>BTPG01000004.1:148754355-148834355 GCA_036245525.1 Semisulcospira habei
GATCAGAGGACGCTGGCCACCATAATAGATGTGGAATAATTAGGAGAGACAGTAATGAGTTCCTTTGATAGCTAGGATCAGAGGACGCTGACCAGCATAATAGATGTGGAATAATTATGAGAGACAGTAATGGGTCCCTGGTCAGCTAGGATCAGAGGGCGCTATCCACCAGAGCAGATGGGGGATAGATTATGGGCGACAGTAATAGCTCCTTTGACAGATAGGGTCAGGGGACGCTGACCACCCTGATAGATGTGGAATAATATGGGTGACAGTAATAGCCCCTTTTGACTGGTTGAGACAAAGGGGCGATGCCCTCGGCCAGAACGGGTATATATATTGGGGGTAAACACCAGAACGGGAGAGCTCACAACGAAGAAAACGAGATAGAGAGAGAGCTCGCACAATGACCAGAACGAGAGAGCTCACAACGAAGGGAACGAGATAGATAGAGAGTACACAACGAAGAGAGTGAGATAGATAGATAGAGGGAGCTGAGAAGCGAGAGACCGAGCTCCGGTATTTTCGCCATTTTAGTATGCCATGCTAGTAGGTTGGTTGTGCCCAACCTATTAGACCCACGATGACCAAGAAATAAAAGACTCTTCTGGAAACACTCTTGTCTGGCTGCGTCTTCCATCTACAACACCTTGCGTGTGGCTGCGGTAGTGTAACACTACCGTATCTTCTTATTTGGTGCCGTGACCAGGATCTCGGAACGGGAAGAAACAGAGGAACGAAGAAACAGAAAAACTAGACTATCAGCACCAAATCGACAGCCAACGACGCAAGGGTGGAAGAGCAGACCAGAAAGAGAAGAGAAGAGTGCAAGCCAACCACCCGAAGAGAAGAGAAGAGTTCGAGCCCACTTCAAGAAAAGCAGAGTTCGAGCCCACGTCAAGGAAAAGCAGAGTTCGAGCCCACTTCAAGAAAAGCAGAGTTCGAGCCCACGTCAAGGAAAAAACAGAGTTCGAGCCCACGGGACGTCTGCGACTCATTCAAGACCAACAGCCGAAAGGATCACGGGGTAAGTGACTTTTTTCGTTTAACCCTTGTTGAGTCTTATATAGGAGCCAGACCAGTTAGCTAGAGTTGTGTTGTTGTTACATTTAAAAAGAAACAAAAATGGCAGAGGAAGTGTTTAGGATTTTAGGCGAAAAAGTAGAGGAAATGAGTCAGGCGATTAACGCCCAGAGTATAGGGCAGATGGTAGGAACGTTTGACGGAAAGCCTACCAAATTTAGGGAGTGGATAAAAGAAATTGACAAATATGCAGTGCTAATAAAAGCCCTCAACAGGCGCCCCGTCATTGCTTATCAAGCAAGCTCGGGGGTGGTGAGTGATTTTATCCACCGATTCTTACAAACGGAAGCGGCAGGGGATTGGGATGAACTGAAAAGGCAGCTAACCGTAAGGTTCGGCGAAATCGCCGATGAAAATCATGCTTTTGCGTTGCTACAGCGGGTGAAACAAAACCCGAGGGAAAGTGTGCCTCTGTACGCAGAGCGACTAATGACTCTGGCCGGCGAAGCCTTCCCGAGTCAGATGGGCGCTGCTGTGGTACAACGGCAACTAACCAATTTCTTTGTTGACGGATTGGCGCATGACTTTCTTAAGATGAAAGTCCTGAGGGATAACTCAAATACATTAGATAGGGCCGTGCAGGTGGCCATGCAAGAGGAAAACCTTCGCCATAGGTTTGAGCTACGCACGATAAACAATCGGCCAGTTAGTCAGCCGAGAGCGACAGCTAGGGGTGGAGAAGAGGCTATGGAAGTAGACCATGCTCGTCACCGTAATTGTTTTAAATGCGGGAGAGTAGGGCACCAGGCACGAAATTGCCGAGTGATAGGGACGGTTGGTCAGCAAACCATGCGTCCCCCGATTCAATGCTGGAAGTGTGGGGAACGAGGTCACATTCAGCGGGAATGTAGAAAGGCCGGAAACAGACGGCCACAAGGTCAAAGAAGGTTTCCGCCGAGGCAGGAAAACTAGAAGGTTCTGCGGCACACGAAGCCGTTACGCAGGACCGGAAAGGTAGAAAGAGTCAGTTGTTTAGCATTAATGTAGCGGGTAGCCCTAAGTGCATAGTGTTCAAAATTGGGAAGCAACGATTTCGTTGCTTGATCGATACGGGAGCAGAGGTGTCTTTGATTAGCAAGGGGGCTTACGATAAACTCAGTCATAAGCCAAAGTTAGGAAAGGTAGATGTGTCGTTACAGTCAGTTAGTGGAGAAGCTTTACACGTATTGGGGAGTTCAGAATTAGAATTTACGGTAGCGGGGCAAAAGTTTAAACATAAGTTCTACGTGGTATCAGGGCTCAACAGGAACTTTATTCTGGGAAATGACTGGTTAGACAAAAACGGGGTGAGGATTTATTTTGACTTGAAGAAACTCAGAGTCGGAAGTGTTTATGTGCCCTATGAACAGGACATCCACATTTCGTCTTTGGTCAGAGTGACTAAGACGAAAGTGATAAAACCTCAGACGGCAGAAGTATTCCAGGTACGGATGAAGAATGCTCCGTATTTTGCAAGAGAGACACTCTTAGAGATTTCGGAAACAGACAAGGGATTTATAGCACAAGAACCGGGACTGTTAGTGACAAGCACGGTAGTCAGGCAAAATAATCACCAGACGTATCCCATACTGATAGTAAACAACACAAACAAGACGTATAGAGTTAGAAGGGGTTGTGTTGTAGGGAAGGTAACAGCAGTTCAGAAAGTACATGAAGTACAGATAGGGTCGGTTGGTCGGCAGGTATCGGCAGTCGACTTGACGGAAGTCACTGCGCCGGAGAATATGAAAGGTGTAGTGTCAGAGCTCATTACGAACAATCAAGACTTGTTCGCGAATAGCGACCTTGATTTAGGGGCTACTGACACTGTCACGATGAAACTAGATACCGGCGATCATCCTCCCATTAGGATAAAACCGTATAGAATCCCGCTTCAAGATAGGGAAATTGTTGACAAGGCTCTAGAAGAGATGTTACAGGCAGGTGTGATAAGGATAAGACGTTCTCAGTCCCCATGGTCTTTTAGTTTAGTGATTGTATCCAAGAAGGATGGGTCGAAACGTTTATGTGTTGACTTTAGAAAACTGAATGAGGTTACAAAGAAAACATCGTACCCACTACCGCTGATAGATGACATTTTGTCACTGCTTGGAAGGGCCAAGTATTTTACCAGTCTGGACCTTAAGTCGGGATACTGGCAGGTCAAGATGGCGGATCAGGAGAGTAGGGATAGAGTAGCATTTGCATGCCACAAGGGATTATTCGAATTCACGAAAATGCCTTTTGGTTTGGTGGGAGCACCGGGATTGTTCATGATGCTTATGAATATCGTGCTAGCCGGTTTAGAAGGTTTTACCTGTGCCTATCTCGATGACATTTTGATCTTCTCAGAAACAATAGAAGACCATCTGTGTCACCTTCAGACAGTCTTTGATCGATTGAGACAGCATGACCTGAAGCTGAAACTCAAGAAGTGTCAGTTCTTTGAGGAAGAAACCAAATACTTAGGGTTTGTCATTAGTAACCAGGGGATAAAACCGGATGAGGAAAAGGTAAAAGTCATTAGGGCTATGGCGGCTCCGACCTGTGTCA
Organism: Semisulcospira habei; assembly: GCA_036245525.1. Taxonomy (NCBI): domain Eukaryota; kingdom Metazoa; phylum Mollusca; class Gastropoda; family Semisulcospiridae; genus Semisulcospira; species Semisulcospira habei. The sequence continues at coordinate 148,757,971 of BTPG01000004.1, forward strand.
GAGAGTGCCGTTCGTTCATTGGTATGATTGGGTTTTACAGGAAAATGATTCCTAATTTCTCCCAGATGGCTGAACCAATCATAGCACTGACACGAAAGTATGCGAGATTCAGTTGGACAGAGGAATGCCAGAAAGCGTTTGATTTGATGAAGGAAACGTTAGCTGTAGCACCAGTGTTAGCCTATCCAGATACCCGGCGTCCGTACATCCTTTACACGGATGCCAGCGACACATGCGTGGGGGCATGTCTCGCGCAAAAATGCGATGAGGATTCAGACATTTCCCCAGGCTCAAAGGTAGAAAGACCTATTTACTTTCTATCCCATAAACTTAGTACCAGTCAGAGGAAATGGTCGACAATAGAGAAAGAGGCTTTTGCGATCCATTATGCGCTTCAAAAGCTAAATCACTACTTGCATAATGCGGAGTTTGTAATCCGCACGGATCACATGCCTCTTAAGTATTTGCTTAATTCACCAATGCAGAATAAGAAGGTGCAGATGTGGGCCCTAGGCATTTCGGGATATAACTGTACTATTGAATATATCCCAGGTCCTCAAAATGTTTTGGCAGACTTACTATCCAGAATGCCGAGTGGTACTCACATGCCAGAGCATGAGGAAGAAGAAGAGTTAACCAGAGAGGTCAATGACAATGCTTTTGTCATTGGAGTCATAAACTCCAACCAATTCACACCCAAGCAGTTTGCTAGTTGTACAGTAAGGGCAGGGTGTGACGAGAAGCTGGAAAAAGTTGATCTTCCAGGGTTTGATATTATTGAGGAACAGGAGAAGGATTCTGAAATAGTGCGCTTAAAGGACTTGTTGATTAGTGAACAAGGAACTATGACAGTCAATAGGAGATACATGCTGATAGAGGATGTTCTATATTTCTTGTCTCATCCTGATGATGAACCAGTAGCCAGATTGTATGTTCCGTCTCACTTGGTAGAGTACGTAGTCAGACAGTACCATGACGAAAATGGTCACTTAGGAATAGACAAGACGCATGACACAGTCAGTAGAAAGTATTACTGGCCTAACATGTACAAACAACTGTATGAATATGTTAGTGGGTGTGTCATCTGTCAGTCTAGAGTGTTACAAAAGAAAAGGGTCCCCGTACAGGAAATGGACATTCCTCCATACCCATTCGCTAAGTTGTCATTGGACTTGGCAGGTCCGTTTGACCGCTCCCTTAGCGGGAATCGCTATGTCATAGCATTCATCTGTCATCTGACAGGTTGGGTAGAGGCGTTCCCTGTACCAGATAAAACGCCGCAGTCAGTGGTACAGCTCCTCGTTGAAGAAATTCTACCCAGACATGGCTGTCCATTGCAGATAGTATCAGACAATGGATCTGAGAATGTGAATAGGGTTATGGCAGAAACGCTGGCAGAACTAAACATAGATCATGTCACGACCAGTCTTTATCATCCACAGTCCAATGCTAAGGTCGAACGTTTCCATAGAACTTTTAACGACATTCTGTCCAAAAAGATACACGAAGATTTTTCGACATGGGACGTGCATATTAACCAGGTACTAGCAGCTTATAGGGTTTGTGTTTCGGAAACTACGCAGGAATCTCCTTTCTTTTTACTGTACGGTCGCGATCCAGTGCTACCGTTAGATAACATCCTTAGACCCCGAAGAAAATACGCTGGTGAAGATTTTCACAAGATAGCGCTTGAGCAGCAACACAAGGCCTTCACCCAGGTGTATCGGCGAATTAAGAAAGCACAGAAGAAAGGGGCTAAGTATGCTAATAGAGGTGTACAGCCTGTCGAGATTAAGGTCGGTGATCCAGTGTACCTTCGTAATCACCGTAGACACAATAAGTTAGACAGTAAGTGGAGGTCGCACTATAGAGTGGTGGAACAATTGTCGCCTGTCACATTCAGGGTACGACATCAACTAGATGGCACTGAGGTCAGTTCACATGCTGAACACTTGCGGATAGCCAAAATTAGCGAGTGGCCTATTCCAAAAGCCAGGGGGAGAACATTACGTAAAGCCACACAGGTGGTAGCTCCAGAATCATCTGATAGCGACAGTGACGATGCAGTAGGGCAAGAGAACGCACGAGACAGACTGACTAGGGGGGTGCGAAAAGAGCGTGAGAATTCTTCATCCGAGGAGGACGTTCCGTTAATGGAGTTAAGAAAACGCCTAAAAACAAGAGAGAAAAGATCTCTCTCAGCAGTAAACGTTAGTTGTAACAAGGGCACATCAGACAGTTCTGATGATGGGGAGATCGACGACAATCGTTCGATTCAGCCTAGTTTACAGACTAATGGGGTTAGGGAAATTCTTGAAGCGATACTGACTCTTCTGCCAAAGAAGGCTTCAAATTAGAAATGCGACTCTTAGACGGTATCTGAGAGAGGACTATTGTAATGTGTAAATCATGAAGCATGATTTGAGTTTTGTCAGAGACAGTGGTATAAGTCTCTGGTGATATCTCGTATGTTGCAGACAACAACAAGATGAAGTTTTTTTGTTTTTAGTCTGATAGTATTGGGGCTAGCGCAGGGTTTACATATTAATCACAATGTCGTATTTCAAAAACTTGATGAAGTTACCACTAGTAAATGGAGATTCAGGTCGGCCTGCGCCAGAATCAATGACGGCTCAGTATGACTTAGAATCCACAACAATAGCAGTAGACGCGCAACGTACGCGGTTCGCGCTCCTTACGGAAGCTGAACTTGAAGCTTGTTCCAAACCCTTGATAGGATTCTGTGCGATTCGAAGTGCAATATATCCTATGAACATTAATCAGTTTTGTGTTACGGCGCTGTTTTTAAACAATTCAGACGAAATTGCAACACACGGCCGAACAAAGGTCAAGTTGGGTACAGTGTTACCTATGGCACGGTATATAATGGATGGGCTATGGGTCATTAGTAATCATAGTCCACTAAAGATGAGTATTAGTTGTCACGGTAAAGGGGTCACGTACCAACAAATCAACCCACCATTATCGCTAATCCGCCTCAATGAATCATGTACGGCTATTAGTGATAGATTGATGTTAACCCCTTACTACCAACAAGAGAGCCAGTATCAGGTGGAAGACAAATTGATAGGATGGATGGAAAACTATGCATTTTCCAATATAACGTTATAAAAACCAGTTCATAGCGCTTTACCAGACTACGATCCCATCTCTTTGTCCAAAGAGTTAGGTGAAATTAAGGAAATGCCAATGGATCATCTAATTGCTCGACTTCAGAGCATGCGATTCGTTAAGCCAAAACAAGAATGGGTGATATGGAAACAGATCATCATTGGTTCTATCGTAGGGACAGTTGTAGTGATCATAATTGGGGTAGGGTGTAAACGATATAAAAAGAAAACTAGCGCATGGTTTGGCTCCATGCTATCACGACTCAGGAAGGGTGAACGTGAGGTCACTGTGCCTACGTTGATTTCGGCGGCTGTGCAATCAGCAGACGTGAATGACGTCGCAAGAGCGAAGGACTCTACGCCGATGATGGAGGGAGGAGTGCAGTTACTCCCCGCCTCGAACGTTGTCAAGTTTACCCGTCGTTGGGGTAACCAAGGATCAACGTGTTGCGATCCAGGAAGAATCGTGAAGAATAACGAACACATGTGCAAAGACATAACCGAGTCGACGATTTTGATGTGAACATTTATTGGCGTGATTACGCCGGACAATAATAATTTTTAATAAGGAGTGATCGATTTAAATAAGCGGTCATTCCGAAAAATGATGTATTTTGTGGATAACATGTTTAATTGTTTGAAATGATGTTGTTGTCTGAATATTGTGTAATGAAAAAAAAAACGAATCTTGTGAATTAAGATTCCTTTTTTTTTTTCGGGTAGGTTTGGGAGGAGTTGTTACACTATAAGTGTATACGACCAATATCACGGTCGGGTAATTTTATAATTTCCCTTGATATGAAAATAACGAGGGTATAATTAGTACCACGGGCTCACGTGGAGTTGACAAGTGGCCGGCCCTACTAAGCTGGGACTAATGAATAAATAATGAGCCCTCGTTAGTAGTGAGGAACACAGACTCCTGCTGACAAAGAATAATTATGAGAGTCAGTAATAGGTTACTGGTCAGCTAAGATCAGAGGACGCTGGCCACCATAATAGATGTGGAATAATTAGGAGAGACAGTAATGGGTCCCTGGTCAGCTAAGATCAGAGGACGCTGGCCACCATAATAGATGTGAAATAATTAGGAGAGACAGTAATGGGTCCCTGGTCAGCTAAGATCAGAGGACGCTGGCCACCATAATAGATGTGGAATAATTATGAGACAGTAATGGGTTCCTTTGATAGCTAGGATCAGAGGACGCTGGCCACCATAATAGATGTGGAATAATTAGGAGAGACAGTAATGAGTTCCTTTGATAGCTAGGATCAGAGGACGCTGACCAGCATAATAGATGTGGAATAATTATGAGAGACAGTAATGGGTCCCTGGTCAGCTAGGATCAGAGGGCGCTATCCACCAGAGCAGATGGGGGATAGATTATGGGCGACAGTAATAGCTCCTTTGACAGATAGGGTCAGGGGACGCTGACCACCCTGATAGATGTGGAATAATATGGGTGACAGTAATAGCCCCTTTTGACTGGTTGAGACAAAGGGGCGATGCCCTCGGCCAGAACGGGTATATATATTGGGGGTAAACACCAGAACGGGAGAGCTCACAACGAAGAAAACGAGATAGAGAGAGAGCTCGCACAATGACCAGAACGAGAGAGCTCACAACGAAGGGAACGAGATAGATAGAGAGTACACAACGAAGAGAGTGAGATAGATAGATAGAGGGAGCTGAGAAGCGAGAGACCGAGCTCCGGTATTTTCGCCATTTTAGTATGCCATGCTAGTAGGTTGGTTGTGCCCAACCTATTAGACCCACGATGACCAAGAAATAAAAGACTCTTCTGGAAACACTCTTGTCTGGCTGCGTCTTCCATCTACAACACCTTGCGTGTGGCTGCGGTAGTGTAACAACCGTCACCCACACACAAGAGGCACACCGTCACCCACACACAAGAGGCACACCGTCACCCACACACAAGAGGCACACCCGCACCCACACACAAGAGGCACACCGTCACCCACACACAAGAGGCGCACCGTCACCCACACACAAGAGGCGCACCGTCACCCACACACAGAGGCACACCGTCACCCACACACAAGAGGCGCACCGTCACCCACACACAAGAGGCGCACCGTCACCCACCCACAGAGGCACCCCGTCACCCACACACAAGAGGCGCACCGTCATTCCAATAGCCGCTCCGTCTGCTTCTTGAGAACCAGAATTGTGAGAAAACCTACATGCAGACGGCTTGGCTGGTTGGTTGGTTGTACATTTCTCAACATCCCGACAGTAACCAGACTTTCTCAGGACGTGCCTACACTGTTTGTCAGTCAAGGCAGACGGCGATGACTGCCCTACAACCAGTGATGTTCCGAGTCCGGCTTCCTGTTATCGCACAGCGTAGACGGTAACTGCACGCAGTACAGGAAATACAATGCAAGCTGGACGATTACAAAGTAAAGTAGATAAAAGCACTGTCAGGGGAAAGAATTGCGCAGTATCGACTAATGATCATAGATCAAGTCTGATCGAAACAAAAAAAAGATAGAAAAGAAGGGTGCGCTAAGTGACTGGAAGTAGTGAATATGGAAGCCGCCCCCCCCCCCCTCCCGAAGGGGGGCGCATCGCATATTGACTAGATTTCCAGCCCTTTGATGCATGGAAATATAGATCTAGGTCCCCCAAGGGGGGTCCAGATATTTTGCCGGTGTGGACAGCTGTTTCGGTCTTGGCGACCTCGTCAGCACACCATTCGGCATACAGGCACTTTTTCCTACCTGCAAAGACAACCACCTTTTACTGTGGTGTCTGCAGGGGCATACATGCCTCCACCTAGAGCTAAATGCCTCCACCTATAGCAAATTGCCTCCACCTAGAGCTAAATGACTCAACCTAGAGCTAAATGCCTCCACCTATAGCTAAATGCCTCCACCTAGAGCTAAATGACTCCACCTAGAGCTAAATGCCTCCACCTAGTGCTAAATGACTCAACCTATAGCTAAATGCCTCCACCTATAGCTAAATGCCTCCATAAAGAGCTAAATGACTCAACCTACAGCTAAATGCCTCCACCTAGAGCTAAATGACTCCACCTAGAGCTAAATGCCTCCACCTAGAGCTAAATGCCTCCGCCTATAGCTAAATGCCTCCATCTAGAGTTAAATGCCTCAACCTAGAGCTATATGCCTCCACCTAGAGCTTAATGCCTCCACCTAGAGCTAAATGACTCAACCTATAGCTAAATGACTCCACCTATAGCTAAATGCCTCCACCTATAGCTAAATGCCTCCACCTAGAGCTGAATGCCTCAACCTAGAGCTGAATGCCTCAACCTAGAGCTAAATGCCTCCACCTAGAGCTAAATGGCTCCACCTAGAGCTAAATGCCTCCACCTATAGCTAAATGACTCCACCTGGAGCTAAATGCCTCAACCTAGAGCTAAATGCCTCCACCTATAGCTAAATGCCTCCACCTAGAGCTAAATGACTCAACCTAGAGCTAAATGCCTCCACCTATAGCTAAATGCCTCCACCTAGAGCTAAATGCAAGCTGTCAGGAAACGCGCAGTCAGCAGCGGGCCACTGCAGGTTTTCACTTACACCGAGGACACTGGGAATTCCCACAATACACCTTACGAAAGTAGGAAAATGTTTTCTCCTGGTAACAAAGAAAAAGTACACTGCTTCCGGCTGCATAGTTCCCAGAATTCTCTCTCTCTCTCTTTCCCTGGTTTTTGAAAAGTGTTCAGATACATCATGCTGCGGGTAGCGAATTGAACTGAAAGCTGTGCCAAAGTCAAGGCCGGTCACATTAATTACAGGCACGCAAAGGCAAACATCTGACATTTACACCTCGTCAGCGAAGTGTTTACCATCGCACGGTCCGTGACACCCTCAGTTTGAGGCACAACCGGAGCTCGTCTCGGTCAACATGAGGCAAAGATTCTCATGAGCCTCTGCTTTTACAGGGGCTCATGAGAATCTATGCCTCTTACAGATAAAAGCACGCCAAGGCAAGCAGACGACATACTACGCAATAGGAAAGCCTTTACTTGTGCGATGTCAAAATAAACACGCGTTACAAGCACTTGAAATATTGCAGCCTCAGTGGCTCGCTGTCACATGTTGCGGATTCAAGCAATGCCGCACCTTCATTCAAATCAAAAGTGTTTGTTTTTCTTTTTTGTTGTTGTTGTTTACTTCTTGCTGATGCTGTTAAATATTGTGTTCTTTTAAGTTTTCATGTTGTGTGCGTCATTCGCTGATTTTGATACTGCATACACGTATCGGCGACATATTTAACTCATTCGAGACGACCGACGTGCAAACACACGGGGGTCCGCATGCTTGTCGTGTGGAACGAGTTAAGGAGGGACACAGTTTACTAAATAAACAAGCGCACGTTACGTCGTTAACTACGTCCGCATGTCCTTGGATGTCAACACAAGACAGCCTCTGTGTGTGTGTGTGTGTGTGTGTGTGTGTGTGTGTGTGTGTGTGTGTGTGTGTGTGTGTAGACGAAAGACCTAAAACGGGTGACTGTCTTTACCATCCTTATGGAAACTGGGTATGTGTATAATTCTGGGTTTCCAAGTCAGACACCCATTTTTTCTGAGGGTTGTTTCTGCATTGTCTTGCGGTAAAGATTCATAAAAAGTAAAAAAATCCGTTTTTCTCATTTTGGCGTTAACACATGCACTTTTGTGTTTAACAGACACGCCGGTAGTGTGTTTGAAAACTTGTCCCTCCCAGCAATGTGTGTGTGTGTGTTGTGACACAGAACCCTGAAAATGAGCGTGTATGTATTACATCACCCTTCTCAGCTAGCTATAAATAACTTCATAGCTGATATGGGTCAGGGGGGATATTTTGTTGTTTTAGGGAGTAAATTGTTTATGTTTCTACAGAATTAGGTTTGTTATTTGAGGGTGTGGTTGTTTTGTTAAAAAAAAGTGTTGAGTTGTAATGTACTTCCGGGGTGATGTGGACATGTCTAGTGGCAGATTTGAGATTCATGTATACGTTCACCAGGGACTTAGCCTATACGTTTTCTACGTTTGTTTCCATGTCAGATGAAGAATATTTGATCTGAAACGTCGTTCTTTGTTTCTATTTTAAAGGGTTTTTCGCCACTATCTTCTGTTTTAGTTTGACTTAGCCTATAATTATATTCGTGCGCCGGTTGCTAAGAAGTGAAGTGATTGTATGAGTGCGCATTGTAAGAGAGGACGTTTAGACTTTGGGTGAGGCTGCTGTTGTCTTTTGTCCTGCCCGACCTTTTGGTTGAACCTGTTGCTTTATTTTGTAGGTTTGTCGATGTTATCAATGCCGCATCTCCTTTTGGATTGTATGCACAAATTGATTGAATGGAAATGACGTCACAGAGTCAGCGTCGTTTCATGCGTCGTCTGCACCAGTCGGTCGTTTAGTGCAGTTAAAAGAGTGCAGGCTTGGATGGGCCATTTTCTGATGTAATAGTAAAGTATTATTTGTGTGAATGCTGTCCGTTTGAAGGAAGGTTGATTGATTGTACATAGCTTAACGTCCCGACAGCAACAAGACTTTCTCAGGACGTGCCTGCACTGCTAGTGACAAAAACTCAACAGAATATTGAATGTATGTCGCCAGCCGGTCCAATACGTTAAATAAAACCTACGACATGGGGCCTAAATAAAGCTAAGACCATTTAGCAACACACATCGAATATCAAGAGCCACAGGCAGCGCAGACAGTAGGGAGAGTTTAAAAAAGGAAAATGCAGGTGAATGGACCAAGGGTAGACAGAAACACATGCCCCCGGAATATAGAGAAAAAACCCACCCTGTGGGGCTGACCAGGGTGCCCCTGGGAACTAAAAAGTCCCCCAGGGCAGACCCGGTTGGGGGTGTTTGAAGGAAGGACTGGAAAGTCGAGTGTTGAGGGCAGACCGGTTGGGGGTGTTTCAGGGAAGGACTGGAAAGTCGAGTGTTGAGCGAAGCCCGAGAGAAGGCGAGGATGGGAAAAATATCCAGCACTATACGTTGGAATAGATGCATATCAGTTACGACATGCTTGTAAATTAAAACACTTTTAACCCCACCCGGGTCTGCCCTGGGGGACTTGGGTGGGGTTAACTACTTTTTATTTCCCAGGGGCACCCTGGTCAGCCCCACAGGGTGGGTTTTTCTCTCTATTCTGGGGCATGTGTCTCTGTCGGCCCTTTGTCCATTCACCTGTATTTGACTTTTTAAAACTCTCCCTACTGTCTGCACTGCCTGTAGCTCTTGATATTGGATGTGTGTTGCTAAATGGTCTTAGCTTTATGTAGGCCCCATGTGTTAGGTTTATTTAATGTATTTGACCGGCTGGCGATATACATTCAATGTTCTGTTTAGTTGTTGTTTTTTCACAAGCAGTGCAGGCACGTCCTGAGAAAGCCTTGTTGCTGTCGGGACGTTAAGTAATGTACAATAAAACACTTTTAACATTAAGAAAAGTTGAGTTAAAAGAGGTTTTAAAACAGTTTTCATAAAAACTTTTGCCCGACACGCTTCTAAAAACAACATTTTCTTAGTTTTAAACCTTGTACCGCGCCATAAACGCCGCGATTGCTTTTCAGTCTTAGCTGTCCTATAGTGTGGAATGTGGGACTTTGCCAACTGGATCCATCTGGTGCACTCCAAATGAGTATTTGTGAGTGGTTTGACGTGCAACTCAGTGTGCGCCTCTGAAATGACCTACTGATTCCACTGATAATGAAACTCTTTCATTCATAAGAGTGCATTGAGCAGCTCTATAAACCAAAAGTGATGACCCCCTCTCCCCCACCCCCCCCACCCTCCCCTCCCCCCCCCCCCCCCCCGCCCCGCCCCCCACACACACACACTTCTCCCCCCCCCCCCCAACCCCCTTACAACCCCACTCAAACAATCATAATAGTAAAATCAACCAAAGGTATCTTTAGTGAGGTATTTTCACTGTAATCCCAGTTTTGTGTGAGAGGCACCCACTTTTGGGGTAAACACCCATTTTTTTTCCATCCAGTGGCTCTGTTTCTAGAAAATGTCTATTTTATTTTAAGTTGTAGAGCTTAGTTATAAGGTGAGTTCTAAACATTGGCATCAACTCCAGAGCCCTAGAATAAATAGAAATATGGGAACCCATTTTCACATAAAATGGTAGGTCACCCAGTCTGAGGGTTTTGTGTTCATGTGTGTGTGTGTGTGTGTGTGTGTGTGTGTGTGTGTGTGTGTGTGTGTGTTAGCCTTTGAATTCAAACCTTAACCCTTATCATTCGGAATACACCAGTGTGTGAATGTGTGAAATAAGTTTGACCGAAATAGTTCAAGGGTAGTGCCAGAATAGCTTGGCGCCTGGCACTACCCTTGAACTAAAGCCATTGGTCTATATCCTTATCTGTAAGTACTATAATGTAGCTTGCATGTGTTGTGAAGCTTTTAGCCTCAGTAAAGCTCCTGGGGTTAAGCTTCTGCCGTACGTTGCCAGATCACCGATCGGCTGACAGCTTAGTATCGCCTCCAAAGATGTTTATTCTAGTCACGCCTACTGGCGAAGAACCCAACGGTGAAAGAGACACGCTTAGAAATGACAGTTACAACACAAATTATTAATTTGCCACACTCCTTCTGCGATAAGCTAAGTAGCGACTATTTGTTTGTCTATTGACCCGAACTGTTAATGTGTGTTGTGACTGTCTTTTCTAAGCGTGTTTCTTTCTCCGTTGGGTTCTTCTCTGCATTTTACACGCTTAGCAGTCACCTTTTGTACGCCTGTATATTGCGGGACGGACGAAAGGCACAGGGACATTACAACAGTCAAACAATGCCGAATGGTGAAGAAAGAAAAAAAACATCGACTGAGAAGCCAAGAAACATTACAAGCACTGCATACTTCAAACAGAAGACTGATGGACGGTGACAGTTCAAAGTACAGGGGGTGGGGAGCCGCTTGGCTTCCTTCAACAGTGCATTTAGTTCAGTTCTTGTCTTCACATGAGTGATCATGTAAGTTCAGTGGTAGTCCTCACAGGAGTGATCATGTCATTTCAGTGGTAGTCCTCACAGGAATGATCATGTCAGTTCAGCGGTAGTCCTCACAGGAGTGATCATGTCAGTTCAGTGGTAGTCCTCACATGAGTGATCATGTAAGTTCAGTGGTAGTCCTCACAGGAGTGATCATGTCATTTCAGTGGTAGTCCTCACAGGAATGATCATGTCAGTTCAGCGGTAGTCCTCACAGGAGTGATCATGTCAGTTCAGTGGTAGTCCTCACAGGAGTGATCATGTCAGTTCAGTGGTAGTCCTCACTGGAGTGATCATGTCAGTTCAGTGGTAGTCGTCACAGGAGTGATCATGTAAGTCCAGTGGTAGTCCTCACAGGAGTGATCATGTCAGTTCACACATGTAGCCCCGAGGCACTACAGCCAGCAATGCATCTACTAGGGCAATTCAAGGGTAGTGCCAGATCAGCTTGGCGCCTGATGGCGCCAAGCTGATCTGGCACTACCCTTGAATTACCATGGTCGATCCATACCTTGCAGCTGGTACGTATCCTTGGGTGACCCCTTCACAAACTCGGCTTCGGGGTGAAATGAGTTTAGGCTGAATAAGAGAAGGCTCTCGGTGCATTTCCTGGTACGTCGGTGTAGCCTTAACCTGCTAGCGCAGTTTTCCTGTTCAAGATTCTCATGAGCCCAGCACTTTTAGTGCAGTATCCGGGAGGGGGGGGGTGGTGTGTGTGTGTGTGTGTGTGTGTGTGTGTGTGTGTGTGTGTGTGTGGGGTGGGGGGGGGGGGTGGTCGTACAACTCTCTCCCTTGTTGGTTCTAAAGCCGAGCACATCATTCATCCGGCGTGAAGTAACGTTCCGGGGCTCAGTCGTACGAGACAGCCTCGATAGCGGAGCACCTTGCTTAGTGGCTGGCGCAGGACTAAGCTCAGTCGTGCCGCTGACCCCAAGTTTGTAGGCAGTGAAACCTTTCTCTTTTCCTCCGTCACGAAATAGATTGTATTGTTGTGGCATCTCCTGCGCGGCAGGGCCCGTGACGTGACATTTATGCACCGGTCTGTCCAGTGCAAGGATGCAAGGCGGCGAAATGTTACATGATGTGAAAGTCAACATTTTGATTCGCACACTTGATACAAAGCATGCCGATTAGGTTACGTCATTATTCCAAGCCACAGGTACCGGGTGACCGTGACGTATTATTTACTACTTGCGTTAACGTACCATTACGCCTAAAGGTTACAAGTACCATTACGCCTAAAAGTTGAAGTACCATTATGCCTACAAGTTAAAGTACCATTATGCCTACAAGTTAAAGTACCATTGTGCCTACAAGTTAAAGTACCATTACGCCTAAAAGTTAAAGTACCATTATGCCTAAAAGTTAAAGTACGATTACACCAAAAAGTGAAGACAATATTAATTTCAGCGCTCTTTGTGTTTTTCATGCCTTGTCGACACACCTAATAAACTTCCTCGGCAATGCGGACACGCAGCTAATGCACACGCATTAATCACACTTGCTTATTCTGTGAAGCCGTTGAGTGTGTCAATCTATTTTTAGCTGCTGCTCGTGCATAGTGTTGAAACAGAGAGCCCATTGTCAGATTACATATTTTCTGTGTCTAAATGAACTACTATCTATGATCACTGGTCGATCATGCACATTTCTCTCCCCTGACAGTGCTATAACCTACTTTACTTTGTAACCTTCCTAAAATATTACCACTGGCAGTCTCCCCTTTTCTTTTCATTTATTACTGTTCGTAGTGTTTTTCATCGCCAACCGATGCGTATCTTTGAACAGTGACAGCTGTAGTGGGCTATTAACCCTTTTGCTTGAAATAAATTCTAACTATGACAGTGCAAGAGTGGTGCCAAAATAGCTTGGCGCCAGAGGCGCCAAGCTATTCTGACACCAACCTTGAACTAAAATGGTTGATCTATCTCCTAACCTGTAATGTAGCTTTCATAGCCGGACAATAAGTGAATTTGATAAAAGTCCACTTCGGGATGTTATGGGTTAAAGAGGTGACCAATTAAGAAATGATCATCCCATGCCTGTGCCAGTTATGCAATGATCATCCCATGCCTGTGAGTGTGAGGTGAACCCAACAAGCCGTGGGTCCTCGTGATGGCTGGTCCCAGAGAGTCCACTACACGCAAGCATGCTGACTGCTCAACAGCGGGTACGGACATTAGTGTGCTTGGTAGAAATTGGATCCGAGTTATGGCGATAGACATACAATCACACACCCGCATCCCAGCAGCTTATCTGTGCACATATGCGTTAGCAACGCCCTCACTTTCATGGGACAAAAGCTACAGATTACATGAAGTTTCACTTTGACCTGCTCATGCTGAAACCGGCAACGCATGTGTCTGTAGTCCTGCCAGGCGGACGGGCAGAGTTCTCTAGCTTTGCCGGGCAAGTGCCGTTTTCTATCGTCAGGGTCGATATCACTCCAGTTACCGAAGCGTATATATTCCGACAAGCAAAAGAAATGGGACAGTTTTGGAATCATCGGCAACACTAAGGTGTTTCCGACGATTCCAAAAATGTCGCTTTTTTTGGTTGTTGCTCGTCACTATATATTATTATAACAAAATGGGACATAATGAACGTCGAGTATAGAATGCTCTCAAACCAGATAGGTCAGGCTATAGCGCTGGTTGAATTGTACACAAACCAAGGGGATAAAGAATGGTCAATGTCTTTTCAAGCCTCAGGTCCAAGCACACTTCAGGTTCATTTCTGTGTGTGTTGTTGTTGCAAACTGCTCGCTATGACAAGCTTCGGCGATCAACAACTAATCAGTGTGGGTCAAACATATCATTGAGTTCGATACTGTTCAGGGGGGGGGGGGGGGGGGGAGGGGGCATATCCCTGTAGATTTCTCTCGCCTAAAACTTTATCCTGTAAATAAAACGTTTCATCATCAACATCTCTCTCCGTCTCTTTTCATTGCAGCGACGGTGCCGGTTACTACGGCCCGCAGCACGCGACTGTTCAGTAGCGACGGTGCCGGTTACTACGGCCCGCAGCACGTGATTGTTCAGTCGTTACGAGTTTGCGCAGAGCAAACGGCGGCCGCGCTGTAGCGTACCGTAAGAAACTCGCCAACATCTGGGGCACCGACCTAAACAAGAAAGTAGGTCACCGAGATACACTCATCGCACAGCCAATAGTGAGGGGCCCAAGGAACATGATTGTTCGCTGGAGGGTAGAGACTTGCCACTTTGTCCACTAATAAAGATAATTTAGATGATCACCCTGCGCGTCAGAAACACGTTGTTAGATGTTTATGAGAAGGTCAGTGGTCAAGGGCCCCACACGCGCAGTCGCGCACAGACGGCCGAACAACGGCGCGCAGAACCAGTGCTTACGACATGAGGCACAGATGACCATGTGCCCCTGCATTCGCACGAGTTCATGAGCCTCCATACCTCCTCTAGTGAAGATTTGCGGCATGCAACAACAGATCGTTCCGAGCACGGCAAGTGTGGTCAACCCAGCGAGGTCAACCCGACGGCCGTGAGGTCACAGCGCGTGGAGCTAAATATAGCGGAAGACTTTTCCGTGCCAAGTCAGTCGTTGACATAGCCCGCCACGGAATTCCAACAGTTCAGACAATACGTTCTCACGTTCGGCCGCTAAATGCGGATTCTGCTTCGCCGCTATAACGTGGATCAGTTGGCCACTAAGCCCTTTGGCTGACCGAGCGCTTTTTGTCGAGGCGATTCCAACAGGTCTAACCTCCACAAACAGCGCTATGGCCGGGCAGCCCAAAGGCTTTTGCTGACATCATGAATGTGGGGTTTTCGGCTCCAACCACAGTAGGTTATCCGCAAAGACGAAATGAACACTGACCATAGAAAACTAACAATGACGTCACATGTCGAATCACAAGGTTAACCAGTATAGCCCCCACGCACTACAGCACGAGATGGATCGACCATGATAATTCAAGAGTAGTGCCAGATAAGTTTGGCGCCATCAGGCGCCAAACTAATCTGGCACTACTCTTGAATTGTTATGGTTGATCCATCTCCTGCAACTGACTGGTACATAGACGTTAGGTGACACCTTCAAAATTTAAAAAAAAAACTGCGGTCTTGGGTCTAAATGCGTTGATCCAGTGTACGTGTACTTATAGACTGTATAGACCTGCGGCTTGGGTTCAGAAGATAGGGGAACGATTTGGCCAAACTAAAAATACAACTGGTGTCAGCACACGGTCTGTCCAGCTCAGAGATCCGTGTGATCAAAGGTGCACTCAATAATAAACATGTTGCGCTGACTGAAAGTAGTTAACCAATCACCTCCTTCTGCAAGCCGCTACCGGTAAAGTTCACCGTACGCGTGCCCGCATGCACAGCTGCGGTTAATTATGACAATCACGAAGCAGCAGTTATAGACATTGTTCTACTCGAATTTACAGTTTCATTGAGTGTGATCAATCGCATCAACACAAGGTCAAAAGCTGACGTCATTCTGATGAATGTATGACGTACGCACATATTCTGACGCAAGTGAGTCTGCTATCACCAGCCAATCCTTTTCCAAGAGACACCAATGAAAGTGTCTGGGGCACGTGAGAACCTGCACTACTTGGTAGTAGGGACCTGGAGTCAGTTGCATGAGCGAGCTTAGTCCTGCACCAGCCACTAAGCAAGGTGCGCCGCTATAGCGCCACAACACTCACCCCGCTATAGCGCCACAACGCTCACCCCGCAGCGCCACAACGCTCACCCGGCTATAGCGGCGCACCTTGCTTAGTGGCTGGTGCAGGATTAAGATCGCTCATGCAACTGGCTCCTGCAATCTTGCCGGCTTACTTACACTGTTACTTATGGTACACGTTGACGTGAAAGTAATTGCACGTGCTAACAGAAAACTCTGGCCTCGACTGTCGCCCCACTCCTTCCGCCCAGGAAAAACTGAACACCCCCAACAGCTGCCGGGGCTCATGAGGACCTACGTCCCGTGCTGAAACCACTGTATCCACGTCTCTTGCTGAAGCCACTCTGTATCCACCGTCCCTTGAAACCACTCTGTATCCATTCTACCGTCCCTTGCTGAAACCACTCTGTATCCATTCTACCGTCCCTTGAAACCACTCTGTATCCATTCTACCGTCCCTTGCTGAAACCACTCTGTATCCATTCTACCGTCCCTTGAAACCACTCTGTATCCATTCCACGGTCCCTTGCTGAAACCACTCTGTATCCATTCTACCGTCCCTTGAAACCACTCTGTATCCATTCTACCGTCCCTTGCTGAAACCACTCTGTATCCATTCTACCGTCCCTTGAAACCACTCTGTATCCATTCCACAGTCCCTTGCTGAAACCACTCTGTATCCATTCTACCGTCCCTTGAAACCACTCTGTATCCATTCTACCGTCCCTTGCTGAAACCACTCTGTATCCATTCTACCGTCCCTTGCTGAAACCACTCTGTATCCATTCTACCGTCCCTTGAAACCACTCTGTATCCATTCCACCGTCCCTTGAAACCACTCTGTATCCATTCCACCATCCCTTGAAACCACTCTGTATCCATTACACCGTCCCTTGAAACCACTCTGTATCCATTCCACCGTCCCTTGCTAAAACCACTCTGTATCCACCATCCCTTGAAACCACTCTGTATCCATTCTACCGTCCCTTGCTGAAACCACTCTGTATCCATTCCACCGTCCCTTGCTGAAACCACTCTGTATCCACCGTCCCTTGCTGAAACCACTCTGTATCCACCGTCCCTTGCTGACACCACTCTGTATCCACGTCCATTTGGATGTGGGGGATCATGTTTTTCGAGTTAAAAGTCAAAACGGTTTTGGGAAAAACAATCTCTGCGCCCACTCTGTGGTAGTGCAGGTGTTAGTCTGACTGTCACATGCCACTCTGTGGTAGTGCAGGAGTTAGTCTGACTGTCACATGCCACTCTGTGGTAGTGCAGGAATTAATCTGACTGTCACATGCCACTCTGTGGTAGTGCAGGGGTTAGTCTGACTGTCACATGCCACTCTGTGGTAGTGCAGGAGTTAGTCTGACTGTCACACGCCACTCTGTGGTAGTGAAGGGGTTAGTCTGTCACATGCCACTTTGTGGTAGTGAAGGGGTTAGTCTGACTGTCACATGCAACTCTGTGGTAGTGCAGGGGTTAGTCTGACTGTCACACACCACTCTGTGGTTGTGAAGGGGTTAGTCTGTCACATGCCACTCTGTGGTAGTGAAGGGGTTAGTCTGTCACATGCCACTCTGTGGTAGTGCAGGGGTTAGTCTGTCACATGCCACTCTGTGGTAGTGCAGGAGTTAATCTGACTGTCACATGCCACTCTGTGGTAGTGCAGGGGTTAGTCTGACTGTCACATGCCACTCTGTGGTAGTGCAGGAGTTAGTCTGACTGTCACATGCCACTCTGTGGTAGTGCAGGGGTTAGTCTGTCACAAGCCACTCTGTGGTAGTGAAGGGGTTAGTCTCTCACATGCCACTCTGTGGTAGTGAAGGGGTTAGTCTGTCACATACCACTCTGTGGTAGTGAAGGGGTTAGTCTGTCACATGCCACTCTGTGGTAGTGCAGGGGTTAGTCTGTCACATGCCACTCTGTGGTAGTGAAGGGGTTAGTCTGTCACATGCCACTCTGTGGTAGTGAAGGGGTTAGTCTGTCACATGCCACTCTGTGGTAGTGCAGGGGTTAGTCTGTCACATGCCACTCTGTGGTAGTGCAGGAGTTAGTCTGACTGTCACATGCCACTCTGTGGTAGTGCAGGGGTTAGTCTGACTGTCACATGCCACTCAGTGGTAGTGCAGGAGTTAGTCTGACTGTCACATGCCACTCTGTGGTAGTGAAGGGGTTAGTCTGTCACACGCCACTCTGTGGTAGTGCAGGAGTTAGTCTGGTCAACCGTCACATGCCACTCTGTGGTAGTGCAGGAGTTAGTCTGACCGTCACATGGGTGGAACTTGATTTCCGGATTAAAAAAAAAAAAAAGAAATTGCCATTTTCTTCCCCCGTTTTTACTGGGGGCCTTCTGCTGCCCCCAGACCCCCGCTTCAGGATTGAACTTTTTTTGTTCTGTCCCACCCATGCTGACAGCTCCTGAGCAGCGGCTACGCCCAAAGCTGATTAACTGCTTGACAGATTGGCTGTTGACTCCTTCTCCCCCAGACACACCACAGCAAGATATGGATCGACCATGATAGTTCAAGGGTGATGCCAGAATAGATTGGCGCCTATGGGCGCCAAGCTATTCTGGCATCACCCTTGAACTATCATGGTCAATCTGTGTCCTGCACTGCACTGCGAGTTAAACCTTTTTGTAATTGGAATCATCAGCTGGGGGAATCTTATTTCCAATAAGCTGTAATTACCATGGACACACGATCTGATCCCTCCCCCCCCCCCCCCCACCCCCTTACCCTAATCACAAACGGTGCATCCAAAGTTACACAAACGGACATTGAGACGCAGACAGACTTATCCCACATTCACATATTGCACAATCAGTCCATAACGGGAGAATTTATACATACATGGTTTTTTTCCTTCCAAGAACATACTAAATAAACGTGTGCAATCGCTAAATAAGCACGCACATACACACACAGACACACACACCCTAAATAGTCAGCAGCATCACGATTTCAAAAGCCACTTAACCCCCCCCCCCCCCCTCTACACACACACACTTACCCCACAACCTAAACAGTAGTCAGCATCATGACGACTTTTCAAAGCTCACTTTAATCCACACACACTTGTGTTTGAAAACAATCCCGTCACCTGACAAGACACCTCTCAACTCTTCCAAGCCCTACGCACTCACCCCGGGTCAGGCGTCAACCACATCAAAGTGACTCACTGCGTCAGGCTGGCGTACTCACGCTGACGCGGCACGCATTACTCCGCAGGTCTAAAGTGAATCCGCTGCATGCACACGAGGCATAGATCCTCATGAACCCCCGCAGTCGCGGAGGCTCATGAGGATCTATGCCTCGTGCGGATGCATGAATTTATTCCTCTACTGATGGGAAGCGAGTCTGAATTAAAAGCGTCGGTGAGAATGACAACGACAGTAAATTAAATTATCGGGGGGGGGGGGGGGGGGGGGCGGGGGGCAGTTGCATGAGCGAACTGAGTCTTGCGCCAGCCACTAAGCAAGGTGCTCCGCTATAGGGCTCGGGAAGTTCCCCGCGTTGCCTAGCAGCGTCGACGCGTCAGCCGCCATCTTATGAGGATACCATAGTCATCAGATAGTAGCGATAGTGTTTTAACACGTTTTTCTTAGTTCATGTTTCTTCCTCTTTGAGAACAAACAAAAACAGATTCTGGTGAGCCGTTTCCTACAGTGATGGCAAGACTTGCTGTTTGTTGCCATACAGGACTTTCCTGACGTCACAAAAACAGCGATTTCCTTATGAGCGCTTAGTCCCGTATACTCACAAGATGGTCGCCACGACTGGCGTGATGTGTGACGTCAGCTCAGTTCCCGAGCCCTATGAGCGGCGCACCTTGCTTAGTGACTGGTGCGGCTCAAACTGGCCCTTGCTCCATAGCATGCCTTGCTCGCCGCAAACCCATTCGCCCCGATACAACAGCTGATCAATGTTGTCTTTTGTCAACTATGACGTTTCAATTAGTACCCTTCTTTTCACAACCTATGTGAGTTGGCGTACATTAGCTCTTATCATTCGGAATACACCAGTGTGTAAAACAAGTTTGACTAAAACAGTTCAAGGGTAGTGCCAGAATAGCTTGGCACCACCCTTGAACTAAAGCCATGGGTCTATATATATATATATATATATATATATATATTATATATATATATATATATATATATATATATATATATATATATATATATATATATATATATATATATATCTGTAAGTATTAAAATGTAGCCGCTTGCATATGGCAGTGTACACATTGTGAAGCTGTTAGCATCAGCTGGTAACATACCAGCGGTTTTCCACTGTCTTTTTGTTAATGCGTGAGGGGAGGAGGGAACTCTCCTGCGTGCAATGGGTAAGAAGAGCTGAAAAGGCCTTCATGTTACGACATTTAGACTTGACAACTGAAGTAAGTCCAGCATCATTGTTAGATGTATAATATGTATAATACAAGATGTTGACAACTATTAACCCATTCAGCCCTGACGCACTACAGCAGGAGATGGATCGACCATAATTCAAGGCCGGTTGTGCCAGATTAGCTTGGCGCCTGTCGGCGCCAAGCTATCTGGCACTACCCTTGAATTATCATGGTCGATCCATCTCCTACAACAGATGCATAGTCGTTAGATGACGCCTCCAAAATTTGAGACATACGTGCGGGGGTGGTGGGGGGGGGGGGGTGAATGAGTTCGTCCTTTATTGCCTGCAGTAGGTCCCCTTTCACGTCCCAGGGTATAAATCTTGCTTTGGAGTCACTTATATCATACATTCCCACAGTCATCCACTACACGCCGCGACCACGCTCTCACTGTCTACACGCGAGCCAAACCGCCGGCCGGGTTACGCGCGTAAAGAACATGAACCTCAGTTCAAAATCCACCTCTGGCATCTCAGTGCGTACAAAGTGTTTTCAATGTGGGATGGCCGCCCGCGACGGGAGTTACGTTGGCCACTCATTATCACAAACCTGTGTTCCCAACACGAAGCGGACGAGGTCGCCAAGGCCGTTTTTATTGACGTAGTAGGCATGAGAGAAGGATGCACCGGGCCACCCCGACTCCTGCCCATCCCCACAACTGCCAGTGTCAGATCCACCCCCCCCCCCCCCCTCTCTCTCTTTCTCTAGTACATCGTACAGTCCTTCCCGCATGCAAGGGCGATAGATTCTCATCCATCCCAGAATATACGCCTTTTGTTTAGCTATCACATCCTTGCAACGAGGCAGTGCTGGTTGACAGGTAGGATGTGTGTGTGTGATACAAACCGGCCAACTGGCCGGGCGCTGGGGAAACCCCTCAGTCACCCAGCACGCCGGCGGGGAGGGAAAGGGAGGTGAGGGCACGCTGAGTACAAACATGATTAACCCACCTAGCCCCGTGTCCCTACAGCAGGAAATAGGTCGACCATGATCATTCAAGGGCAGTGCCAGATTAGCTTGGTGCCCCGCAATGGCGCCAAGCTAATCTGGCACTAGCCTTGAATGATCATGGCACATCCATGTCCGGCAACTGGTAACACCCCCAACATTGGAGAAATATGGCCGCGGAGTTAAGTATGAGCACAGAAAGCTCTGAGGAAAAACTCCGCGACATTTTTTCTGTGGAAGTAAACATGACAGCTCAAAGACAGCGGTCGCGGACCATGCAAGTTGACGGGTGGTGCCACAACTGCTTCGGGTGGATCATGGCCATTAAGGGTAGTGCATGGTTAGAACTGCCTGCTGGAGCCACGCTAGTCTAGCAACCACCCTTTAACTATCATGATTGATCTGTCTCCTATGTTGTTGTGGCAGGGCTCTAGACGCCGGCGAATCGACACTAAACGATGCGGATGCGTGTATGTGTGTGTGTGTGTATGTGTGTGTGTGTGTGTGTGTGCGTGCGTGTGTGTGTGTGTGTGCGTCCGTGCGCGCGCCACTCATTTTTTCAGCTGTCCCATACCCGGGAGCACTAGTTTACAACACCCACACGCGGGCCGGCTGCCGAGGTCATGTAAGGACTGCAAGAGCGACGACCGAACGCAATGCCGCACTGCCTGCACAAACAACCCACGCTCCCCGCACTGGGCGTGTTTTCCAAGCCTGCACTCGTTCACGGACACACCACAAACAGATCAACAAAAACAACGGCTTGCTCCTAAAACAAAAACATTCGCTCCTTGTCAGATGTGCTCAGACACATGGAGCGGCCCTGAGCTCGTAACTTCAACGACGGAGTTGTCCTCAAAATATTGCACCACCATGCAGGCCACAGACAATGATTGTTCAAGGGTGATGCGGGAATAGCTTGGCGCCTACAAGGCGCCAAGCTATTCCCGCGCCACCCTTGAACTGTCACGGTCGCTCCGTGTCTAGTTACAGCGTCAGTGTTAGCGGCTGCATGGTTTCCTCTCGTCTACATTATCTTTACTAGACCTCGTCAAGTGTTGTCATTATGTTTGAAATAAGTAAAGAAGTTCAGCACGGCTAGTCCGGTGTACCGAAGTCCGGTGTACCCAGTTTGTGTCCATATACTACTTCCGGGAGTTTCCAAACGCAAACTCCAAAGTAATTACGGAGATTAAGTCACACTACCCGACATAACTAATACAAATCCGTCCATCCCGAAACATGTCCCGTCCGCATTGTGACGTAATATCATCACCTAGCGGGATTTCCATTGGCACCCAAACTTTCGTCTATTTATAGCTTTCAAACTCGTAGCTGTCTGTATATATATATATGCAGTCACACCAGCGTCAGCCGACGCTCTTGCGCAAACACGTGAAGAAAACAAAAATAAACGACAAAATCGAAACAGCCACGACAGCGAAACAACAACTACACGTCTGCAGGGATTTGACAATGTTGTGACCTCGTGTTTAATTCTCAACTAAAGCTAAAATCACACAACAGCAACAATTAAAACAGCAAAACAACAACTCCCACACGTTTGCGGTTTGTTGTGACCTCGCGTTTAAGGCCAAACTAAATCCGTGGCACACGATCTCCACTGTCAATGATCACTGCGCTACAAAACATGTTTTGCTGCCAAAGGTGAACAGCGCCACCCTACATTCTACATTCCTGCAGTTGGCTATTTATTTGTCAGCGTACAGCCAACGCATGTCTGGCGCAACAGACATAGATCCTTAAGCGCCCCCAAAATTGTGGGGGCTCATATGGATCTATGCCTCTTGCTGCAATCATTCCTGTAAGTGTTCCTCCGTCAGGTGAGAGAGAGGGGAAGGGGGAATGTTGGGGGGAAGGTGGGAATGTTTGGGGGGGCAACGATCATTTTATTGTACGGATTGTGAAAATGATTTGGAAAATGAAAAGGCTTTACACTCATCCTACCCCAAGACCGAAAGCCCCAAATCTTGCCGTTGTCCTCTGAAGAGTGCATTGCAGTGCAGGACTGACACAGATCGACCATGATAGTTCAAGGGTGATGCCAGAATAGCTTGGCGCCCATAGGCGCCAAGCTATTCTGGCATCACACTTGAAATATCATGGTCGATCTTCATCTTGCTGGAGTGTGTCTGGGGTAGAATCAGTTAAACCACAAACGCCACAGGAAAAGAACACTTTAAAACCAAGAGCCGGCCCTTGTTCCGGATGATAGCAAGCAAAAAGCAAAGTAGGTCATGTCGGGTCCACGTCACGTCCGGTTGCCGCGAGGAGATGTGGCAGCAATGCTGCTCTCACAAACTGCAATTTTCGTGTAACCGGAATTAATACTCTGATCATGAATGTAACCCTAGTGGAATATCAATTAAGACTGGGATTGTGAATTTTGCTTAATGAACTTATTCTACCCTAGACACACCACAGCAAGATAAAGATCGACCATGATAGTTCAAGGGTGATGCCAGAATAGCTTGGCGCCTAAGGGCTGGCTGACTGACTGACCACCTATGGGCGCCAAGTTATTCTGGCATCACCCTTGAACTATCATGGTCGATTTGTGTCCTGCACTGCAACGCAGTCTTGAGAGGACGACTTCAAAATTTGGGGGTTTCGCGTAATTCGGTCTTGGGGTAGGATGAGTTACGCTAACGATCGGCGGCTTACCCTCCCGGACACTTGCACAGCGCCAGATACCGGCGGTCACTAAAGTCTCATGCAGTCGCCGCTAGTGATTACAGTACTGCCGGCTGCGTGCTCAATCAAGGTACCTCCCATCCGAATAGATGCGGAAGTGTCGTGTAGCAATGCCGTCGGCAACGCTATACCACACTCCCGCAGCTATTGACGCGGAGCGCGTTGAATTAGTGAAGCACCCCACTATCTTGTCCGGCCCTACCCTCCACCCGTGTCCCAGCAATACTTCCTCTTTTCGGCACGCGTCTACTCATACTCAGAAACCTACAAGACACGCCGTGTGAATGAATAATTTTCCCCCCGCAGTTTCGTATGCAAGGTTTCCCAGAACTCAGCTGTCAGTGCAGATGTACCCGTATCCATGACCATGTGAGTGACGCGAAGCGAAAACAAAAATACGAGGATACAATGACAATGTTAGCTAGGAAGCAATCTGCCCATAACTAGCTTGGAGGTAACAAGCCCGAGCTAATCTCGTGCAGGCTTCTTCCTAGAACTCACCATTAACTATACCGACCGATGAGACAAAAGTACGTCATGCACTAATAAATCACGCAAAGGTTTCTACGCTAGCATTATGTGATTATTACGTCCTTTTGCACCGACTAAAAACAGAATCGCTATCAGTGCAACGCTGTCACATAAAGCCGGTTCCTAGAAGTCGTCGGTACTGATGTACTCTGATACCGCGGTTTGACCGGAATCAACACCACCAATACGCTATCACACACTGACGGGTAAGTTTGTGCTTGAAGATTAGGCCCGACACGGCCTGGGTTTCCCGATCGTCCTTCATTCAGCGCCGATTTGCACGGCCGGTGTTCAGTAACAGTGGACACAGCCTGGGTTTCCCAATCGTCCTTCACTCAGCGCCGATTTGCACGGCCGGTGTTCAGTAACAGTGGACGGGTTTCCCAATCGTCCTTCACTAAGCGCCGATTTGCACGGTGTTCAGTAACAGTGGACACGGCCTGGGTTTCCCGATCGTCCTTTACTCAGCGCCACTGAGCCTGTGACGCCCGAGGTGGAACACGGATAGAAAGTCGCGTCAGCAAGAGACGACCATGCTCGTGAGTCTCCGCAACTGATTGGGCTTATGAGCATCTGTGTCTCTTACAGTTGGATCGTGTTCATCATTTCTCGGCAGTGACGGGGTTAAAGCCGCGAACTGTTTGCACTATTAACCCTTTCAACCCTTAACACAAGATCAACAACAGCCACAACCACCATGCTACAGTTCAAGTTGGTGCCAGAATAGCTTGGCGCCGTGAGGCACTACCCTTGACCTAGCATGGTCAATCTGTGTCACAAACAGTCACTTAAGATTCACAGAACAACAAAATCCTAAATTTGGAAATTTCCAACGACGGCCTCATTAAACTGGACCACGCCGACGTCATTCGAAGCCACACGCCGAGACGCGACCGACATTTGTTTTCTCTCCAGAGTCACACCCACGGCTGGTTCGTTCCATGTAACACTGGGCATAGACCCTCACGCGTCGCTGCATCGCACGGGGAGTCATACAAATCTACAGCGCACCAGCCCTCACCCCGCTATAGCGGAGCAGCTGGCTTAGTGGCTGGCGCAGGACGTAGCTCATTCGCGCGAATGGCCCCAGTTTCGGCACGTTGGTGCTGTGGGAAGTTAAACAGCAGCGGAGAGCAAAACAAGTCTGTGGTGACGAGGCGCTGAAATGTCAACGGCCTCCAGAATACGCGCATCCTGCAACACTGTCCGCGCCAACATAACAGGAAAAGATAGCTTACCGTCTACGACCATTAATTTCCGAAGCGTTATGGAAGAGACCACTAGAGTCGCGACTTGCTGACGTCATCAAAGTGGAAGAAACTGAGATGCATAATGGTACAAGGGCAGTGCCTGATGGGCTAGGCGCTTAAGCGCCGAGCCCATCAGGCACTGCCCTTTAGTCATCATGCATCTCGCATTATTCTACACTGGGCGCCCGGCTCATCAAGTACTACTCCATCAGCCATCACGCATCTGTCATGTTCTGCAATGTAGTCGATGTTGGTGACATTTACCTCTGTCCTGTCAATCGATTTGATTTGTGCGTCTGTGACAGATGACATTTCCTTACCGAGTCCAAACAACAGCTGGTAAAACAAGCATCATGTCACAATCTACATCTGACAGACAGACAGACAGACAGACAAAACGCCACCGGCGACTGATACAGCTGGTAAAACGAGCATCATGTCACAATCTACATCTGACAGACAGACAGACAGACAGACAGACAAAAAGCCACCGGCGACTGAAGCTGGTAAAACAAGCATCATTTCGCAATCTAAATCTGACAGACAGACGGACAAAAAGCCACCGGCGACTGATAGATTAAAGGTGGTCGTTATATTGGACACAACTGTGGACCTCTCTTGGTCTATCCTCCTCCATGTGAGGAACGTGTTGGTCTGACGTACATGTACGTAATTTACTTCAACTCCGAAGTAAACAAACAAACACACCCACACAGCAAAACAACAACCCTGCTCTGCTGCAGTGCAGTCTTTTCTGTCAAGGACACAAGACAATTTGATATCACAATGAATCAATCAACCAACCAACCATAACAAAAATCAATCGGCAATGAGAAAAATACTGTTACCTAACCAAGCCCATACGCGACTGTCTGCTGAATCCATCGCGACGCGAGTTTGATTCCGCACAGTGCTCAACTTGCTGCTGGCACTAATTATGGTACTGTCGTGACTGCCATGGTCGTACTCTCACTGACCAATTAATTTGTGTTATGTTTACAGTCGTGCGCTAAAAAAAACCCAGCTGACGTCATCGGTGGGCTGCGCTGGAAATAGTCTCGGTCACAACAACAAAAAAGCGAAACTGTCCTGAGGTTTTTTGTGGGACTGTGTGGCTTGAGCCGAGTGGTGTCCGAAATGACTGCGGGAAGTGCCAGTCTAGCTATGACTACATAATCAAGTTAACGGCTATTTGTAAAGTCCCACAACAGATCGCCGACGGTGTAGACTCAGACACGCTGAATTCCCGGAACACCTTAGTCAAGGCTATGCTCACGTCACTTCAGTTATCCCATTTAGACCCGACGCACTACAATGATACCACAAGATAGATCGACCATGATAATTCAAGGGTAGTGCCGGATTAGCCTGAAGGCGCCAAGCTAATATGGCACTACCCTTGAATTATCACGGTGGATCAGTCTATTTCCTGTCACTGATATATGGTGGTCAGGTGACACCTCCTAACTCAGTTGGGGAAATGCGGTCGTTGAGTTAAATAGGTTAACTGAACGCTAAAAGTCCCAAATCACAGACCAGCACACATTTTCGGCATAGGCGCGACCTCATGTGATAAGCCTCTGCTGCCGGCGGAACGTTATGCAAAGTACACACGCACAAACTGACACACCAACACACGACATAAGCAGGGTAATACCGCAGCACACAAACACAAGAGCACGAGAGAAAAATCACCCAAAAAGCTGGTGTGACTTACAGTCCTGAAGAGAGCGCAAGTCCCTGGCCGCCATCGGTAAACCCCAGTCCTGCATGGCTGCTATAGTGCTTGGTTTGGTCAACGTTGTGACCACACACACACATACATACACAACTCGACTGTTGGACTTTCTCCACACAACTGCGCGCCGCCTCAATCCAACCTGCTGGCCTTTGCCACGAAGTGCGCAGCGGCTGTGCGAGTGTGTGTGCGTGTTGCGTGGAACTCCGTGCGAGTCTGACCGCCAAGTGCGCGTGTTCAAGTAACACTCTCAGGGCGGCTTGAAACCAACGCACATGCGGCAGACACAGATCTGCATGAGCCACCTTCGCCAAACACTGATCCTAATGAGCCTCCGCGTCCACCAAGGGCTGATGAGGATCTGTGCCTCTTGCGATCTAATTTATGTCTGTGTTACTCAACTCAACCCTGACATGTCTAAGCAGAACTCCAACATTCCGTTTAATGTGCGCGGGACACAGATACAAAAAACACCAGCACGCTTCCCAGTATGCAAAGCACCCTGGGCCGGGGTGTCGCCGGGCCGAGGACTTTGCTTACTGGCTTAACGTTAGATAAATGCTAACTACACATACAGACCTCATTTCACGTGTGTGTGTGTGTGTGTGTGTGTGTGTGTGTGTGTGTGTGTGTGTAGCAACCAACCGAGTAGGGTTCACACGTTCCGTGTCGCCGTTTGCATTAGACGCATGCACGAGCCCCCCCCCCCCCCCCTTCCCCCCTGTAGAGCTGTAGTGAATTTAATATCTGTGCGCGCCAGTGTGTGTGTGTGTGTGTGTGTGTGTGTGTGTGTGTGTGTGAGAGAGAGAGAGAGAGAGAGAGAGAGAGAGAGAGATATGAAATTAAACTTTATTTCTGAACGGAAGAAGCAGTTAGCACATGTGCCATTTTTCACGCTTGCCGTTGCTAATCTACAAAGGTACAACTTTGCTAAAAGTACAAAGCTAATAATATACAAAAGTACAAAGCTACTAACATACAAGTGCACATAATACAACAAGTCGTTCAAAAAAGATGGATAAGGCAAAATGGAGGGCACCAATGATGATTGCTAATAATGTGAATGGAAAAAAAAATAGAAGATATTCTTTAAAATTCCTTCTTTCACTGAAATCAAACACGCGCGCACGCTCTCGCCGCACCCATCCACCCACACACATACACGCACACGTGCGCGCGGAGGTTACCCGAACCAGTAAATGAGCTGTTAGATAGCACACAAACCAAGAGGAATCACTCAGCGCCGGACAGACAACAGTTAGATCCCCTGCCCCCGCCTATTAGGGTATTTACCTGAGCACATATGGTAGTGCACCTTCGTGTTTGTGTATGTATGTTTCCCCTGCCTACTTCCTAAGTTCCGGAGAAAGACATGGGTTATATAAGAGACCTGATGCATCTTTTTTTGAAGATGCAAATGATCGTCTTATTCTATACCTGCGTATTTCTCTGTGGGCTGGCGATTGGGTGCCTGATAGGCGGGGGCAGGGGATCTAACTGTTGTCTGTCCGGCGCTGAGTGATTCCTCTTGGTTTGTGTACAATTCTGCCAGCGCTAGCCTCACCTATCTGGTTTGTGAGTATTTATAACTCGAGGCAAGTTTGTATCGCTATATCGTTACATTGTTCTACTGTGGGAAATTAGGGTATTTACCTGAGCACATATGGTAGTGCACCTTCGTGTTTGTGTATGTATGTTTCCCCTGCATACTTCCTAAGTTCCGGAGAAAGACATGGGTTATATAAGAGACCTGATGCATCTTTTTTTGAAGATGCAAATGATCGTCTTATTCTATACCTGCGTATTTCTCTGTGGGCTGGCGATTGGGTGCCTGATAGGCGGGGGCAGGGGATCTAACTGTTGTCTGTCCGGCGCTGAGTGATTCCTCTTGGTTTGTGTACAATTCTGCCAGCGCTAGCCTCACCTATATGGTTTGTGAGTGTTAGATAGCAGGTACTTAAAGATGCTTTCCTTGAAAGAGCGGAGTGAACCAGTGTGTGTTATGTGCGCTGGCAGTTTATTCCAGAACGAGGCGCCCGAGAATCTATCCTCGGGCGTGGTGTGATGAAGTTACGCCTTGATGTTGAATAGCCTGAAGCTGCCTTGGTGAAGAGCTTACACAAGTATTCTGGGTGGATTTCATTCCAGATTTTATACATGACTACCCCTTTGTTAGGTGCCTGTCGAGAGGAAGCATCTTTAGTTTTTCAAATTTTTGGTCAGTAGAAAGGGCTGGATCAGGTAGGATCTGCTTCACTGCCCTGCGATGCAAGGAGTTAAGCCTCTTCAAGTGTATGTCACCGCTGCCGTCCCAGGTCGTGGAGGCATAATCGATGTGGGATTTGACATGGGCATTGTAAAATAGTTTGCGAGCGTCGACATCAATAAGATATACTGCGCATTGAGTTACATTATAAATATGAGAAATGCGCCATATAAATACTATGTATTATTATTTATTATTATTATATTTTAGCTTAGACAGCATAAAACCATTTCTGGACACAGTTTTACAGACAGCATTGTGTGTGTGTGTGTGTGTGAGTGAGAGAGAGAGAGAGAGGAGAGAGAGAGAGAGAGAGAGAGAGAGAGAGAGAGAGAGAGAGAGAGAGAGAGAGAGAGAGAGTTTGGAGAAAGACAATGGATGAGTTCGTTAGCCAGCTTTGTATCCTTTCAACTTCTTTAGTAAAAATTCATTCTTTTCAGAAAAGAATTAAAAAACTAAAAAGCCTTTACTTCTAGAGAAAGTCAGACAGTGCTGGTGACGTAAAAGAGGGAGGGGGGGGGGGAGAGAGAGAGAGAGAGAGCCGCGCGCGAGAGAGAGAATGAGGTCATATTTAGAGTATTATGTCAGCGTCTGCTTAGTGACGGAGTTGAAAAGAATTAATTTTTACTAAAGAAGTTGAAAGTATACAAAGCTGGCTAACGAACTCATCCAATGTCTTTCTCCAAACCATCTATATGCAAAATTTCAAGGAAATATGTGACAAAAATTACGGACTCTGGGTCAACCGACTTCCTATAAACGGTTGTTTATGTCTTCAATGAGACATTAAATTACAATATGCTCGGAGGCTCTCACTTAAGAAAGTATTTCTCCAAGTTTCATGTACAGAAATATCGGAGATTCTCTTGTTTACATACATACGCACACATACATACGCACATACGGCGCTTCGCGCCAAATGTACGTTCAGCAGCGAGGTTAGCGTAACTAGACATGACGTAGTTTTTATCTTGTTACTTCAATTGTTAGAGGTTTAGCCTGCCCGCCTTTGACATCATGGACGTGCTATTACTGAAATTCGCCCCACCGCGACCCGTCCTAAAAAGTCCCTTTTATAAATAGAAGGGACTTAAAATCAAAGTATTGAGAGTTACAAGGACGCAGGGTGTGTACACAGAGGACACGCCAGGCGCCAGTCTATACAGGAAAGCAACAAGTGTACACGCATGCAATTCAACTTCTTTACGTGCGCACGTGCGTTTGCGTTTATGTACAGCCGTGTCGATATGTCCAGATGTCTTTCCTGCCTGTAGCCTACCTACATGTTTGTCAGCAAGACAGTGCCAATACCTAGCGCCTTGTGTAACGGACAACAAAACTTACACAACCTCTAACGGTACTTGCAGGGCCGGATCAATCAGTTCAAGGAGGGGGGGGGGTGCTCAACGTTTATTTTTTTATTGTAATTGTGACGGTACAGTGGAAAGAGGGGGGGGGGAGGGGTGGATAGGGGGTGCCACAATAACATTAAAGCACCCTTCCCCCTCCTTCTCGGACCATGTTGTGGACTTTCAGTGAACGATTTTTTTTTAAGCTGGGGGGGTGGGGGGGTGCTGTAGTACCAAAGCACCCCTACCCCACCCACCCCCCACCCCTGGATCCGGCCCTGGGTAGGTACCACATCTAGGTAGGTTCCGCAGGGAGTTAGAGGGCATAACCTGACCACAGTTTCCGACAATGTCAACTTACACTGCACGAGGCGACATAGAGTCGCATGGACCAAGCACATTACTTCTATTACTCCAGATCACGCAGGGCGCCTTCCATCTGCATGAGAATAGGACATCATGACTGCGGGGGCTCATGAGGATCTATGTCTTTTTGTGGCACCAGGTAATTCTATCGAGTGTAGAACCGAGTCTATGTGTACTCTTACTGACACGACATGCTGACGTTACCGCCAAAACAACAGGCGTAAAGTAAAGTTCACCCCTTTGCTGCCACAACTCGGCGAACAGACAAATGTAAAAGGCATACACATCCTCATGCGGCGCCGGCCCTCAGATGCGGGAGCTCATGAGGATCTATGCCTTTTGCTGAGCAAATCTTTTAACTCATTCTACCGCAGACACACCACAGCAAGATATGGATCGACCATGATAGTTCAAGGGCGATGCCAGAATATTATTATTATTTTTATTACATGGTATTTATATGGCGCATTTCTCATATTTGTCGCGAACTGAACCCAACAAGCACGCTCACGTCAATCACACGCATTCACTCACACACTGTACGTAAACACAGAACATTCACGTGGTGCTAAGGGCAAGCTCAAGCAAGCTACTGAAGTGACAGTATTTGGAAATCGTTTTGTATTTGAAATGTTTTTAAGCTGGCTGAAACTGATACCAAAGTGGAGGGGGAGGAAGAACCGGAGTACCCGGAGAAAGAACCCCAGACGGTCCGCCCGAATTCACGGTGACACTTACTAGGGGAGAAAAGTCCGACGCCGGAACCCGGAATCGAACCTAGCACCTTTAGCATTGGTGGCAGGCGCCTTAACCACTGCGCCACGGACCGCCCCCTATGGGCGCCAAGCTAGTCTGGCATTACCCATGGTCGATCTGTGTCCTGCACTGCAAAGCAGTCTTCAGAGGACAACGGCAACATTGGGGGATTTCGGTCTTGGGCTACAATGAGTTAAGACGCGGTCTCGTCATAGTGGAAATTCTCGCAAGCCGCAGGTGATGAGGACCAGGGATCCCCCCCCCCCCCCCCCCCCCCCCACCATCGCTTTCAATATTTCGTCGGGTGGCGAGTAGGTGGAGGAGGATTAGTGTGTGAGGCTGAGGGTCCCAAACACGAGGTAACTGACCCGCCTCTGCAGTGTCCAAGATAATATCCTAAACATCGCTTTTCGTTGTCTACAAAAATGTGTAAAGGTGTAAAACGTTAATAATATTTATCGGTTTCGCGGGTGATCCCAACCTAGACTGTTGAAGAAATCTGTTTGGTATTTGCCAACAGGGTGGTTAACAAGCAAGCACAAGCAGTGTCATGTTTTGATGTGTCAAAGAGCAATCAAGCAAGAGAGGTACGTGGTACGAGAGAGAGAGAGAGAGAGAGAGAGAGAGAGAGAGAGAGAGAGAGAGAGAGAGAGAGAGAGAGAGAGAGAGAGAGAGAGAGAGAGAGAGAGAGAGAGAGAGAGAGAGAGAGAGATACCCCATTTGAGAATAGACCATTTTCGGACATCGGAAATACGTCCAAACTGCACGTGTTTTGACGTTTTAACTGTATATTAAAAGCCCGGACAAATACGCCATATCGCATGTTTGTCCGGGCTTTCAACCCACTGTTTTCGTGGAAACATGCAATTTGGGCACACTTGATATCCCAACGTCGTCCACGACCGCAGGATTAACGACACCGTGTTCGGTTTCTCGGTCGACCAACCATGCATGACTCAGCAAGTTCCTAACATACTGTAGTAATTACACGTCATAAAATACAGGACCGATTTCATCAACGTCAATAAGCAGAGAACACACACACACACACACACAAACACACACACACACACACACACACACACACACACACACACACACACACACACACACACACAAAATACACTAAGCCTCACATTAATTTATCAGTCTACATTTTGCAAGGACGCATCGTGTTTTTCAATTTCAACACCCAAGATCCCCCAGCCGTCAAAGGAACAAGGACACAGAGTGGCTTCAGCGCGAGGCAGAGATCCTCATCAGCACCAGCAACTGCGGGGGCTCATGAGGATCTATACCTCCTGCAGTTGGATCGTGTTCACCTTTTGTCGGCAGTCAAGGGGGTTAACCAGACAAAACGCTTTGTATTGGCTTGCATTATTAAGCACAAGTAATTTGTCGGCCACTCCACGCAAACAGTGTCGCCTACTGGACAACCACTGTGCATGATGGGATGGCTTGCCCGTAAGTTCCTAGTACAGGCCACGTGCATGCTCAGGTCAAAATACACCCACTTTCTGATGCGGGGGGGGGGGGGGGGGGGGGGGGGGGGGGGGAAACACCATTAGCTTTCATTTCAAGTGCCCGCCGTATGCTTGAAGAGAGTATGGACTGTTGTAGATCGAGGGTTGTGCCTAATTAAGCCATTTAACGCCACCGGATTTCCCAAATCATCATTTCGGAAGTGTCACTTGATAACTATGTGCCAGTTGCAGGAGATGGATCGAGCTTAGTAATTCACGGGTAGTGCCAGATTAACTTGGCGCCGGATTATGGATCGACCATGATAATTGACCGATTAGCTTGGCGCCATCACCAAGATAATCTGGCACTACCCTTAAATCATCATGGTCGGTTTGCCTCCTGCTGTAATGTCTCAGGGCTAAATGGGTTGGTTCACTTGGCGCCTCTTTAAGCACCAGGCTAATCAGGCATTTGCCCTTGTGCGGCTATCGTCGAGCCCTCCCTCGCAGCTTAGTCCTCCGCAACGATTGTCTTTGGGCAGGCTATTCGACCTTTGACTGAAGGCGCAGTGTACAAGCGAGCTAATGTTACTATCAGTACCAACTGGAGCAGACTCATTTCTCCCTTGCCCGCGCGGTCACTGACATTGCACTGGCAAAAAAGACCACACGCGCACTGGTTACTCCCCCCGATCCGGTACGTTTGCGTATGTAACCAGTGTGCGCAAGGTAGAGCTAGTGAGATTGCTGACAAACTTTGTGGCTTCTGCGGCAGAGACTCGCATGGTCCGTGTCTACATAGAGTAACAAGAGTAACTTTGGAGACTGGCTGGAATATTTAATTCTAAAGTCAAGGATACAACACAATACGGCCCGGCACTGACAAAGAGGTATGACCCGCATGATAATAAACCAATTACTAACACGCATGTATCACAAGGCCACAATGATGTTTTATTGCAAAACACAGACGGGGTCGCCCGCGCGCTTAGAAGGCTATTACCAAATTGATTGAAATGGAAATTGCACGGCCCCTATGGATGCATACAGTGTTAGCATTAAACTCAACCTGAAATACACGTCACATAAACCTCGGCAACTTCCGCTACTCCAGGCACAGCAGAATCCCATCTCAACCAGGCAGCGAGCGGCGTATATTCTCATGAGCCCTGCACAGCCGCTCACAATCTACGTCACAGCCGCTCACAATCTACGTCACAGCCGCTCACAATCTACGTCACAGCCGCTCGACAATCTACGCCACAGCCGCTCACACAATATACGTCACAGCCGCTCGACAATCTACGCCACAGCCGCTCACACAATCTACGTCACAGCCGCTCACACAATCTACGCCATAGCCGCTCACACAATCTACGTCACAGCCGCTCGACAATCTACGCCACAGCCGCTCACACAATCTACGTCACGCGGAGAGAAAAGGGAGGCTGCGTTCTACACGTGTTGGTCTGTCATTTTGGAACCTATGGCTTATTTCTTTTCCAAAATCACGGACCTGGTAAAATGACCTCATTTCTGCCCAGACCGTGAGATCAGACACTGGTCGACTGTTTGCTTTCTGCCTGATAAGCGGTTCTTGTGGTGACAACAGTCTGCAATTTTGGTT
Source organism: Semisulcospira habei (assembly GCA_036245525.1). NCBI lineage: Eukaryota > Metazoa > Mollusca > Gastropoda > Semisulcospiridae > Semisulcospira > Semisulcospira habei. The sequence goes on from BTPG01000004.1 coordinate 148,793,186, forward strand.
ACGCACACCGCAATGATCTACCAGAAATCTTATCCAACGCCATGAAATTAACCCTGTAGCGCTGTTGTCGCATTAACTCCTGACGGAATCATCGAGACAAAAGCCGCTACCGACAGCCAAAGGGTTAACTGGTAACTTGTCAAGCCAAAGCCATTGCTGACGTTCCGTGCGGAGTCTTCCAGGCACTAATGGAAGGAAATTCTACCATGAAAGTTTAAGGGTCCTCACTGTTTTCGCTTCAGGTGTAGCAGACACTACCCTTGAACTTGCATGCTCGATAATCGCTTACTTCACATTGTCAAATTTAAATAAATTCATCCAAAGAGAGAAAACTGCGTGCATTGTTTGTGGGTGGGGTGGGGACTGTGGTTCTCAGACACACAGGTGCACGTGTACTTGTTTAGAACAAACCGGCCCTTGACTGACAGAGAGAGAGAGAGAGAGAGAGAGAGAGAGAGAGAGAGAGCGCAGTTAGCGGGTTCACAATATTACACCAGCACGTCTCATTATTGGCCGGCAGAAAGATAAAATCAGCAAACGCTTTCAAAGCCTCTTCCCCCTCACTTCACGCACATCAAACCTGTCAGCACGTCGTATACAGGGGGCACAACCTGTGATAGTGTCACGTACTCAGTGCACCCAGTAAAGCAAAAGAAACCCCATATATGTATGGCCGCGGCATAACACGTGACGGCAGCTTGACATGGTTCCGGCATTAAGCAAAAGCTGCCCCCAGTCCCGCTAACTCGTGCACAATGCATAACATGCTCCGCTTATACACAATGACGACACAGACTAGAACGGGCTAGATACTGATGTCCCCATAAACTGTTATCTAACTCATTAAAAAACATTCGGCAACGCTATACGACACTTCCGCAGCTACTGATGCGGGGGGGGGGGGGGGAACTTTAACGAAGCTAAACATATTCCTCTACCAGCCCCTTCCATTTGCAATAAGTGCAGATGCGTGCACGCGTTGAACAGTGCACACCACCCGCAGGCTGCCGTCGGCCGCTCATTCAGTAGTTAGTTATTTGGGTTTAACGCCGAGCAGGCAAATAAGGCCATCTCACGGCAGGATGGGTAAAAATCTGGCCAGCCAGACTAAAAGGAAGGTTTCAGGACAGGATGTAAATATATCTTTAAAATATTTCATGCTAAAATGTCGCACACGTCTTTAACTCATTCTACCCCAAGACCGAAATCCCCAAATTTTGCCGTTGTCCTCTGAAGACTGCATTGCAGTGCATGACACAGATCGACCATCATAATTCAAGGGTGATGCCAGAATAGCTTGGCGCCCATAGGCGCCAAGCTATTCTGGCATGACCCTTGAACTATCATGGTCGATCCTTATCTTGCTGTGGTGTGTCTGGGGTAGAAAGAGTTAAAGGAAACGTCTACAGACTCTCAAAAGGTCCAAATAATAGAATTATCATAGTCTATGAATGCTCGAATCTTATTAAAAATTCAGTAGACTGGTGACAAACACCACTGTCTGTTCTAACGCAAAGAAAAACACCAAATACATGAGACAGTTGCGGGGGCTCATGATGATCTATGCCTCCTGCCGGGGGCACTCTTATCCGTGCGCCTTAAATAGACGTTAAAAATCTACCAGTGACAGTAAGTTTGTATCTTCATACTAAGACTGAGGAAGTAAGTTTAGCCGACCATACCGTGTCCGTTGTCCCCCAGTTCTGCCAGGCTCGGGCGGTTAGCGGGGTCTCGCGCGTCAAGGAAGACAACGCCCTGCTGCATGTCGGTAGATTCAGTGTCCGAGTCAAGGAAGACAACGTCCTCCTCCATGTCGGCAGAATCAGCGTCAGAGTCCAAGACGACAAAGTCACAATCGCTGGCGGCGCTGTCCACAAAGGAGAGGCGCCAAGTGTGCGGAAGGTTTTTGACGTTATCCAAACTGTCGGAGCTGGCGTCTGGAGAAAGGCCGGAAGTGACGGTTGATGACGCACTGCGTGGACTGGAATCATCGTCGTCGGAAGAATGGGCAGCGATCGTGGAAAAATCCGAGTCACGCTGACTGATGTCCCACAACACGGGTCGGCGGGGGAGAGAGAAGAACCTGGGTGCCCAGCCCTCTGTCATGGCGGTGTCGTCACCTCCCATGGTAGAGTCAGCCTCGTTCTCGCTGTCTGCATCGTACTGGCCGTCATTGAAGCTGGTCTCCGTCACGGATGATCGGCAAAGCACCTGGTAACCCTGGCATACCTCATCCTCCATCTTTTCTCCACACGTCTTGAGAGTCGAGTCCATGGCCATACGGGCAGAGTGGGTTTGGTGCGACTGACAGTCCTGGTCACTGCCGCTACTCCACTGGTGCTCACACAACACCTCCACCTCCTCCCACACAGTAAAGTCACTGTCGTACGCTTCCTTCACTGCCGTTGCTGTGAACCGGAGAACTAGCACGAGCAGGGCACCAGGTCCGAGGCAACCTCCATCACGACAAACTCAAACTTGCGGGTAGAGTCACACGTAGAGATTACAGCAGACACGTCACAGGGAAGACCCGTCGTAAAGCAATGTCAAACACACATCAGTATCACCCACCGAGGTTATCATTAGGAGCACACGAGTGTCCAAATCCAACATCACGGGTTTCACTCAAACTATCCACAGCAGAGACGCGGAGCTCTCGAACACAATGTCGATAGAACACAAAGTCAAAGGAGCAGTCTATCAAACACACGAGAAATCAACTTGCTCCAAAACGCAAATCATGGAACACTATTGCAGGAAAAGATGTAATCTCTTGCAAGAACACACTGCAGCCAAACGTCCCAGCACGCCAGACAGTAAGGAGTGCACGTTATGTCCCCCTTGCACATCTAGTGATCGGGAACAAGTTATCTCGACTAAATCTCGCAATGAAATGATTCTCAGAACAAGTTTGGATTTCTTAGACAACCTCAAATTCGGCACCTTGACGAGGTGACCAATCGCCGCCGCTCTTATCAATTGACCAATCGCGTGCCCCTAAAAGGGACCAATCGGCGAAGTTCGCTCCCGCGCGGGGAGGCGAACCGTGAAATGATCTGCCACACTGTCTATTGTGTCTAAGAAGTAAGCGTGGCTAATCCCCCCTCCGGCACGGTGTGGTCCTGCGTCTGACCATATGTCCCCTTCACACCTCCAGTCGCTGGCACGTGTGAAACCCTAGGACGTCCTCTCGAGGAGGACATTTGGAAATGAGCCGCGCACCAATGTGTTGAAAAAGTGCTACTATACTTCTCACAATAATTGAGATAGATAGATACCCCGCCCCCCCCAACACCCCGCACACACACACCCTATTCCTAGTAGGACGTTAGACACCAAACAGTCCAGCAGCCCTCTCCCGCCGTAGGATGATATGTATGCTGATTTGTGATTTTGGACCCTAGGACTCTGAGCCGTAAAGTCGGAAGTCACAGGCCAGTACACGTCTGCATGCGAAACTAGCAAACTTCTATAAATCAACATGGCCAGCTTCACTCATTTACGTCTAAAAACACAAGAATGTGCAACAACTTGTTCCGCTACAAGCAGATCCCTCACAGCATGCGTTTATCCGCTAAAAACATGATTAGGTAAAAATAAATTCATTACTTTGGTCTGTGCATAAATTCGTTTATCCCGGTCTTTGTGCTGATGCTGGTAATATATTATCATGTTATCCAATCGTTTTATTTTGGTCTGTGCGTAATGTCATGACGTTCTTGCCCCACAGCACAATCTTCTCATTTGGACACGGGAATACTTACTTACTTACTTACTTACGCCTGTCACCCCTCCCCGGGTATAGGCCGTCGACGAGAGACCTCCAGCGACTCCTGTCCTGTGCTTCTCCTTCGATTTTGCTCCAGGTGGTTCCCAGTCTCTTGATGTCTGCTTGGAGGTTTCGACGCCAGGTGTTTCTCGGCCTGCCTCTTTTTCTCTTTCCCTGGGGGTTCCATGACAATGCCTGCCTAGTGATACTGGAAGCTGGCTTTCTCAGACTGTGACCAATCCATCCCCAACACGGGAATGCAGTCACAGAAATACGCAGCCACCACGATTGGTCGATCTCTTTAGACTTTTAACTCATTCACTGCCAGCTGACGCACACTGTGTTTCTGCAAACGTTGATTCAGCACCTCAAGCCCTGGCTGTCCCAGAAACATGGATTGAACGTGGACAGAACGTGGAGCGATTCATCACCAACAAGCCCTCGCTGTCCCAGAAACATGGATTGAACGTGGTGTCAGCAATGTGTACGTCCTGAACGTGGTGTCAGCAATGTGTACGTCCTGAACGTGGTGTCAGCAATGTGTACGTCCTGAACGTGGTGTCAGCAAGGTGTACGTCCTGAACGTGGTGTCAGCAAGGTGTACGTCCTGAACGTGGTGTCAGCAAGGTGTACGTCCTGAACGTGGTGTCAGCAAGGTGTACGTCCTGAACGTGGTGTCAGCAAGGTGTACGTCCTGAACGTGGTGTCAGCAATGTGTACGTCCTGAACGTGGTGTCAGCAAGGTGTACGTCCTGAACGTGGTGTCAGCAAGGTGTACGTCCTAAACGTGGTGTCAGCAATGTGTACGTCCTGAACGTGGTGTCAGCAAGGTGTACGTCCTGAACGTGGTGTCAGCAAGGTGTACGTCCTGAACGTGGTGTCAGCAAGGTGTACGTCCTGAACGTGGTGTCAGCAAGGTGTACGTCCTGAACGTGGTGTCAGCAAGGTGTACGTCCTGAACGTGGCGTCAGCAAGGTGTACGTCCTGAACGTGGTGTCAGCAAGGTGTACGTCCTGAACGTGGTGTCAGCAAGGTGTACGTCCTGAACGTGGTGTCAGCAAGGTGTACGTCCTGAACGTGGTGTCAGCAAGGTGTACGTCCTGAACGTGGTGTCAGCAAGGTGTACGTCCTGAACGTGGTGTCAGCAAGGTGTACGTCCTGAACGTGGTGTCAGCAAGGTGTACGTCCTGAACGTGGCGTCAGCAAGGTGTACGTCCTGAACGTGGTGTCAACAAGGTGTACGTCCTGAACGTGGTGTCAGCAAGGTGTACGTCCTGAACGTGGCGTCAGCAAGGTGTACGTCCTGAACGTGGTGTCAGCAAGGTGTACGTCCTGAACGTGGTGTCAGCAAGGTGTACGTCCTGAACGTGGTGTCAGCAAGGTGTACGTCCTGAACGTGGTGTCAGCAAGGTGTACGTCCTGAACGTGGTGTCAGCAAGGTGTACGTCCTGAACGTGGCGTCAGCAAGGTGTACGTCCTGAACGTGGTGTCAGCAAGGTGTACGTCCTGAACGTGGCGTCAGCAAGGTGTACGTCCTGAACGTGGTGTCAGCAAGGTGTACGTCCTGAACGTGGTGTCAACAAGGTGTACGTCCTGACTAGCCCTCCCAACTGCGGGGCGTCATGATATACACTTCTCGCCGTTGGGTGGTGTTCAAATGTTCTCGGTACTGAACGGTTTAAAGGCCCCTAAGCGCTCCAAGACGAGTCTGAACATTGGTTGCCTGATAATGCCTTCTAACGAGTGGCTACGGTTGTCATTTCGTTCATAACAGCGTGATTGTATCAGTTTGTGTCCGTTTTACCGCTGAAGCGCATGCGCCGCTCAACTCCACCAAGCGTCAGAGCCGAGGTAGAAGCTATTTATAGCACAACTCCTGGACCATAAGCAAAACAGAAAGTGGCTGGCGATCTAACATAATGTGCTCCGTGGAGTTATATCACAGGCAGGTGTCTTCATTAACTCTTTCGAGACGTGCCGCATCCGGATTTGCGGCGTAAAGCCGCGAATCCGGATGCGGCACGTCTCGAAAGAGTAAATCTGTCTGTGGATCAAATAGGCAGTTATGCCGGGAAATCAATGTAACAGGTTTGTGTGGTCACCGGTCATAGTTCAAGTAGTGCTCAATGTAACAGGTTTGTGTGGTCACCGGTCATAGTTGAAGTAGTGCTCAATGTGACAGGTTTGTGTGGTCACCGGTCATAGTTGAAGTAGTGCTCAATGTAACAGGTTTGTGTGGTCACCGGTCATAGTTGAAGTAGTGCTCGAGGTAACAGGTTTGTGTGGTCACCGGTCATAGTTGGAGTAGTGCTCAATGTAACAGGTTTGTGTGGTCACCGGTCATAGTTGGAGTAGTGCTCAATGTAACAGGTTTGTGTGGTCACCGGTCATAGTTGAAGTAGTGCTCAACCACAGATCAACCACGGCGGAGCCTGATTGGTTACTGACTGGCACACAGATATACTGCTGGCGGTTTAGTTATCAAAATCACTCTCAACTTGTAATGAATGTGAATTCCTCCTCTGATTACTCGCGCTACCACCTGATTACAGTCCCTAGCAGTCAGTGAGTCGAGTTGTTCAGAGGCGGCGGTTCTAAAAGCAACATAGAACATTATCAGAAAAGACAGACAGACAGACAGAATGACAATGACACTTACAATGGAAGAAGTTTTGACTGTGATGACCATTATTTTTTTTTCAACATTGTCCTTAACGCACAGATGAGAGAAAGAGAGCGAGAGAGAGAGGGGTGGGGTTGGGGGGGGGGGGCACACAAGGCACACCACCTATATGGCATAATAGCACTATTTTTTTTTTTTTTTTTTTTTTTTTGGGGGGGTGGGGGGGGGGGGGTGGGGGTGGGGGTGTAATCTGCATGGGACTTCAGCTATAAGATGCACGGCACTCGACAACAAGATGGGGTGAACCATAACCCACAAAGTCCATTCTATAAGAGAACTGTCTTCGCTGTCAAGGGTCTCTACCTTTTGTCTTTGACTTGATTCCGATGTTGAAATATCTCCTTTTGAAAAAGCCTCGCAGATGTGCCACCAATGCGTCATAGTGAACGCAATATGGGACGCGCGCAGTGCATACGCGATATTGGTTTGTCAGACGTATTTTTTGTTGTTGTTTGTTTTGTTTTTACGTAATTTTATATTTAACGTGATATGAGTTTTGCTTTCGCTTCAAGACTTGCGAAAATGGTGACAAAACTAAAATTTCACGGCGGTACAATTTCAGTCTTGCTATAATTTGTGTGAAAGCATGTTGACTTTACCTAGCTACATGCTATACTAAGTAAGAGAGAGAGAGAGAGAGAGAGAGAGAGAGAGAGAGAGAGAGAGAGAGAGAGAGAGAGAGAGAGAGATTGATTGATTGATTGTACATTGCTTAACGTCCCGACAGCAACAAGGCTTTCTCAGGACGTGCCTGCACTGCTTGTGAAAAAAAAAACTAAACAGAACATTGAATGTATGTCGCCAGCCGGTCAAATACATTAAATAAACCTAACACATGGGGCCTAAATAAAGCTAAGACCATTTAGCAACACACATCCAATATCAAGAGCTACAGGCAGTGCAGACAGTAGGGAGAGTTTTAAAAAGGCAAATATAGGTGAATGGACAAAGGGTAGACAGAAACACATGCCCCAGAATAGAGAGAAAAACCCACCCTGTGGGGCTGACCAGGGTGACCCTGGGAACTAAAAAATACCTAACCCCACCCAAGTCCCCCAGGGCAGACCCGGGTGGGGCAAGAGAGAGAGAGAGAGAGAGAGAGAGAGAGAGAGAGAGAGAGAGAGAGAGAGAGAGAGAGAGAGAGAGAGAGAGAGAGAGAGAGAGAGAGAGAGAGAGAGAGAGAGAGAGAGAGAGAGAGATGATTTTCCAAGGATAAAAGAATAGGTGCGCAAACCTGTTTCATTCTTGTTCAAGTTGCTACACACTACAAAACAAAATAACGTACATAAAATCACTCTCTTACCCACACACACACGCGCGCCGGTGTGCAATTGCCGCGTGCACAGGTTTGTGCCAGATTAGCGTGTAGCCTATAGGCGCCAAGCCAAGCCTGCACAACCTTCTACCCACACACACACACGCACACACACATATATATATATCAGAGAGAGAGAGAGATCGGCGGCGCGTGCAAGAGATGGTTGGTTGGTTGGTAATTGGGGTTTAACGCCGAGCAGGCGACTAAGGCCATCTCACGGCGAGCGCGCTAGAGATAATTACGTCATATTTAGAGTATTATGTCAATGTCTGCGTGGTGACGGAGTTGTCTCTTTTTACGTCACCGCCACTTTCTGATCTACTCTAGAAATCCTTTTTTTTTTTTTTTTTTTTTTTTTTTTTTTTTTTTTTACTGTTTTAATTCTTTTCTGAAAAGAATTAAGCATAACTAAAGAAGTTGAAAGGATACAAAGCTGGCTAACGAACTCATCCAATGTCTTTATCCAAACTAGCTATATCCAAAATTTTAAGTAAATATTACAAAAAATTACGGTCTCTAATCTGGGTCACCTGACTTCCTATAAACGGTTGTTTATGTCTTCAATGAGACATTCAATTACAATATGCTCGGAGGCTCTCTTAGCCACCCCTTTAAGTATTTCGCCAAGTTTCAAGCTTATGTGTACATACATATCGGAGATTCTCTTGTTTACATACATACGCACACACACACACACACACACACACACACACACACACACACACACACACACACACACACACACACACACACAAACATACATACATACGGCGCTTCGCGCCAAATGTACGTTCAGCAGCGAGGTTAGCGTAACTAGACATGACGTAATTTTTATCTTGTTACTTCAATTGTTAGAGGTATAGCCAGCCCGCCTTTGACATCATGGACATGCTATTAAATTCGCCCCATCACGACTGACCCGTCCTAAAAGGTCCCTAGTTGTATAAATAGAATGGACTTAAAAAGGAAGGTTCACACAACAGGGAAAGGTTATGAGCTTTTCAGCCAGAGACCGAGAATGAGGATGCTGCATTAATAATTCTGCTGTGACGGAGGCCTGGGGGGGGGGGGGGGGGGGGGGGGGGGAGACGCTATGAAACTTGCGGCCCGCGGCGGTTTAAGTTTGACTTCTGCTGACGAAGCAATATTCTGAAGGCTCGGATGACATCGTTGTAAACTGGGTTTCTAGGTCAGGTCGGGGGCCTATGCTAATGCTCCGTCCTCACTCTTGCACTGCGGCACGCCACAAACCGGGACAGCACTAACCTGGCACAGTTTTCCTATCGATTTCTCAACACACACAGAGACAGCTGTTCGCTCTGAGTTCTACTTCTGCATGTTCATGCTGATACGCTCAAGTCAGCCAGCGTCACGAAGCACACATCCTTACGAACCCCTGCACGCTGACTAAATTCACAACAAATAAACAAACAAGCTTACAACACGGATTATTTCAACTGATTGAAGGCTACCCGCATCAATGGCTGCACTGAAGTGTCGTATCGCGCTGCCGCCAGCAACGCAATACATTTCCTTGAACAGCTATTGCGATGCGGGGCGCCTCAGTTGAATGAGTTTGTGTTGTACCTTCTAAGCGCGTTTCCTTTTTTGTTGTTGAGAATTTCTTTGCATTTGACACCTAACTGGTTTGGTTTGCATTTGACACCTAACTAACTGGTTTTTCATATGTGACAAATACATGGAAGTATACAAATGCATGTAGGCCTACATCACCGTAAGCCGCACTGACGGTGTGCCTAGCATCTCTCAGCCTTGCAACAGTCTGTCACAAGTTTCCTCCCTGCGTGTTCCCCAAGTCAGAGAACCTAGGCATGGGACACACTGGCTGTCTGCCTCCATTCCGTGACGGCGATCAGTGGTAGCGAATCGAGGGAGACCATCTCTGTGGGGAAGGGACAGAATCCTCTGCTACTTCCAAGGCACTAGGCAGGCATTGTCATGGAACCTCAAGAAAAGAGGAAAAGAGGCAGGTCGAGAAACACCTGGCGTCGAGACCTCCAAGCAGACATCAAGAGACTGGGAACCCCCTGGAGTAAAATCGAACGAGAAGCACAGGACAGGAGTCGCTGGAGGTCTCTCGTCGACGGCCTATACCCTGGGAGGGGTGACAGGCGTAAGTAAGTAAGTTCCAACGAGAACCAGTGTTCGCGTGCAAGAGGCAACCCAGTAAGCAAACGTTCTCGGGGCCCACGCCAGTGGAAGTGGGACCGGGCGGGCACGGCTGTGCGCGGGACAACAGCGGCCGTCGTGGGCCCGAAAGTGTTGTGCTACTGGGGAAGGATTCTCGTCAGCTCTGGCACGACACAGCGTCTGGCGAGAGACGATTCCAGTTGGCGACCTCAAAGGGCATTTAGTCCCCCAGGGGTAACCTGAAGGCTTAACTCACTGTACCCCGAGACTGAAATCCCCCAATGTTGCCGGTGTCCTCTGAAGACTGCTTTGCAGTGCAGGACACAGATCGACCATGATAGTTCAAGGGCGATGCCAGAATAGCTTGGCGCCCATAGGCGCCAAGCTATTCTGGCATCACCCTTGAACTATCAGGGTCGATCATTATTTTGCTGTGGTGCGTCTGGGGTAGAATGAGTTAAATCCTGCGCACGCACTAAGTCGGGCGACCCGCTACAACCGGGTAAGTGTTGTGGCGCTACAGCGGGCACGTGGCTTAGCGCCTTGCGCAGGATCTAAGCTCGTGCAACTGAGAACAGTTTCAGCTGCAGCTGTCAGTGATTGATGGAGGGTGGGGCCTGGAAACAGCTGCCTGATCAAGATGTGATAAACAGGTCAGCCGAGGAATATTGGGATCAGGACCACAGGCGGATGGTGACATGCAACTGAATACCAAAAACAAACCAACATTCATTCGCCTCCGTCGGCCGGCTACACTCGTATGGCTTCATTCTCTATCTACGGACTCGAGTTTGCCAGATCGCAATAAATATTTAAACTGACAATTTAACACAAAATGAAAAAAAAAAAAAAGAAAGAAAGAAAAGAAAGCGCTGTGAACTTACAAATGCAATTATAGGTCAGACATAGATTGGAGTTTCAGCCTGTACCTCTGCCTGCCAGTGGACGCCTAGTTTGTTTGTGAAATCTCCATTCATTCAACGACCACAAGTCAAATGGCCGTCCTACAATGACGGATACAACGACCACAAGTCAAATGGCCGTCCTACAATGACGGATACAAACTAGTCTTAGCAAGAGGCGCTCGCAATCACAGGGGCTGATGAGGATCTATGCCTCTTCCAGCTGGATCGCGTTCGCTTTTCCTCGGAGGTGAAGAGGTTAACCTTGTGGGCAAACGTGCATTGATTTCATAAACCACGTTACTGCACGTCACAGACCCAAACGTGCATTGATTTCATAAACCACGTTACTGCACGTCAAAGACCCAAATATGACATACTCAGTGACTGATCTGTTTTCTTCTTCAAAGCCCGCGCTTTAGCATGTAATTGGCAATCATGCATGTCATCGCCTGTTGCACGGTACACGGTGGGCATAGTTCGTTCTAAACACAGGGGCGGATTAGTTACCTCGAGGGGGGCGGGCGTTGCGGGGATTCCAACTTTTTGTTTGGGACCTTCAACCTGATAACCTGATACAAAACGCCTCCCCGACGCTAGACCATGCTTCCAGGGGCCAAAAAATCGAAATGCGGGGAGGTGGGGGGGGGGGGGCGGCAAGGGGGAGGGAGCAAAGAGAAGGCGCGTACGTGTGTTAAGACCCTCACCATAATATCAAACAAGGAGAGAGGGGGGGGGGGCTGTTATAGAATTTTGGGTCGGGGGGAGGGGGGGGGTCCGGAACCCCTAGGATCAACCCAGATCCGCCCCTGAAAGTTATTTCTAATGGATTGTTCGTGCGCATCATAAGTGGCCTGCTGGAATGGGGGATTGTGGGATCTTGGACGTGCAGAGGGTCCATGATTGATTGATTGTACATTGCTTAACGTCCCGACAGCAACAAGGCTTTCTCAGGACGTGCCTGCACTGCTTGTGAAAAAAATAAACAGAACATTGAATGTATGTCGCCAGCCGGTCAAATACATTAAATAAACCTAACACATGGGGCCTAAATAAAGCTAAGACCATTTAGCAACACACATCCAATATCAAGAGCTACAGGCAGTGCAGACAGTAGGGAGAGTTTTAAAAAGGCAAATACAGGTGAATGGACAAAGGGTAGACAGAAACACATGCCCCAGAATAGAGAGAAAAACCCACCCTGTGGGGCTGACCAGAGTGACCTTGGGAACTAAAAAATACCTAACCCCACCCAAGTCCCCCAGGGCAGACCCGGGTGGGGATGCAGAGGGTCCAGGCGATGAAAGAAAGAAAGGCGCACACAATCTGACTGTCTATTGGACTCTCACAAACCAGATAGGTGAACGAACGAAAGAAAGAAACTTTATTTTCCAAGGATTGAGATATTAGGCGCGCAGGCCTTTCTTACAATCTGTCCTTGCTAAGCTACTTAAAGAACACCAACCAAACAACAAAAACTAACTAATAATAAACGCCACACACACGCATACAGACACAGAGGCTAGCGCTGGCAGAATTGTACACAAACCAAGGGGAATCACTCAGCGCTGGACAGACAAACAGTTAGATCCCTGCCCCAAGATCATAGATGATCGTCTTGTTCTATACCTGCGTATTTTTCTGTGGGCTGGCGAATGGGTGCCTGATAGGCGGGGGCAGGTGATCTAACTGTTTGTCTGTCCAGCGCTGAGTGATTCCCCTTGGTTTGCGTGACTATTGGACTGTTACCGGCCAACAGCGCTATACGTGATCAAGGACGATGTATGATACTATCTGACAGCAAAGGGACTTGGATATTGCAGTTTACAACAATATCGGGGGTGGGGTGGGATGGGCTGGAGCCTCTTCAATCCCCCCCCCCCCCCCCCCCCGCCGCACACACACACACACACACACATACACAGATCCACCGCTCCTTGTAAATTTTCCAAACCGCGCGGCCCAGATCAAAACAAGCTTTGTCTGACGGACCCCTCGTGACTGTCTGCCCTATGTTAGTGAGCACGGCGCTAAAACCCACAAGTTGTGTCCGTCATCAGCCCGAATGCATAACAGGAATAAACAACACCAAACCCTTAACCCATTAAACCCCGAATCCCTACCGCAGGAGATGGATTGACCATGATAATTCAAGGGCAATCCATCGCCTGCAACTTGTACACAGTCATTAGGCAACACCTCCAAAATTTGAGAAATGGCACCTTGAGGCTGAAAGGTTCAACAATGAATAATTTACTCCATCCAGCAAAGACTGAGGAAATCTAAACAGACATCGGCCTTTCATCTAGGTAAGTCACCTCCCGCAACTCTGAGGTCTTTTCAGATGTAAGTAAACCTGACCCATTCCTACTAACAATAGCATCTCCGTTGAAAGGTCCTGGTAGATCAAAGTGGCACAGTTGGAGTGCGCCTGAGTTGATCAGTGCTCAGGTCGTACTCCATAGGCAATAGATTTCCCTGTCCCCCCATAACCCGCCCGTCAGGGCCGTCCATTATCACTTCGGTGACGTGGACGTTAAACCCGGAATTAATCAATTCCTACTAACAAGAGACAAAGATTCTCGTGAGCGTTGGGGCTCATGAGAATCTAGGTCTCTTGCAAACATATGTACACAGCGGGGCAGAGGACAAAGAACAAACCGCACCAAACATCAATAGCCAAGTGACACGTCTTGTCGCCTCCATTGTTCTCCACGTAAGCAGATTAGGTGAAGACTAAGCCTTGTGTGACTGGCCGTTGTCAGCGGACCCCGTTAGGTTTAATCTGCCCCCCCCCCCCCCACCTCACCCCACCCCCCGCCCTCCCCGCTTTTGTTCATCCCTTCACGCTCCCCACCTGTACGGCCGCTAATTGCTGATTGTACTCAGCGGCCCCCGGGCTGCATCACACTGGTCACTGCGTGTGGGTGATGTGATATACACTGTCCACTGCAATGGTCGCAGGCTTGTGTCCTGGCTTGTAACCCTTCTTAACCTGATACACCCATTTCTTGAAATAAGTTGACTATGATAGTTCAAGGGTGGTGCATAATAGCTTGGCGCCTGAGACGCCAGGCTATTCTGGCAACACCCTTGAATTAAAATGCGTGACCTATCTCCTACTCTGTCATGTAGCCTCACAGGACAATAAGCAATTGTCTTAACACATTCGCGACGTAACGCATCCGGATACGCGGCGTAAAGCCTCAGGATGCAATGGGTTAATGCGCATAATGCATGACGCTATCTTCTTCTACGCACAAACCAGATAGGTGAGGCTAGCGCTGGCAGAATTGTACACAAACCAAGGGGAATAACTCAGCGCTGGACAGACAAACAGTTAGATCCCCTGCCCCCGCCTATCAGGCACCCAATCGCCAGCCCACAGAAAAATACGCAGGTTTAGAACCAGACGATCATCTACATCCTCAAATAGTGTACATCTTCTTCTACGGCACACAATCATCTTATTAGCGGCTAAGCGTGTTCGCCAGACGTATATCATGTTCCCCCAGACAGCAGGCGACAGCACGCGCACAGCTCAAGACAGCAGCTGCGGGCGGGCGAAACATTCATACCTACCCTGCAGACGGATCAATTTAACACGAGATCTATGTGATCTACACCTGCCAGATGCCTCATCGATTTTTTTTTTTAATTTGCAATTAACCCCTTTCAGCCATGACTCACTTACTTTAAGACATGGATCGGATGTGATAGTTCGACAATTTTTTTGTTTTGTTTTGTTTTGTTAAAGAGCCTGAGGAGTTAAGGTACTGATACGTCATTAAAGGCGCCCGCATCAATAGCTGCGGGCGATTCGTATAGCGTTGCCGCCGGCAACGCTATACGACACGCCTTCAGCTACTGGTGCGGATGGTCTTGAAAGAGTTAATATTTGACACGTGCGGCATAAGTAAACGAGGCCTAGCTCAGGCGGTTCAGGGTCGGAGCGAAAGTGAGAGAAGGGAATCGCCGGGTCGTGGGTTCAACTCGAGTCCCCCGTCCCCACCCCGGTAGCCAACACAGGGCTTGTTCAACATCATGTCCACTGAAAGGTCCTGGTAAACCAAAGTGGCACAGTGACAGTGCGCATGAATTGATCAGTGTTCAGGTCGTACTCTATAGGCAATAGCTGTCTCTGCCCCCCCCTCCCCTCCCCCCTCCCCCCACCCCCATAACCCGCCCGTCAGGGTCGTCCATTATCACTCCGGTGCCGGGGACGTTAAACCCCGAACTAAACCAGCGCACACGACACACGTGGAGTTGGCCGGTTGCAGTCGTGAAGGAACGCACGGCAATGGAAGTTATAAACGCACGGCAATGGGAGTTATAAACGCACGGCAATGGAAGTTATAAACGCACGGCAATGGAGGTTATTGTAGTACTTTTTGATACGTGCTACATACGACTGCGTGGCAGATGACGTCAGTCAGTTGTCTTGAACCGGCTACAAGGACTTTAAGTGTCAAGATAGAGCCGGGGTGGTTAATGCGGAGCGTCGTCGACAGCTCGTGATGTTAGAACCCGGTAGGTTTATATTTTGCACGATGCCAATTCGATGCGCCGTCTTTGAAATCACCTTGGCGGTGGGAAAAGTAACTGCGGAGAAAAACTGAACACCATCCAACCGCTAGGGGTGTAGATCCTCATGAGCCCCCGCAGTTTTGGGGGCTGATGAGGATCTATGCCTCTTGCTGACACCACATTGTGTCCACGCTCCTCGGGCGCCTGGGGATCTTTGGTGGTGAATTAACCCAGATTTCCGAAGCACGTCCACCGACAGCGAAGGGGTTAGACCTTGGCCGATTAACGTGATATAAAAGTGGCAGGCTACGTCAACATGCACTTCTCTCTCTGCTCCTTGGCTGTTGCGGTCGACTGACTCATCTGCCATCAGAAGGCGCTGTGGAAGAAGCAGGAACTATTCATCAGGAAACTGTTTGCACATACTTTAAAGAACAGCTCCCTGGCATCCCCGCCGATATAAAGACAAGACATCAATAACACTGCAGTTAGACACACACCAGTCTGACCAAAATAGCAGTCTGCTCCTGCAGGCAACATGCGATATTGATTTACAATACATGAAAGCACCAGCATAGATATCGGACTATTATCTTCACGGGCCAATCTGGGAGGGGGTCCAGCCCCCTCCATCCATACCAACCTTCCCCCTCGTAAATACATGTGTACTAATATTACCTTTCCTCGCGCTGGGACCATATGGCGTTGAGGCGCGTCCCCTGGGTGGTGGATAGGGGGTCCCTCGCGAGAGGGGTGCACCGAATGAAATAAGGTGCCGTGAACCAACATGGTCTAAGGGAAGGTGACCCCGACAGAAAACCCCTGGTCCTCCTAGTAAGGGGGTTGGGCGTGGGGGTAGCTTCCCCACCCTGCAAAAAAGGAAATAGCTACAAAAACGCCGACGAAAAGACAAACAATAATTCCTTTCCTGGAGGAGGAAGGTTCTTCTACCAGAAGATTTATGACGTCCTGTGGTGAAAGCCGGAAGTCTTCGGAAGCCACAGGACCGAGCCGCCTCTCTCTATCCAGGGACACAACCATGGGCACATGGAACGTCAAGACCATGTATCACTAGGCAGGCATTGTCATGGAGCCCCTAGGGAAAGAGGAAAAGAGGTAGGCCGAGAAACTCCTGGCGTCGAGACCTCCAAGCAGACATCAAGAGACTGGGAACCACCTGGAGACAGGAGTCGCTGGAGGTCTCTCGTCGACGGCCTATACCCGGGTAGGGGTGACAGGCGTAAGTAAGTAAGTAAGTAAGTAAGTAAGTAATATTACCTTTCTTATATTACTAATATTACCCCTCACCCCCACCCCCAAACACACACACACACACACACGCAGTAAGTAGTCTAGTCAGCGTTAAAAACCGCTAACCAACATAAGGCCATGAAATGTGCATCAGCGTCTAACGGACAGCGGCAAAGTAAGCAGCCATCTTCATGTCTAACGAGCAGCGGCAAAGTAAGCAGCCATCTTCATGCCTAACGGGCAGCGGCAAATTAAGCAGACATCTTCATGTCTAACGGACAGCGGAAAAGTAAGCAGCCATCTTCATGCCTAACGGACAGAGGCAAATTAAGCAGCCATCTTCATGTCTAACGGACAGCGGCAAATTAAGCAGCCATCTTCATGTCTAACGGACAGCGGCAAATTAAGCAGCCATCTTCATGTCTAACGGACAGAGGCAAATTAAGCAGCCATCTTCATGTCTAACGGACAGCGGAAAATTAAGCAGCCATCTTCATGTCTAACGGACAGCGGCAAAGTAAGCAGCCATCTTCATGTACTTCCAGTTTTAACTCATTCGCGGGCAGCCGTATCCGGATGCGCGGCATAATCCGGATGCGGCTGGCCGCAAATGAGTCAACCCTTAAGCTGAGTGTAGGTAGCGCTTTTTGTCGCGATGATTCCTGCGGGAGATAACTACGGGACACAGAGAGCTGAAGACAAGCTCAAGGCAAGTCCTTGATAGATCGTTTCTGGCAAAACAAGTCTCAGGTGGGGACGCGAGACAGCCTGGACAGACGCCGCTCGCAAAGCACACGGCGTCAGTCAAACCTGCGTTTCCCTGCCGCTGACAGGCATTCTTTGTTTCTGAAGTCTCTGTTCATCAATGATCGCAAGATACGACCCTCCAAGGAACACAGATCTATACAAATTAGTCTTAGCAAGAGTCATAGATCCTCATGAGCCCCCGCAGTCGCGGGGGCTCATGAGGATCTATGTCTCTTGCAATCTGACGTATTGTGTGCCATGTGCGTCAGAACTGAAGTGACACAAAGGTGCTCAGTCCAATGTCCTTTTTCACCCCTGGACTGGCAGCGGCCAGAGTTGTGTTTGAACACAAGCATAAAGTGACGCCCGCAAGAGACATAGAACCTCATGAACCCCAGCGTCTGCGGGTGTCCATGAGGTTCTATGCCTCTTGCAAAAACATAAAACCTCATGATTTTTTTGTGTGCCTACTGTGCCCTATATCACTTTAATGCAAAAGGGACAGGACACTGACGATATATGTGCCTACCGTGCCCCAGATCACTTTAATGCAATAGGGACAGTACACTGACGATAGATGTGCCTACCATGCCCCAGATCACTTTAATGCAATAGGGACGGGACACTGAAGATAGATGTGCCTACCATGCCCCAGATCACTTTAATGCAATAGGGACAGTACACTGACGATAGATGTGCCTACCGTGCCCCAGATCACTATAATTCAATAGGGACAGGACACTGGAGATAGATGTGCCTACCGTGCCCCAGATCACTTTAATGCAATAGGGACAGTACACTGAAGATAGATATGCCTACCGTGCCCCAGATCACTTTAATGCAATAGGGACAGTACACTGACGATAGATGTGCCTGCCGTGCCCCAGATCACTTTAATGCAATAGGGACAGTACACGGACGATATATGTGCCTACTGTGCCCCAGATCACTTTAATGCAATAGGGACAGGACACTGATGTAAGATGTGCCTGCTGTACCCCAGATCACTTTAATGCAATAGGGACAGTACACTGACGATAGATGTGCCTACTGTGCCCCAGATCACTTTAATGCAATAGGGACAGTACACCGACGATAGATGAGCCTACCGTGCCCCAAATCACTTTAATGAAATAGGGACAGGACGCTGACAATAGATGTGCTGCCGTGCCCCAGATCACTTTAATGCAATAGGGACAGTACACAGACGATATATGTGCCTAGCGTGCCCAATATCACTTTAATGCAATAGGGACAGGACACTGACAATAGATGTGCCTACCGTGCCCTAGATCACTTTAATGCAATAGGGGCAGGACACTGACGATAGATGTGCCTACTGTGCCCCAGATCACTTTATGCTATAGGGACAGGACACTGATGATAGATGTGTCTACTATGCCCCAGATCACTTTGATGCAATAGGGACAGGACACTAAAGATAGATGTGCCTACTGTGCCCCAGATCACTTTAATGCAATAGGGACAGTACACTGATGGTAGATGTGCCTACCGTGCCCCAGATCACTTTAATGCAATAGGTACAGGACGCTGACAATAGATGTGCCTGCCGTGCCCGAGATCACTTTAATGCATTAGGGACAGTACACAGACGATAGATGTGCCTACCGTGCCCCAGATCACTTTAATGCAATAGGAACAGGACACTGACAATAAATGTGCCTACCGTGCCCCAGATCACTTTAATGCAATAGGGGCAGGACACTGACGATATATGTGCCTACCGTGCCCCAGATCACTTTAATGCTATAGAGAGAGGACACTGAATATAGATGTGCCTACTGTGTCCCAGATCACTTTAATGCAATAGGGACAGGACACAGAAGATAGATGTGCCTACTGTGCCCCAGATCACTTTAATGCTATAGGGACAGGACACTGACGATAGATGTACCTACCGTGCCCCAGATCACTTTAATGCAATAGGGACAGGGCACTATGATAGACGTGCCTACTGTGCCCCAGATCACTTTAATGCAATAAGGACAGGACACTGACGATAGATGTGCCTACTGTGCCCCGGATCACTCAATGCAATAGGGACATGGCACTGACGATATATGTGCCTGCCGTGCCCCAGATCACTTTAATACAATAGGGACAGGACACTTACGATAGATGTGCCTACTGTGCCCCAGATCACATAATGCAATAGGGACAGTACACTGGCGATATATGTGCCTACTGTGATTGATTGTACATTGCTTAACGTCCCGACAGCAACAAGGCTTTCTCAGGACGTGCCTGCACTGCTTGTGAAAAAAAACAAAAACAGAACATTGAATGTATGTCGCCAGCCGGTCAAATACGTTAAATAAACCTAACACATGGGGCTAAATAAAGCTAAGACCATTTAGACACATCCAATATCAAGAGCTACAGGCAGTGCAGACAGTAGGGAGAGTTTTAAAAAGGCAAATACAGGTGAATGGACCTCGGGCAGACAGAAACACATGCCCCAGAATAGAGAGAAAAACCCACCCTGTAGGGCTGACCAGGGTGACCCTGGGAACTAAAAAATACCTAACCCCACCCAAGTCCCCCAGGGCAGACCCGGGTGGGTTGTGCCTACTGTGCCACAGATAACTTTAATGCAATAGGGACAGGACGCTGACGTCATAGATGTGCCTACTGTGCCCCAGATCACTTTAATGCAATAGGGACAGGACACTGACGATAGATGTGCCTACCGTGCCCCAGATCACTTTAATGCAATAGGGACAGGACACTGACGATATATAATAATAATAATAATAATTACGGTATTTATAATGCGCATATCTTATAATAATTATAACTCTAAGCGCGCACTCACAACTCGCGCACGCATGCGCACGCTTTAGACAATGACTCACGTACCACAAACAGTGAAATACATTACAACGGTCAGCTTCGGGTGGGGAGTGTGGTGATATAGTGCTAAAACTGTTGAAAGAGGTGGGTTTTGAGGGCGGACTGGAAGGAGGAGAGAGAGTGTTTCTGACGGAGAGAGAGTGGGAGAGTGTTCCAGGTGGATGGACCGTAGACGGAGAAGGAGCGGGGGCCGAAAGTGTTAAGTTTGGTGCGAGGGATGTGGAGGCGGAGAGGGTCGGAGGCAGAGCGGAGGGAGCGGGAAGGTGTGTAGGGGTGAAGTAAGTTGAAGAGATAGGCAGGAGCGTAGTTGTTCAGGGATTTGTAGCAGAGAGACAGAACTTTGTATTGGATGCGTTGGGGGATGGGGAGCCAGTGAAGGAGTTTGAGCAGGGGTGTGATGTGGTCGGATTTTTTCTTTCTGAGGACGAGGCGGGCAGCATTGTTCTGGACGCGTTGGAGAGTGAAAATGGTGGAGTGAGGGAGACCGGAAAGGAGAGAGTTGCAATAGTCGATGCGAGATAAGATGAGAGAGACAGCAAGTTTGGTGGCAGCTTCGGTAGCGAGGTATTTTCTGATCTGACTGATGCGTCGGAGGTGGAAATAGCATGCCTGGGTCGTGGCGGAGACGAAGCTGGTCATGGACAGAGAGGAATCGAGGATGACGCCGAGGTTCTTGGCCGAGTCAGAGAGGGAGATGGGGGTGCTATCGAGTTAATAATAATAATAATAATACCGTTATTATATAGGCGCTTTTTCTCAATTTTGGGGAAATCGACTCAAAGCGCCGCGCCTGAAACCCAACACACACACTCACGAAACAGACACGGATTTACGCCATTTAAGACAAACACAGTACAAGACAAACGAAGGGCCAGTCAGCTACTGAAGTTACAGAGATTTTTGATCGCTTGTATTTGAAATTTGTAAAGTGGCCTGAGACCGGTACCAAAGTGGGGGGGGGGGGGGTGGAAGAACCGGAGTACCCGGAGAAAGAACCCCCGACGGTCCGCCCGAATTAACGGCGACACTTACCAGAGGAGAAAAGTCCAACGCCGTAACCCGGTATCGAACCGCGCACCTTTGGCATTGGTGGCAGGCGCCTTAACCACTGCGCCACGGACAGTTGAAGGTGGAGAGAGGGAGTGAGCTGGGAGAGTTTCTGGCGAGTGCCTACCAGCATGGCTTCCGTTTTGTCGTCGTTCAGTTTCAGCTTGTTTGCTGTCATCCAGTTTTTCACTTCTTCGTAGCAGTCAGCCGTGCGAGTCAGTAGTGACTGAGTGTTGTCGAGTTTGTCTTTGTCTTGCAGTTGTGAGTCGCCAGCGTAGAGGTGGTGGTGTATGCGGTGAGACTGGATGATGTTGGACAGAGGAGAGGTGTAGAGTGTGAAAAGGACTGGGCCCAGGACGGATCCCTGTGGAACTCCGCAGGATAGCGTTACCGGGTTGGAAGAGACGCCGTTGATGGTGACGGACTGCTGTCTGTCGGAGAGGTAGGAGAGAAACCAGGAGTGAGCAGAGTCAGTGATGCCGAAGGAGTGGTGGAGTCGGTGGAGGAGGATTGATTGATTGTACATTGCTTAACGTCCCGACAGCAACAAGGCTTTCTCAGGACGTGCCTGCACTGCTTGTGAAAAAAAAAAAAAACTAAACAGAACATTGAATGTATGTCGCCAGCCGGTCAAATACATTAAATAAACCTAACACATGGGGCCTAAATAAAGCTAAGACCATTTAGCAACACACATCCAATATCAAGAGCTACAGGCAGTGCAGACAGTAGGGAGAGTTTTAAAAAGGCAAATACAGGTGAATGGACCTCGGGTAGACAGAAACACATGCCCCAGAATAGAGAGAAAAACTCACCCTGTGGGGCTGACCAGGGTGACCCTGGGAACTAAAAAGTACCTAACCCCACCCAAGTCCCCCAGGGCAGACCCGGGTGGGGGGGGGGGGGTGGAGGAGGATAGAGTGGTCTATAGTGTCAAAGGCGGCAGAGAGATCGAGTAGTGTAAGAAGGGAGATGTTGCCCGAGTCGGTGGAGAGAAGCAGCTCGTTTAAGATATGTAGGAGGGCTGTTTCAGTGCTGTGATGTTTGCGATAGGCAGACTGGAATGGACTGAGGAGGAGGTTGTTGTCAGTGAGGTGGAGGTTGAGCTGGTTGAGAACAACCTTCTCAAGAAGCTTGGACAGGAAAGAGAGATTGGAGACTGGGCGATAGTTCTTGAGTTCGTTTGGGTCGAGGTTGTGTTTTTTTGAGGAGAGGACGGACGATGGCGGACTTGAAGATATCGGGGACGGAGCCGTTTTCTAGAGATGCGTTGATGATGTCGGTAATGAAGGGTAGAAGTTTTGGAAGGCCGTCACGGTAGAGAGAAGCTGGGAGGGGGTCAAGTTCGCAGGTTTTGAAGGGCATGGACTTTATGGTCTTGAGGACTTCATCCTGAGAGACGGGGCGGAATGACGAAAGGGGAGTGCCGGAAAAGGTGGGGTCAGGAGGGCAAGGCGGAGGAGGCAGGGTGTCGAGCGTGTCGCGCAGATTTTGGATTTTGTCCGAAAAATAGGTAGAGAAAGCAGACGGGAGTTCTTCTTTGCTGTGTGTGTTGGGGAGAGGAGAGTCTTTAGAAGTGCCTAGGAGTGTGTTCATGGTGGCATAGAGGGTTTTGGAAGAAGTGGATTCCAGGATTTGGTTTTGAAGGTGTTTGCGTTTAGATTCGGAGATCATTTTGCAGACATTGGATCTAGTTGTTTGGAAGATCTGTCTGAACGGTGAGGTCAGATGAGCGCCAGAGGCGTTCCGCTTGTGCCTACCGTGCCCCAGATCACTCAATGCAACAGGGACAGGACACTCACGATAGATGTGCCTACCGTGCCCCAGATCACATAATGCAATAGGGACAGTACACTGACGATATATGTGCCTACCGTGCCCCAGATCACTTTAATACAATAGGGACAGGACACTGACGATAGATGTGCCTACCGTGCCCCAGATCACTTTAATGCAATAGGGACAGGACACTGACGATAGATGTGCCTACTGTGCCCCAGATCACTTTAATGCAATAGGGACAGGACACTGACGATAGATGTGCCTACCGTGCCCCAAATCACTTTAATGTAATAGGGACAGTACACTGAAGATAGATGTGCCTACCGTGCCCCAAATCACTTTAATGTAATAGGGACAGTACACTGAAGATAGATGTGCCTACCGTGCCCCAAATCACTTTAATGCAATAGGGACAGTACACTGAAGATAGATGTGCCTACAGCAACTGCGTGGTGTTCGTTTCTTGTCCGTGTGAAGGTGTTGACATTTCCGCCACCTGCAGTGATCAGAGTGATTAAAGCCGTTGCAGACGGTTTGTACGTCACAACATGTCTCACGTCTTGACATCGATCGTATGAAACTTGGTCAGCTCTTTTGCATAATCCCTTTCCTTGACCCCCGGGCGGGAGGAGAGGGGGGGTTCAAGCTATTCTGACACCACACTTGAACTATCATAGTGTGTCCGCGTCTCGTTGTGGAGTGTCAGGATTGACTGGATTAACCCAAGGTAGCACTTCTCAAGTTTCAGAGATGTCACTTAAAAAACTATGTACTGGTTCCAAGAGATGGATCGACCATGATAAATCAAGGGTAGTGCCAGATCAGCTTGGCGCCGTTAGGCGCCAAGCTGATCTTGCACTACCCTTGAATTATCATGGTCGATCCTTATCCGACTGTAATCCGTCGGAACCAAATGGGTTAAACCCTAACGACATACAAAGAAGGCGGAATACAGGTCCGACATGAAGCGCAAAGTGCGGGAACAGAAGACGCCCGGTCCATTGTTTGTGACGAGAAAAACGTTCATTGTGCCACCGTGAACATCAAGCTTTCACTCAGAAACAAAAGACTTTTGCCTTTACCGCCCAGAAGCGACCGTGATAGACAATGGGTAGTGTTCGAGCAGCTTGGCTGAAATGAGCCATAAACTGGGGCGAGGTGTGGTCTTTGTTGGCCTGGGGCGAGGTCTGCCGCACCTATAGACTACTGCCGCCCTGATTAACCGACATCAAGTGTTACACGTATTAGGCACAGCAACAACACCCTACGGCCTCTCCCCGCTGGAGAAAGGCGCTGAGATGTGCCAGAGAAGATAAGGGCCGCTCCCGCCCTGCAAGACATGCCGGCTTTCATCCTGTCACTGCAGGCTTTCACACTGCAAGACATGCCGGCTTTCACACTGCAAGACATGCCGGCTTTCACACAGCAAGACATGCCGGCTTTCACACTGCAAGACATGCCGGCTTTCATCCTGTCACTGCAGGCTCAGTAACGCAGACTGGGCGCTCTTTAAAAAAAAATAAAAATTAATCACCCCAGAAGAGCCCAGCCATACCAAAATCATGGATGAACTGATTGAACGTATAGTAATGTCAGCACGAGACAATGATCTTCAAGACCCCGGCAGTTGCACTAACTTACCGCAGTTCCTTGGGCTCATGAAGATCTATGCCTCCTGCAATCTGAAAGCGCTGACTTTATTCAATGCGGTAACGTATCGGCCAGGGTGTGGACCTAGACACGCAGCAGGGAACTGAGATGTGTATGGATACGCTCTATTGTTGCCGGTAATACAAGGTGTAACTGCAAGTGGCTTCTGAATGGTCCTCAAAGTGCCTCACTGCCAGTGGGCCTGAATTGATCAGTGTTCAGGTCGTATTCCATAGGCAATAACTGTCCCTGTGCCCCATAACCCGTCCGTTAGGGACGTCCAATTAAACTCCGGTGCCGCGGACCTTAAATCCATCCATGCGTGAGATGCACAGACCGTCAACGGACACTAGTGAGATGCACAGACCGTCACGAACACTAGTGAGATGCACAGACCGTCACGAACACTAGTGAGATGCACAGACCGTCACGGACAGCAGTGAGATGCACAGACCGTCACGGACACTAGTGAGATGCACAGACCGTCACGGTCACTAGTGAGATGCACAGACCGTCACGAACACTAGTGAGATGCACAGACCGTCACGGACACTAGTGAGACGCACAGACCGTCACGAACACTAGTGAGATGCACAGACCGTCACGGACACTAGTGAGACGCACAGACCGTCACGAACACTAGCGAGATGCACAGACCGTCACGGACACTAGTGAGACGCACAGACCGTCACGAACACTAGCGAGATGCACAGACCGTCACGGACACTAGTGAGATGGCAGGCGGCCACGATAAGAAGATGTAAGCGTCTCAGACGGAAGGTGCTATGGCTCAGGTTACGGCGGCTGGGATAGGCACACCTACGGCCCGCTGCACGAGTGAGATCTTAGTCCTGCGCCAGCCACTAAGCCGAAGGTGCTCCGCTATAGCGCCACAACACTCACCCCTCTATGCCGCAGCACCTTGCTTAGTGGCTGGCGCAGGACTAAGCTCACTCATGCAACTGACGAGTATTGGCCCCACGTCTGCAGGCAACAGTCATAATGCGTGTTGCAGCAGATCCCTGAGGGATGCAAAAGAGGGGGGGGGGGGGCGGGGATGGAGGGGCTCAAGTAATCTCCCAGTGCCTCCAAATTCGTCACTGATCCGGCTGAAACGTGACCTTCCTTCTCTATGAGCAAACGGTGCCTGGGCCGACGTCACCGGACCGTGCGCGGGCCAGACAAGTCCTGAGCATCTTATGCTTACTGGGGGCAGAATTGGGAACGTTGCCTGTTGGTGCTTGCTGGCCGGGGAAAACGTGCCCGTCTGATAACGTTGCTGATGCTAACACGAACACGAGCACCTGTATTGAAGTCCACTCCACGTCCGTACTGAACCACTTGTTGTGTTTGCTGTGTATAGAATGACCGTTCAAAATAGCATGCAAGTTCCTGGACCGTGCACACAAAGTGGCTTCAGCATAGATCCTCATCAGCTCCTGCAACTGCATGGGCTCATGAGGATCTATACCTCTTGGAGTTGGTGTTCGATTTTTCTCGATAGTGAAGGGGTCAATGAAATATTCAGTTATTCAGAGTTAGTTATTGAGGTTTAACGCAGAGCAGGCGACCAATGCCATCTCACGGCAGTTCAGTTATTGAGAGTTAGTTATTTGGGTTTAACGCCGAGCAGGCGACTAAGGCCATCTCACGGCGGTTCAGTTATTCAGAGACTAGGACAGACGGTAACGTGCGTGTGTGTGTGTGTGTGTGTGTGTGTGTGTGTCTGTGTGCGCGCACCTGCATGTGCACGTGTATGTGTGTGTAACCCTTACAGAATGTCTGGTGTTCCCTGCAGTGTGCACACAAGCGTGCCGCGTTCGTACAGTACTAGCACCCAGTTAAAAACCAGAGCCAAGTGCATAGCAAGTGCCGAAGTGCCCCTTCCACCCAGCGTTACGTGTGTCCGGCAATGTGTAACGTGTGTGTGTGTCTTAGGTACAGAGACTTGATCGCCGGCAATGTGTAACGTGTGTGTGTCTTAGGTACAGAGACTTGATCGCCTGCAATGTGTAACGTGTGTGTGTCTTAGGTACAGAGACTTGATCGCCTGCAATGTGTAACGTGTGTGTGTCTTAGGTACAGAGACTTGATCGCCGGCAATGTGTAACGTGTGTGTGTCTTAGGTACAGAGACTTGATCGCCTGCAATGTGTAACGTGTGTGTGTCTTAGACAGAGGCTTGATCGTTGGCAAAGTGCAACGTGTGTGTGTGTCTTAGAGAATTGATCGCCGGCAATGTGTAAGGTGTGCGTGTCTTAGAGACTTGATCGCCGGCAATGTGTAACGTGTGTGTGTGTGTCTTAGACAGAGACTTGATCGCCGGCAATGTGTAACGTGTGTGTGTGTCATAAACAGAGACTTGATCGCCGGCAATGTGTAACGTGTGTGTGTCTTAGGTACAGAGAATTGATCGCCTGCAATGTGTAACAGGGTGTGTCTTAGAGACAGAGAATTGATCGCAGGCATTCCAAGATGGGAGCAGCGCGAGTGTACGACACGAGGCGCGTTTCTTCTTCTGAGGTCCACAGTCTGTCAATGTCTGCGGCTGCGAAAACAAACAAAAACACACACTGACACACACACAAACATTTCAAAATCCCATTATTTTGCGTTGCACTCACCAGGACTGTCCAGACAGATGACATCCGTGTCCGGCGAGAGAGGCACGGAACTGACCCCCTCCCAGCGCGCCGTGTTTTCCTCCGAGTCCAGGTGGTCAAAGCGAAAGTAATTAGGACACGATTGTGCCAGACTGTTTTGGGTGTCCGGCGCATACGCCCCAAAGGCCTTCATCGCGCGAGGTTGACCACCTCGGCCTGCTCTTTCACACCATATGGTAGGAATATCCGCCACATACACGGTTGAACATCACAATCTGTCAGTGCACATTAGCGTAAATCACAATCAAGCTTCGCGACACATGGCCGGCACACAGCTGTCCAGAAGTCGGCCGACTGAACTGCGCATACGATGTTTCCTACCGCAGGACACGACACGCAAGTGACGGACGAGTTACAACAAAACTCCAAATCGCAGCCGTGCTTCACCCCGAACCACTTCCTCTCTGTGAGGAAAAAAAGTAGATAAAGTAGATAAATACAGTCCGACTTGCCATATCTATCTTCAAACGGCAGAGATTGTCATGAGAATCTATGAACGCGAAGACAGGCCTGATCACCGCACACACTGTGTTGAAGACAGGCCGGTTCACCGCACACACTGTGTTGCTCAAAGTTCACTAGTCGGGCGAGCTGCCCTAGATAGCTGACACCGCTGGCCGAATTACATGGGGGATTACCAGAAATATTCCAACAGTTGGGAAGTTCCGCAAAGTTTCGCCAACAGCCCCAACACTGCACTGACAAACAGTCTCTACATTCAGTGAATGATCCAGTACATTACCAGGATCTCTACATAAACGTGTCCTTACAGTCTCTACATTCAGTGAATGATCCCGAGTACATTACCAGGCTCTCTCTATATAAACATGTCATGTCCTTACAGTCTCTACATTCAGTGAATGATCCAGTACATTACCAGGCTCTCTATATAAACGTGTCCTTACAGTCTCTACATTCAGTGAATGATCCAGTACATTACCAGGCTCTATATAAACGTGTCCTTACAGTCTCTACATTCAGTGAATGATCCAGTACAATACCAGGCTCTCTCTATAAACGTGTCCTTACAGTCTTTACATTCAGTGAATGATCCAGTACAATACCAGGCTCTCTATATAAACATGTCATGTCCTTACAGTCTATACATTCAGTGAATGATCCAGTACATTACCAGGCTCTCTATATAAACGTGTCCTTACAGTCTTTACATTCAGTGAATGATCCAGTACAATACCAGGCTCTCTATATAAACGTGTCCTTACAGTCTTTACATTCAGTGAATGATCCAGTACATTACCAGGCTCTCTCTATATAAACATGTCATGTCCTTACAGTCTCTACATTCAGTGAATGGTCCAGCACATTACCAGGCTCTCTATATAAACGTGTCCTTACAGTCTCTACATTCAGTGAATGATCCAGTACAATACCAGGCTCTCTGTATAAACATGTCATGTCCTTACAGTCTCTACAGTCAGTGAATGATCCAACACATTACCAGACTCTCTATATAAACGTGTCCTTACAGTATCTACATTCAGTGAATGATCCAGTACAATACCAGGCTCTCTATATAAACGTGTCCTTACAGTCTCTACATTCAGTGAATGATCCAGCACATTACCAGGCTCTCTATAATTATAAACGTGTCCTTACAGTCTCTACATTCAGTGAATGATCCCGAGTACATGACCAGGCTCTCTCTATACAAACATGTCATGTCCTTACAGTCTCTACATTCAGTGAATGATCCAGTACATTACCAGGCTCTCTATATAAACGTGTCCTTACAGTCTCTACATTCAGTGAATGGTCCAGTACATTACCAGGCTCTCTATATAAACGTGTCCTTACAGTCTCTACATTCAGTGAATGTTCCAGTACATTACCAGGCTCTCTATATAAACGTGTCCTTACAGTCTCTACATTCAGTGAATGATCCAGTACAATACAAGGCTCTCTATATAAACATGTCATGTCCTTACAGTCTCTACATTCAGTGAATGATCCAGTACATTACCAGGCTCTCTATATAAACGTGTCCTTACAGTCTCTACATTCAGTGAATGGTCCAGTACATTACCAGGCTCTCTATATAAACGTGTCCTTACAGTCTCTACAGTCAGTGAATGATTCAGTACATTACCAGACTCACTATATAAACATGTCATGTCCTTACAGTCTCTACATTCAGTGAATGATCCAGTACATTACCAGGCTCTCTATATAAACATGTCATGTCCTTACAGTCTCTACATTCAGTGAATGATCCAGCACATTACCAGACTCTCTATATAAACGTGTCCTTACAGTCTCTACATTCAGTGAATGATCCAGTACAATACCAGGCTCTCTATATAAACGTGTCCTTACAGTCTCTATATTCAGTGAATGATCCAGCACACTACAAGGCTCTCTATATAAACGTTTCATTACAGTCTCTACATTCAGTGAATGATCCAGCACATTACCAGGCTCTCTATATAAACATGTCATGTCCTTACAGTCTCTACAGTCAGTGAATGATCCAACACATTACCAGGCTCTCTATATAAACGTATCCTTACAGTCTCTACAGTCAGTGAATGATCCAGCACATTACCAGGCTCTCTATATAAACATGTCATGTCCTTACAGTCTCTACATTCAGTGAATGATCCAGTACAATACCAGGCTCTCTATATAAACATGTCATGTCCTTACAGTCTCTACATTCAGTGAATGATCCAGTACAATACCAGGCTCTCTATATAAACGTGTCCTTACAGTCTCTACATTCAGTGAATGGTCCAGTACATTACCAGGCTCTCTATATAAACGTGTCCTTACAGTCTCTACATTCAGTGAATGATCCAGTACATTACCAGACTCTCTATATAAACGTGTCCTTACAGTCTCTACATTCAGTGAATGATCCAGTACAATACCAGGCTCTCTATATAAACGTGTCTTTACAGTCTCTACATTCAGTGAATGGTCCAGTACATTACCAGGTTCTCTATATAAACGTGTCCTTACAGTGTAACTTACAGTCTTTACATTCAGTGAATGGTCCAGTACATCCCCAGGCTCTCTATATAAACGTGTCCTTAAAGTCTCTGCATTCAGTGAATGATCCAGTACATTACCAGGCTCTCTATATAAACATGTCATGTCCTTACAGTCTCTACATTCAGTGAATGATCCAGTACATTACCAGGCTCTCTCTATATAAACATGTCATGTCGTTACAGTCTCTACATTCAGTGAATGATCCAGTACATTACCAGGCTCTCTATATAAACATGTCATGTCCTTACAGTCTCTACATTCAGTGAATGATCCAGTACATTACCAGGCTCTCTATATAAACGTGTCCTTACAGTCTCTACATTCCGTGAATGATCCCGAGTACATTACCAGGCTCTCTATATAAACATGTCATGTCCTTACAGTCTCTACATTCAGTGAATGATCCAGTACATTACCAGGCTCTCTATATAAACATGTCCTTACAGTTTCTACATTCAGTGAATGATCCAGCACATTACCAGGCTCTCTATATAAACGTGTCCTTACAGTCTCTACATTCAGTGAATGATCCAGCACATTACCAGGCTCTCTATATAAACGTGTCCTTACAGTCTCTACATTCCGTGAATGATCCAGTACATTACCAGGCTCTCTATATAAACATGTCCTTACAGTCTCTACATTCAGTGAATGATCCCGAGTACATTACCAGGCTCTCTATATATACGTGTCCTTACAGTCTCTACAATCAATGAATGATCCAGTACATTACCAGGCTCTCTATATAAACGTGTCCTTACAGTCTCTACAGTCAGTGAATGATCCAGTACATTACTAGGCTCTCTATATAAACGTGTCCTTACAGTCTCTACATTCCGTGAATGCTCCAGTACATTACCAGGCTCTCTATATAAACATGTCATGTCCTTACAGTATCTACATTCAGTGAATGATCCTGTACAATACCAGGCTCTGTATATAAACGTGTCCTTACAGTCTCTACATTCCGTGAATGGTCCAGTACATTACCAGGCTCTCTATATAAACATGTCCTTACAGTCTCTACATTCAGTGAATGATCCAGTACATTACCAGGCTCTCTATATAAACGTGCCCTTACAGTCTCTACATTCAGTGAATGATCCAGTACATTACCGGGCTCTCTATATAAACGTGTCCTTACAGTCTCTACATTCAGTGAATGATCCAGCACATTACCAGGCTCTCTATATAAACATGTCCTTACAGTCTCTACATTCAGTGAATGATCCAGCATATTACCAGGCTCTGTATATAAACATGTCATGTCCTTACAGTCTCTACATTCTGTGAATGATCCAGTACATTACCAGGCTCTCTATATAAACGTGCCACAGTATCTACATTCAGTGAATGATCCCGAGCACATTACCAGGCTCTCTATATAAACGTGTCCTTACAGTCTCTACATTCAGTGAATGATCCAGTACAATACCAGGCTCTCTATATAAACGTGTCCTTACAGTCTCTACATTCAGTGAATGATCCAGTACAATACCAGGCTCTCTATATAAACGTGTCCTTACAGTCTCTACATTCAGTGAATGATCCAGCACATTACCAGGCTCTCCATATAAACGTGTCCTTACAGTCTCTACATTC
The DNA here is from genome assembly GCA_036245525.1 of Semisulcospira habei. NCBI lineage: Eukaryota > Metazoa > Mollusca > Gastropoda > Semisulcospiridae > Semisulcospira > Semisulcospira habei. The sequence continues at coordinate 148,825,163 of BTPG01000004.1, forward strand.
AGTGAATGATCCCGAGTACATGACCAGGCTCTCTCTATATAAACATGTCATGTCCTTACAGTCTCTACATTCAGTGAATGATCCAGTACATTACCAGGCTCTCTATATAAACGTGTCCTTACAGTCTCTACATTCAGTGAATGGTCCAGTACATTACCAGGCTCTCTATATAAACGTGTCCTTACAGTCTCTACATTCAGTGAATGGTCCAGTACTTTACCAGGCTCTCTATATAAACGTGTCATTACAGTTTCTACAGTCAGTGAATGATCCAGTACATTACCAGGCTCTCTATATAAACGTGTCCTTAGTCTCTACATTCAGTGAATGATCCAGTACAATACCAGGCTCTCTATATAAACATGTCATGTCCTTACAGTCTCTACATTCAGTGAATGATCCAGTACATTACCAGGCTCTCTATATAAACGTGTTTTTACAGTCTCTACATTCAGTGAATGGTCCAGAACATTACCAGGCTCTCTATATAAACGTGTCCTTACAGTCTCTACAGTCAGTGAATGATCCAGTACATTACCAGACTCTCTATATAAACATGTCATGTCCTTACAGTCTCTACATTCAGTGAATGATCCAGTACATTACCAGGCTCTTTATATAAACATGTCATGTCCTTACAGTCTCTACATTCAGTGAATGATCCAGCACATTACCAGGCTCTCTATATAAACGTGTCCTTACAGTCGCTACATTCAGTGAATGATCCAGTACAATACCAGCCTCTCTATATAAACGTGTCCTTACAGTCTCTATATTCAGTGAATGATCCAGCACACTACCAGGCTCTCTATATAAACGTGTCCTTACAGTCTCTACATTCAGTGAATGATCCAGTACATTACCAGGCTCTATATATAAACGTGTCCTTACAGTCTCTACATTCAGTGAATGATCCAGCACATTACCAGGCTCTCTGTATAAACATGTCATGTCCTTACAGTCTCTACAGTCAGTGAATGATCCAACACATTACCAGGCTCTCTATATAAACGTGTCCTTACAGTCTCTACATTCAGTGAATGATCCAGTACATTACCAGGCTCTCTATATAAACGTGCCTTACAGTCTCTACAGTCAGTGAATGATCCAGCACATTACCAGGCTCTCTATATAAACGTGTCCTTACAGTCTCTACATTCAGTGAATGATCCAGTACAATACCAGGCTCTCTATATAAACATGTCATGTCCTTACAGTCTCTACATTCAGTGAATGATCCAGTACAATACCAGGCTCTTTATATAAACGTGTCCTTACTGTCTCTACATTCAGTGAATGGTCCAGTACATTACCAGGCTCTCTATATAAACGTGTCCTTACAGTCTCTACATTCAGTGAATGATCCAGTACATTACCAGGCTCTCTATATAAACGTGTCCTTACAGCCTCTACATTCAGTGAATGATCCAGTACAATACCAGGCTCTCTATATAAACGTGTCTTTACAGTCTCTACATTCAGTGAATGGTCCAGTACATTACCAGGCTCTCTATATAAACGTGTCCTTACTGTCTCTACATTCAGTGAATGGTCCAGTACATTACCAGGCTCTCTATATAAACGTGTCCTTACAGTCTCTACATTCAGTGAATGATCCAGTACATTACCAGGCTCTCTATATAAACGTGTCCTTAAAGTCTCTGCATTCAGTGAATGATCCAGTACATTTACCAGGCTCTCTATATAAACATGTCATGTCCTTACAGTCTCTACATTCAGTGAATGATCCAGTACATTACCAGGCTCTCTCTATATAAACATGTCATGTCCTTACAGTCTATACATTCAGTGAATGATCCAGTACATTACCAGGCTCTCTATATAAACGTGTCCTTACAGTCTCTACATTCCGTGAATGATCCCGAGTACATTACCAGGCTCTCTATATAAACATGTCATGTCCTTACAGTCTCTACATTCAGTGAATGATCCAGCACATTCCCAGGCTCTCTCTATAAACGTGTCCTTACAGTCTCTACATTCAGTGAATGATCCAGTACATTACCAGGCTCTCTATATAAACATGTCCTTACAGTCTCTACATTCAGTGAATGATCCAGCACATTACCAGGCTCTCTATATAAACGTGTCCTTACAGTCTCTACATTCAGTGAAGTGATCCAGTACATTACCAGGCTCTCTATGTAAACATGTCCTTACAGTCTCTACATTCAGTGAATGATCCCGAGTACATTACCAGGCTCTCTATATATACGTGTCCTTACAGTCTCTACAATCAGTGAATGATCCAGTACATTACCAGGCTCTCTATATAAACGTGTCCTTACAGTCTCTACAGTCAGTGAATGATCCAGTACATTACCAGGCTCTCTATATAAACGTGTCATTACAGTCTCTACATTCCGTGAATGCTCCAGTACATTACCAGGCTCTCTATATAAACATGTCCTTACAGTCTCTACATTCAGTGAATGATCCAGTACTTTACCAGGCTCTCTATATAAACGTGCCCTTACAGTCTCTACATTCAGTGAATGATCCAGCACATTACCAGGCTCTGTATATAAAAATGTCATGTCCTTACAGTCTCTACATTCAGTGAATGATCCAGCACATTACCAGGCTCTCTATATAAACATGTCCTTACAGTCTCTACATTCAGTGAATGATCCAGCACATTACCAGGCTCTGTATATAAAAATGTCATGTCCTTACAGTCTCTACATTCAGTGAATGATCTAGTACATTACCAGGCTCTCTATATAAACGTGCCCTTACAGTCTCTACATTCAGTGAATGATCCCGGGCACATTCCCAGGCTCTCTATATAAACGTGTCCTTACAGTCTCTACATTCAGTGAATGATCCAGTACATTACCAGGCTCTCTATATAAACGTGTCCTTACAGTCTCTACATTCAGTGAATGATCCCGAGCACATTACCAGGCTTTCTATATAAACGTGCCCTTACAGTCTCTACATTCAGTGAATGATCCCGAGCACATTACCAGGCTCTCTATATAAACGTGTCATGTCCTTACAGTCTCTACATTCAGTGAATGATCCCGAGCACATTACCAGGCTCTCTATATAAACGTGCCCTTACAATCTCTACATTCAGTGAATGATCCCGAGCACATTACCAGGCTCTCTATATAAACCTGTCCTTACAGTCTCTACATTAAGTGAATGATCTAATACATTACCAGGCTCTCTATATAAACGTGTCCTTACAGTCTCTACATTCAGTGAATGATCCCGAGCACATTACCAGGCTCTCTATATAAACGTGCCCTTACAGTCTCTACATTCAGTGCCGAATGATCCCGCGCACATTACCAGGCTCTCTATATAAACGTGTCCTGTCCTTACAGTCTCTACATTCAGTGAATGATCCCGAGCACATTACCAGGTTCTCTATATGAACGTGTCCTGTCCTTACAGTCTCTACATTCAGTGAATGATCCCGAGCACATTACCAGGCTCTCTATATAAACGTGCCCTTACAGTCTCTACATTCAGTGAATGATCCCGAGTACATTACCAGGCTCTCTCTATATAAACGTGTCCTGTCCTTACAGTCTCTACATTCAGTGAATGATCCAGCACATCACCAGGCTCTCTCTATAAACGTGTCCTTACAGTCTCTACATTCAGTGAATGATCCAGCACATTACCAGGCTCTCTATATAAACGTGTCCTTACAGTCTCTACATTCAGTGAATGATCCAGCACATTACCAGGCTCTCTATATAAACGTGTCCTTACAGTCTCTACATTCAGTGAATGATCCACTACATTACCAGGCTCTCTATGTAAACATGTCCTTACAGTCTCTACATTCAGTGAATGATCCCGAGTACATTACCAGGCTCTCTATATATACGTGTCCTTACAGTCTCTACAATCAATGAATGATCCAGTACATTACCGACCAGGCTCTCTATATAAACGTGTCCTTACAGTCTCTACAGTCAGTGAATGATCCAGTACATTACCAGGCTCTCTATATAAACGTGTCCTTACAGTAACTACATTCCGTGAATGCTCCAGTACATTACCAGGCTCTCTATATAAACATGTCATGTCCTTACAGTCTCTACATTCAGTGAATGATCCAGTACATTACCAGGCTCTCTATATAAACGTGTCCTTACAGTCTCTACATTCCGTGAATGCTCCAGTACATTACCAGGCTCTCTATATAAACATGTCCTTACAGTCTCTACATTCAGTGAATGATCCAGTACATTACCAGGCTCTCTATATAAACGTGTCCTTACAGTCTCTACATTCAGTGAATGATCCAGCACATTACCAGGCTCTCTATATAAACATGTCTTACAGTCTCTACATTCAGTGAATGATCCAGCACATTACCAGGCTCTGTATATAAACATGTCATGTCCTTACAGTCTCTACATTCAGTGAATGATCCAGTACATTACCAGGCTCTCTATATAAACGTGCCCTTACAGTCTCTACATTCAGTGAATGATCCCGGGCACATTACCAGGCTCTCTATATAAACGTGTCCTTACAGTCTCTACATTCAGTGAATGATCCAGTACATTACCAGGCTCTCTATATAAACGTGTCCTTACAGTCTCTACATTCAGTGAATGATCCCGAGCACATTACCAGGCTCTCTATATAAACGTGCCCTTACAGTCTCTACATTCAGTGAATGATCCCGAGCACATTACCAGGCTCTCTATATAAACGTGTCATGTCCTTACAGTCTCTACATTCAGTGAATGATCCCGAGCACATTACCAGGCTCTCTATATAAACGTGTCCTTACAGTCTCTACATTCAGGGAATGATCCAGTACATTACCAGGCTCTCTATTTAAACGTGTCCTTACAGTTTCTACATTCAGTGAATGATCTCGAGCACATTACCAGGCTCTCTATATAAACGTGCCCTTACAGTCTCTACATTCAGTGAATGATCCCGAGCACATTACCAGGCTCTCTATATAAACGTGTCATGTCCTTACAGTCTCTACATTCAGTGAATGATCCCGAGCACATTACCAGGCTCTCTATATAAACGTGTCCTTACAGTCTCTACATTCAGTGAATGATCCCGAGCACATTACCAGGCTCTCTATATAAACGTGTCCTTACAGTCTCTACATTCAGTGAATGATCTAGTACATTACCAGGCTCTCTATATAAACGTGTCCTTACAGTCTCCACATTCAGTGAATGACCCAGTACATTACCAGGCTCTCTATATAAACGTGTCCTTACAGTCTCTACATTCAGTGAATGATCTAATACATTACCAGGCTCTCTATATAAACGTGTCCTTACAGTCTCTACATTCAGTGAATGATCCCGAGCACATTACCAGGCTCTCTCTATAAACGTGCCCTTACAGTCTCTACATTCAGTGCCGAATGATCCCGAGCACATTACCAGGCTCTCTATATAAACGTGTCCTGTCCTTACAGTCTACATTCAGTGAATGATCCCGAGCACATTACCAGGCTCTCTATATGAACGTGTCCTGTCCTTACAGTCTCTACATTCAGTGAATGATCCCGAGCACATTACCAGGCTCTCTATATAAACGTGCCCTTACAGTCTCTACATTCAGTGAATGATCCCGAGTACATTACCAGGCTCTCTCTCTATATAAACGTGTCCTGTCCTTACAGTCTCTACATTCAGTGTATGATCCAGTACATTACCAGGCTCTCTATATAAACGTGTCCTTACAGTCTCTACATTCAGTGAATGATCCAGTACCAGGGCTCGAAATTAGCGGGGGCCCGGGGCCAAAAACCCGCAAAGTTGATTTCGGGCTCGGAAAGTTGAAAAACGAAGGGCCCGCCGGCTTGGCCCGCAAAATAATTCGTCTGCTACAGCTAGCTCTACTCGGCAGTTTCGTATTTGGGCCAAGGGAAGCAACCCACACCGGTGCCCTAAATTTGGACAGAAGTGTAATATGAATAGATGATTGAAAAAAAAAAGAAAAAAAAAGAAAAGGCAAAATCTGTTTGTTTAACTTTAGTTTATCAGGAAGAGTACTGTTAAGTTTAGTTCCCTTTCATGGTTTTGTTTTGAACTTTTGTGCATTGAGGTCAGATTTTTTGTTAGGTTACTCATATTAAAAATTTAATGATGTGTATTGTGCAATACTCAGTCACAAAACTGAAAAGTATTATACAAGAGACTCACTTGATTTTTTTCTATTTTGTTTAATGGCCATTTCAGGCTCACTAGTCACTGGAATATGTGTGTCACTGAATGTGTGTGTGTGTGTTTTTTTTTTCCCCTTTTTTGTTGGTAATGTTTGAAAGTGAAAGAAAAGGCAAATAAAAATGACATCACTCAGCAAAATTGGAAATTCAATTGTTTTTATTTTAGATTATCAGACAAATTGTACTTTCTACTTATTATATTGTCAATAATTTTTTTGTTTTTTGTTTGCATTATTTTTCAAAGTTGGGCCCCGAAAGTTGCTTGTGGGCCCTCAAATTTTTCAATCAAGGGGCCCGGTGGCCCCCAAAGAAAAAAGTTGATTTCTAGCCCTGAGTACATTACCAGGCTCTCTATATAAACGTGTCCTGTCCTTACTGCAGTTCTAAATATATTAACCCAGGTAACCCCACGGCCGCATGGCGGAGCGGCCAGGTTTGAATTGTGAAGGTGTCACCTAATGACTATGTTCTTGCTGCAGGGGATAGATCGAACGTGATACCGAATTCAAGGGTAGTGCCAGATTAGCTTGGCGCCAAGCTAATCTGGCACTACCTTAACTCATTCTACTCCAGGCACACGACAGCAAGATAAGGATCGACCATGATAGTTCAAGGGTGATGCCAGAATAGCTTGGCGCCTAGGGGCGCCAAGCTATTCTGGCATCACCTTTGAACTATCATGGTCGATCTGTGTCCTGCACTGCAATGCACAACGGCAAAGGACAACGGCAGAATTTGGGGATTTCGGTCTTGGGGTAGAATGAGTTAAAATTAGCAAGGTCGATCCAGTCTCCAGCTGTAGTGCGTCGGGACAGAGACACGAGTCTCTGGTCGGGCCGGCGAACAGGGCGTGAGTGGCCGCTTCCACACAAACACTTTTTTCCGACACAATTCTCGCACAAACCGGTGGTGTTTCGCCTTACCTGTACACCTTTAAACAACAGTACTTGCGATGTACACAGACATCACGGCTAATGGTACTTAGTGGCCCTGCACAGCCGGGCAGTTCACTGAGGTACAGTAACGGTCCGCTTGACTTTGAACCTTGGAGCCGCGGCTTTCAGCACAGCACAGACGAGACCGATGGGGCTGAACGAGACTGTGTGTGAAATGACACACACCGCAAAGCCCCGGCTAGCAACAGCAGCGGCATCGATACGAACTAGCTCTGTGTACAGAGAAAAGTTGCAGGCTGACAACCCCGATGCCTCCTCTAGGTGAAGAAAGTGATGTAAATATCCCCCTCGTGTCCCCCTACGACTGACTGTAGATCGATACGCTCCCCCAGCAGCAAAACGTCTTTGGGCTGACGCGGCCTAAGTGGGCCCGCGCACAGCCGTGTATAGACACACACGCTGCGGCCGTCGTTGGCCCGAGGACTTTTGCTTCCAAGGGACCAGGCGAATCTATTCCATGACGCAGATAGAGGGAGTGTACACTGGGAAGCAGCAGGCTGACAATCCCGCACTGAACCTCAGTCTTCTGGTTGGCGCGGCGTGATGTAAACCTACCAGTCCCTGTCAGCCAAGACGGTAAGCGCCGCCGCCTAGTCAGGTGGATAGGGTCTGTGCTTCGAGCAGATGAACTAGGTTCTGTACTGACTAGCGACTAGCGCGCAGTGTACATGTACGTGCGGGGCACATTACTGAGTTTGGCCGAGAAACACAGAGCTAGGGTCCGTTAGCAAAGTGAACAGATCTTCATTGGCTCCTGCAGGCTGCCGCGTGAATAGATGCGCATCTATGCCGCAAGTGCAAACACAATCATTAACCTGCAAATTAAAGTCCATGGACTAAATGGGCTGATGCACACGTAACAACAATTGTAGTCTTGCAACGAAAGAACTTAAACATAGATGTTCATAGACCCTTCGAGTCAATCCGCAGGGGCACCTAGGGTTCTGTGCCAGTTGCAGATGGAAGGCGTCCGCTGTCTACAGCGTGTACACTGAGCGAAGTGTACGCGGTGCCAGTTGGACTCACGTGCACAAGCTTGTGGGAGGAAAAAAAAAATCCGTCAATAAGTATCTACATCACTTTCCGTGACAGCTGCATGGAACGGGATTGCTCGTTATAGCTCAAGGGTGGTGCCTGATGAGCCTGGCGCCTGCGGCGCCAGGCTCATCAGGCCCCACTATTGAGCTATCATGGTCGATCCATCTCCCGAGGTGTTGAGCAGGTAGGACTGTGAAATGCGAGGCAGTAGCTGAGTGCGCTTGGAGCCGGATGTCAAAGTTGGTACAGCGGAGACAGCTTCGAGCAGAGTACATCGTGGATACATGTCTAAACACACCCACACATTCTTAGTTTCTCTGTGTGCTTATCGACAACAAGAAGGTCAAAGCCCTCACGGCTCACGTGAGTGATCAATGCGCGTAATTTATTTCAATATTCTGCGGCCTTGACCTTTTTAAAAGGTTACTCAACTGCGCAAGTTTTGTGCAAGAGTTGGCCACAGTACCTGCGCAATACAATGTTTTGTCAACAAATGTTCATTTTCACAAGTATATTGACCTCCTCTGGCCCGTGACCTTTACCAGTGGTCAACCAAATTAGCATGCAATGGAAGGTTTATCAACAACTATCTTGTGCCAAGTTGAAAAGTTTGCAAACGTGCCAATAAAAACTGACGTTCCATCAAAAAATAGGCAAATGTGTATGCAAAGTGTCTTATCACCATGTACTTCTGTACCAAAATTGGCTTTCAAGTTAAGAGCAATAAATGAGAAAACAAAAAAATGTGGTCGAAATACAAGGTTTGGCCTACTTAGTGACCTTCTGTGACCTTGACCTTTGAATGTGATCCGTCAAACCGGCATGTTTGGAAAGGTCTTGACATGAAGCCTCCGTGGCCAAAGTTTGAAGACTGGGGCTTAACCCTCTTAATCCCAGGGCCGCATTTCCAAACTTTTGCAGGCGTTGTCTAACAACTATGTACCAGTTGTAAGAGATGGATTGATCATGATAATTCAAGGATAGTGCCAGATGAGCTTAGCGC
>BTPG01000004.1:148839355-148879355 GCA_036245525.1 Semisulcospira habei
CTACAGGCCCGTACAGCTTCTCTTGTAATGAGTGGCGGGCTTCGGTCATGTCTCCTCCCTCAGCAGCTGGTGGTTCCCACAGTCCTGGAGGATGTGCTCTGTGGTCTGCTGTATCGCCTCTACAGGCCCGTACAGCTTCTCTTGTAGTGAGTGGCGGGCTTCGGTCATGTCTCCTCCCTCAGCAGCTGGTGGTTCCCACAGTCCTGGAGGATGTGCTCTGTGGTCTGCTCAGCGGGTTAGCTTTTCTGTATTGCCGCAGACGACTCTGGTATCACACTGCGGGTTGCCTCTCTCGATCTGCAAGGCGTGATGCGCAGCGGATAGAAGCCGGCAGCCAGTGTGGTGAGATACCCCAAATGCCCGTATCACTGTTCAAGGGCCCGCACCTAAAGAGCGGATGAACCATGATCATGGCGTACTGCACGCGCCACAGACCTGTCACGTGGGCACTCGAGGTCACAGGCACTTTTCAATACTTCGCTCAGTAGCAACGAATAAGGGTGATCACGATGACGATTGTGTAGATGATGGTGGCGGCGATGGCGATGATGACACTGACGATGATCATCAACGTTATTCTCATCATCACCATCACCACCGTCACAGCCACCGACAATGCCGACTGTAATAGGACGAGGCCTGCAACACCGACAACGCCGAGAAATAATGAACATCACCCAACTGCAAGAGGTATAGATCCTCATGAGCCCCCGCAACTGCGGGGGCTGATGAGGATCTATGCCTCTTGCTGACTCCACGTTGCACCCATGTATCTTGGACGGCGGAGGCTCTTTGGCGTTGAATTAACACGTGTATTTCAGAAACATATCATCCTCGTCCACTGGCAGTGAAAGAGTCACCCTTTGGCTGTCGGTAGTGGTTTTCTCACAATGATTCCTGCTGAACCCTGACCCTTCCTGCTGGACCTGACCCTTCCTGCTGAACCCTGGCCCTTCCTGCTGGACCCTGACCCTTCCTGCAGGACCCTGACCCTTTCAGCAGGACCCTGGCCCTTCCTGCAGGATCCTGTCCCTTTCAGCAGGACCCTGACCCAGGGTCCTGCAGGACCCTGACCCTTTCAGCAGGACCCTGACCTTTCCTGCAGGACCCTGACCCTTTCAGCAGGACCCTGACCTTTCCTGCAGGACCCTGTACCTTTCAGCAGGACCCTGTACCTTTCAGCAGGACCCTGACCTTTCCTGCAGGACCCTGTCCCTTTCAGCAGGACCCTGACCTTTCCCGCAGGAATCATCGCAACAAAAAACCGCTACTAACAGCCCAAGGGTGAAGCCCGTCAGTGTGTGGTGCAAAGAGGCTGATTGAGCAGTGGGCACTACTTGAGGCTGATCGTGCAGTGGGCACTACTTGAGGCCGATCGCGCTGTGGGCACTACTTAGGCTGATCGTGCAGTGGGCACTACTTGAGGCTGATCGTGCAGCGGGCACTACTTGAGGCCGATCGTGCAGTGGGCACTACTTGAGGCTGATCGTGCAGTGGCACTACTCGAGGCTGATCGTGCAGTGGCATTACTTGCCAGACAACTGCCAATGACTGGGATCAATCGTTGTACCCACGTTTCTTTGGCGGCTGTGGAGCTTTGGCGGCTGGGGAGCTTTGGCGGCTGGGGAGCTTTCTTTGGCGGTTGGGGAGCTTTCTTTGGCGGCTGGGGGGTTTTCTTTGGTGGCTGGGGCGCTTTCTTTGGCAGCTGGGGAGCTTTCTTTGGCAGCTGGGGAGCTTTCTTTGACAGCTGGGGAGCTTTCTTTGGCAGCTGGGGAGCTTTCTTTGGCAGCTGGGGAGCTTTCTTTGGCAGCTGGAGAGCTTTCTTTGGCAGCTGGGGGGCTTTGGCGAACAGAGAGATTCGGCGGCTGGGGAGCTATGACGGCTGGGGAGCTTTCGAGCTTTCTTTGGCAGCTGGGGAGCTTTGGCGGCTGGGGAGCTTTCTTTGGCGGCTAGGGAGCTTTCTTTGGTGGCTGGGGGGACTTTCTTTGGTGGCTGGGGAGCATTTTTGCGACTGGGGAGCGCTCTTTGGCGGCTGGGGAGCTTCGACGACTGGGGGGGTTTGGCAACTGGGGAGCTTCGTCTTCTTTGGGGGGGGGGGGCTGGGGAGCTTTTATTGAGGGCTGGGGAGCTTTCTTCGACGACTGGGGAGCTTGCTTTGGCAGCTGGGGTGCTTGCTTTGGCAGCTGGGGAGCTTCCTTTGACGGCTGGGGAGCTTCCTTTGGCGGCTGGGGAGCTTTGACAGCTGGGGGCTTGCTTTGGCAGCTGGGAAGCTTGCTTCGGCAGCTGGGGAGCTTGCTTTGGCGGCTGGGTTTCTTTGGCGGAGGGGGATCTTCGGTGGTTGGGGAGCTTTGCCACATGGGGAGCTCTGGTGGCTGTTGAGCTTCGCTGGCTGGGGAGCTTTGCAGCTGGTGAGCTTGCTTTGGCGGCTGAGGAGCTTTCTTCGGCTGGGGAGCTTTTCTTTCTGCAAGGCGTGATGCGCAGCGGATAGAAGACGGCAGCCAGTGTGGTGAGATACCCCAAATGCCCGTATCACTGTTCAAGGGCCGGCACCTCAAGAGCGGATGAACCATGATCCTGGCGTACTGCACACGCCACAGATCTGTCACGTGGGCACTCGAGGTCACAGGCACAGCCCAAGGGTGAAGCCCGTCAGTGTGTGGTGCACAGAGGCTAATAGTGCAGTTGGCACTACTTGAGGCTGATCGTGCAGTGGGCACTACTTGAGGCCGATCGCGCTGTGGGCACTACTTAGGCTGATCATGCAGTGGGCACTACTTGAGGCTGATCGTGCAGCGGGCACTACTTCAGGCCGATCGTGCAGTGGGCACTATTTGAGGCTGATCGTGCAGTGGCACTACTCGAGGTTGATCGTGCATTGGCACTACTTGAGGCTGATCGTGCAGTGGCATTACTTGCCAGACAACTGCCAATGACTGAGTTGATCAATCGCAGTTCAAGGAGGCTGCCTGATTAACCCACTTGCTGGCAGGAAACACTGATCACAATCCAACTGCAAAAGACTAGACTCTCGTCGGTGCCCGCAGTGGTGGGAGCTCATGGGGAAATATGTCTCTGGCTAAAACCACGTTGTACCCACGTTTCTTTGGCGGCTGGGGAGCTTTGGCGGCTGGGGAGCTTTGGCGGCTGGTGACCTTTCTTTGGCGGCTGGGAAGCTTTCTTTGGCGGCTGGGGACCTTTGGCGGAGGGGGAGCTTCGGCGGCTGGGGAGCTTTCTTTGGCGGCTGGGGAGATTTCTTTGGCGGTGGCGGGGGGGGGGGGGGGGGGGGGGGCTTTCTTTGGTGGCTGGGGAGCTTTCTTTGGCGGCTGAGGGGCTTTCTTTGGCTGCTGGGGAGCTTTGCGGAGGGGGGGGCTTCGGCGGCTGGGGAGCTTTCCTTGGCAGCTGGGGAGCTTCCTTTGGCGGCTGGGGGGCGTTCTTTGGCGCCTTGGGAGCTTCCTTCGTCAGCTAGGGAGCTTTCTTTGGCGGATGGGGGGCGTTCTTTGGCGGATGGGGAGCGTTCTTTGGCGGATGGGGGGCTTTGGCAGCTGGGGAGCTTGCTTTGGCGGCTGGGGAGCTTGCTTTGGCGGCTGGGGGGCTTGCTTTGGCGGCTGGGAAGCTTGCTTTGGCGGTTGAGGAGCTTGCTTTGACGGTTGGGAAGCTTCCTTAGGTGGCTGGGTTTCTTTGGCGGAGGGGGGTCTTCGGCGGCCGGAAAGCTTTGACAGATGGGGAGCTTCGGTGGCTGGGGAGCTTCGCCGGATGGGGAGCTTTGATGGCTGGGGAACTTTCTTTGGCGGATGGGGAGCTTTCTTTGGCGGCTGGGGAGCTTTGGCGATCGGAGAGATTCGGCGGCTGGGGAGCTTTGGCGATCGGAGAGATTCGGCGGCTGGGGAGCTTTGGCAGCTGGTGATTGATTGATTGATTGTACATTGCTTAACGTCCCGACAGCAACAAGGCTTTCTCAGGACGTGCCTGCACTGCTTGTGAAAAAAACAACAACAGAACATTGAATGTATGTCGGCAGCTGGCCAAATACGTTAAATAAACCTAACACATGGGGCCTAAATAAAGCTAAGACCATTTAGCAACACACATCCAATATCAAGAGCTACAGGCAGTGCAGACAGTAGGGAGAGTTTTAAAAAGGCAAATACAGGTGAATGGACCTCGGGTAGACAGAAACACATGCCCCACAATAGAGAGAAAAACCCACCCTGTGGGGCTGACCAGGGTGACCCTGGGAACTAAAAAATACCTAACCCCACCCAAGTCCCCCAGGGCAGACCCGGGTGGGCTGGCAGCTGGTGAACTTTGGCAGTGGGGGAGCTTTCTTTGGCGGCTAGGGAGCTTTCTTTGGTGGCTGGGCGGCTTTCTTTGGCGGCTGGGGAGCTTTTTTTTGGCGGCTGGGGAGCTTTTTTTTTTGCGGCTGGGGGCTTCACCGGCTGGGGAGCTTTTGCAGCTGGGGACTTCGGTGGCTGGGGAGCTTCGGCGGCTTGGGGTGTCGGCTGGGGAGCTTTCGTTGGGGGTTGGGGAGCTTTCTTCGACGACTGGGGAGCTTGCTCTGTCGGCTGGGGTGCTTGCTTTGGAGGATGGGGAGCTTGCTTTGGCGGCTGGGGAGCTTGCTTTGGCGGCTGGGGAGCTTGCTTTGGCGGCTGGGTTTCTTTGGCGGAGGGGGATCTTCGCTGGTTGGGGAGCTTTTGCGGATGGGGAGCTCTGGTGGATGGGGAGCTTCACCGGCTGGGGAGCTTTGGCAGCTGGTGAGCTTGCTTTGGCGGCTGGGGAGCTTTCTTCGGCTGGGGAGCTTTTCTTTCTGCAAGGCGTGATGCGCAGCGGATAGAAGCCGGCAGCCAGTGTGGTGAGATACCCCAAATGCCCGTATCACTGTTCAAGGGCCCGCACCTCAAGTGCGGATGAACCATGACCCTGGTGTACTGCACACGCCACAGATCTGTCACGTGGGCACTCGAGGTCACCGGCACAGCCCAAGGGTGAAGCCCGTCAGTGTGTGGTGCACAGAGGCTAATGGTGCAGTTGGCACTACTTGAGGCTGATCGTGCAGTGGGCACTACTTGAGGCCGATCGCACTGTGGGCATTACTTAGGCTGATCGTGCAGTGGGCACTACTTGAGGCTGATCGTGCAGCAGGCACTACTTGAGGCCGATCGTGCAGTGGGCACTACTTGAGGCTGATCGTGCAGTGGCACTACTCGAGGTTGATCGTGCATTGGCACTACATGAGGCTGATCGTGCAGTGGCATTACTTGCCAGACAACTGCCAATGACTGGGATCAATCGCAGTTCAAGGAGGCCGCCTGATTAACCCACTTGCTGGCAGGAAAAACTGATCACAATCCAACTGCAAGAGACTAGACTCTCGTCGGTGCCCGCAGTGGTGGGAGCTGATGGGGAAATATGTCTCTGGCTAAAACCACGTTGTACCCACGTTTCTTTGGCAGCTGGGGAGTTTTGGCGGCTGGTGACCTTTCTTCGGCGGCTGGGGAGCTTTCTTTGGTGGCTGGGGAGCTTTCTTTGGCGGCTGGGGAGCTTCCTTTGGCGGCTGGGGAGCTTTCTTTGGCGGAGGAGCTTTCTTTGGCGGAGGGGGAGCTTTCTTTGGCGGACGGGGAGCTTTCTTTGGCGGGGGAGCTTTCTTTGGCGGAGGGGGAGCTTTCTTTGGCGGAGGAGCTTTCTTTGGCGGAGGGGGAGCTTTCTTTGGCGGAGGAGCTTTCTTTGGCGGAGGGGGAGCTTTCTTTGGCGGAGGGGAAGCTTAGGCGGAGGGGGGGCTTCGGCGGCTGGGGAGCTTTGACGGCTGGGGAGCTTTCTTTGGCGGCTGGGGGGCTTTCTTTGGCGGCTGGGGGGCTTTCTTTGGCGGCTGGGGGGCGTTCTTTGGCGGCTGGGGGGCGTTCTTTGGCGCCTGGGGGGGGGGGCGTTCTTTGGCGCCTGGGGGGCGTTCTTTGGTGGCTGGGGAGCTTTCTTTGGCGGCTGGGGAGCTTTCTTTGGCGGCTGGGGGGCGTTCTTTGGCAGATGGGGAGCGTTCTTTGGCGGATGGGAGGCTTTCTTTGGCGGCTGGGGAGCTTTCTTTGGTGGCTGGGGAGCTTCGGCAGATGGGGAGCTTTGGTGGCTGGCAAGCTTCACCGGATGGGGAGCTTTGGCGGCTGGGGAGCGTTCTTTGGTGGCTGGGGAGCTTTCTTTGGCGGCTGGGGAGCTTCGGCAGATGGGGAGCTACGGCGGATGGGGAGCTTTGGCGGATGGGGAGCTTTGACGGCTGGGAGCTCTGGCGCTGAATTTACAATGATTTCACAAACACACTCTTTCCAGAAACACACTATGTCTACTGTCAGTGAAGGGGTTAACAAGCCGCCCTTGTAGTTTATCAGGCTATCAGGGGTGAATTAGTTAATCTAACCGTGCGAGTTTCTGCTCAACTGCATAATTAAAGCAGAGAGAGAGAGAGAGAGAGAGAGAGAGAGAGAGAGAGAGAGAGAGAGAGAGAGAGAGAGAGAGAGAGAGAGAGAGAGAGCAGGGCGCTCAGCGGACACCATAAACCTCAGTGGGACCTCTTCTGTCCTCGAATAGAATTCATCCTCGCCAGACAGACCCACCGGGGGCCCTTCATAATAAACACATGCCCCCATTCCCCGTGTCTGCTGGGGCTCAGCACAGTCATGCTGGATCCTCACAAGGCCCTCAGTGTGTCTGCTGGCGCTATTCAGCTATCAGATAGACAGCTATCAGGGTAGTGGCGCTGCCACGAGACCGACCCTAGGTTTCTGAGCACTGACCACTGCAGCTCGATACAGTAACTCATTCGTGACGAACTGCATCCGGATACGCGGCTTAAGCCAGTTCGTCTCGAATGATTAAATCCCTACACTTCATTATCCCTCCAGGAAAATGCCAACACCGCCCACGTGCAAGAGGAAAAGAGCTTCATCAGCCTATGCATTGCACTGGCTCATCTGCCTGGCTCGTTACCTCCCGCTGGCCAGTGGCCAAGCCACGGCATCAGGGCTTCAGCAATGGATGGGCTTGTGTGGCATCTTGCCGAGACTCAGTAAGTTCTTTGCCTCTCGCTGTGGCCACATTTATATTTGTGTGCTTATTGGGTGGATGAATGGGTGCGTGGGTGGGTGGATGGGTGCGTGGGTGGGTGGATGGGTGCGTGGGTGGGTGGATGGGTGCGTGGGTGGGTGGATGGGTGCGTGGGTGGGTGGATGGGTGCGTGGGTGGGTGGATGGTGGGGGTCATCAGGGTCTTGGAGCTGCACGTGCTATGATTTCAAAGTCATACAGACGTCTTTGCTAGGCAAGATGAACCAGCCACGGGGGAACAAA
Organism: Semisulcospira habei; assembly: GCA_036245525.1. Lineage (NCBI taxonomy): Eukaryota > Metazoa > Mollusca > Gastropoda > Semisulcospiridae > Semisulcospira > Semisulcospira habei. Next base: position 148,846,681 of record BTPG01000004.1, read on the forward strand.
ATCGACCATGTCAAAGTTCTTTTACAACTCAACTGACCCAAGCGTGGTGCAAATTTTGGGTTGGGTGGATGGGTGGGTGGGTGCGAGGCAGGAATGAACATGTCACGAACTGTTCCTCAGACCTAACCAAGACAGTACACTATTCATAATGTACCGTCATTGAACATACCAAGCGTCCTGGGGAAAAGTAGATTAAAGGGAAGCAACAGCCTGCGAGGGCCCAGTGGCGAGTAACCCTTTGCCCCCTGGTTCACAATCTTTGGCTGTCGATGGTGCTTCTTGTCACCGTGACTCCTGCGGGAATAATCGCGACAAAAAGCGCTCCCGACAGCCAAGGGGTTAAGGAATAAATCGAGAATTTTACGTATGGATAGTAACACGTCTAAATAATTATCACGCCAGATATTATAGCATACAAGTGGCGTGTTTATCATTTCTAGACAGACCGAGCGAATGACACGTCCGCAACTGTTTGATCCATAGTCAGCGAGCGCGTTCCGTGCCCAGCGACACCCTAAGGATCTAACAGTTGCAGAAGTGTCAGCCGAGAGGTGTGTCTAGAAATGATAGTATACAAACATTCCACGTCTATGCTATAACACGGATCGCTCCACGCCGGATCGACCCTGGATCATTACCCGTTCGCCAAATACGGATCGCCCCACGCCAGATCGACCCTGGATCATTACCCGTTCGCCAAATACGGATCGCCCCACGCCAGATCGACCCTGGATCACTACGTGTAAGCTATATACGGATCGTCTCACGCCAGATCAACCTGGCGTACGCCAAAGGGATCCAGGGAGGACTTGGCATGAGAGTTTTGGACGTGTTACAGGTGGGCTGAGCAGCTGTTTTTTTGTTGGCCTGCTCTGTACAAGCACACGATCTGTGAAAGGCTCAATGCGAGTGATCAACACGGATCCTTGATACCCGAACCAAAATAATAATAATAATAAATAAATAAATAAATAAATAAATAAATTTAAACACCAATGGCAAAGCCCTCAAGGCTCACGTGCATGACCGAACCATATAATTAATGGCCTGTGTGACCTTGACCTTTCGACAAGTCACTGAAATAAGCAAGTGTTCAAGGGTTCCTAACATAAGGAAAGTGTTAGCACTTGTACCTGCAAAATCCAAGTTTTCTGAATTTTTTTAAACTTTTGTCAGCCTCCATGACCCTTGACCTTTTTTAGTACAGGTAGTGAACCAAATTAGTATTCACAGAAAGGTCTGATCATCAGCTACCTTTCTGCCAAATCTGGTTGAAAAGATTTGCAAAAATCCTGATTTAAAAAAATTCTACCCAAAATACGTTTTTTTTTCTTTCTCACACCATTTGATGATCTCTTGTGAACTTGACCTTTCCAAGAGGGCATCCAAGTTAGCATGCATAGGAAGGTCTTATCATCAGGTATCTGTGTACCAGGTTTGGGATGGAAGTTTCAAACAGTATTCGAGAAACAACATTTTTTGTCAGAAAATGGCTATTTGTGACCTATTTCCTGATCTCTTGTGACTTAACCTTTTCGAGGGGTCATCAAAATCAGTATGCATAGGAAGGTCTTACTATCAGGTCTCTCTGTACCAAATTTGGCTTTAAAGTTGAGACTAGTATTTGAGAGTAAAAAATCTTTTGTCAAAATATGGTTGTTTTAAAAAAAAAATATTTTCTGTGCTCTTGTGGCCATTGACTTTTCCAATGGGTCAGACAAAATAGTATGCATAGAAAGAACTTACAAAGGTATCTTTGTACCAAGTTTGGGTTTGAAGGTGTGAATAGTATTAGAGGAAAACTCAATTCAAAATATGGCAACATTTCCATATATCCTGTGACCCTGACCTGTACGGGAGTGGGGGGGGGGGGGGGGGCACTCAAATTGGTATGTTTAGAAAAGTCTTGCCACAAGTATCCTTCGGTCAAGTTTAAAGACTGTGGGCTTGAATTGTCTCCGTACGACGACAGACGGACGACGGACGGACGACCACTGGCCCAGACCATAGCCTCACTTTTGCTTCGCACGTAGGCCAAAAATGCACTGCCGCATCTGTCTACGTACGTCACCGGAAAGAAAAACAAGTAATACTTATAAACAAAAAAAAAACAAAAAAAAAAACAAACACGCTGGCACGAGGCAACGCATGTGAATGAAGTCTCCCGTCAACGTAGATTAGCAACAGACCAGAAACACAATCACAATCTTCTCAATTAACTCATTCTACCCCAAGACCGAAACCCCCAAATGTTGCCGTTGTTCTCCGAAGACTGCATTGCAGTGCAGGACACAGATCGACCATGATAGTTCAAGGGTCATGCCAGAATAGCTTGGCGCCCATAGGTGCCAAGATATTCTGGCATCACCCTTGAACTATCAGGGTCGATCCTAATCTTGCTGTGGTGTGTCTGGGGCAGAATGAGTTAAAGAGACATCAGACACAACTTTAGTGATCCCAGCCCCTGCGCAGGTGTACCAAATTAAATCCTAGTGTGTGACCCAACTCAAGTGGAATTTGAAAGACTCCATCTTCAAGGCGGTTTCTCTATTACCCCCCCCCCCCCCACCCCCCGCCACTACCGGACAACGAGAGAAAAGCACCAAAATGCAAGAGGCGTACATCAAGACCTGCGGTCTGAGCTGTCATAGCAGGCATAAAGGCATTCTGGCACAACCCATGAACTATTATGGTCGCTCCGTCTCGGGTGAAAGTGTCCGGATGAATGGGTTAAAGAGAAAAAGGGATTGACCACTTCACCTCCAGTGAAAGCTTGTACTTTTGAAATGATTGTTAATTGGGCGTCAGCCAGGTCCAACAAAGACCATGGACACAAAGAGATTCAATGATTCAATGAAGCTTTATTTATTTATCAACGGTTGAGGCATTGACATCGTCATAGACATAGCCATTTTTTAAACCTGCCGTTGCTACAAAACTACGAGACAAAATACAAAAAACTAAGTATATAGTTAAATGTAAATGAAACAAAAACATTGCTAGTTTAGGGAAAGAAAGTCCCATGACGATCTCACACACCTAAACTGACACACACACACACACACACACACACACACACACCATCACACACAGAGTTTGTAATCACACACGCACACACAGAGTTTGTAATTGGGAGCATATATAATCAGGGTTACAGGGCAGTATATATTTCACAACGTAATGATTACGACTGCTTCGAGAAGTACTTGAAGAGACTGATTTTGAAACGGGCTAGATTGATTGTACATTGCTTAACGTCCCGACAGCAACAAGGCTTTCTCAGGACGTGCCTGCACTGCTTGTGAAAAAAAAAATAAACAGAACATTGAATGTATGTCACCAGCCGGTCAAATACGTTAAATAAACCTAACACATGGGGTTAAATAAAGCTAAGACCATTTAGCAACACACATCCAATATCAAGAGCTACAGGCAGTGCAGACAGTAGGGAGAGTTTAAAAAAGGCAAATACAGGTGAATGGACCTCGGGTAGACAGAAACACATGCCCCAGAATAGAGAGAAAAACCCACCCTGTGGGGCTGACCAGGGTGACCCTGGGAACTAAAAAATACCTAACCCCACCCAAGTCCCCCAGGGCAGACCCGGGTGGGGGAAACGGGCTAGAGAGGAAGCGGATTTTACATAATCAGGAAGCGTGTTCCAAGTCTGCGTTCCCGAGAATGACAAACTAGATTTGTATATAATTCTTGTTTTGGGGACTAAGAAAAGTTGCCTAATATTACCAAGCCTATATTCCGACTTAGAGAAAAGAGTTGTGATATATTCTGGTATTTTCTGTTTCCACACTTTGAACATAAAAATAGCCTTATTGTATTTGAAGTGGTCTTGCAGCAGCAGAAATCCTATTTTGGCGAGTTTGTCTTCTGTTGTTAGTCGTGGGTCAGGAAGGATTAACTTTGCTGCCCTTCTGTGTAACGAGTTGAGTTGCTGTCAGCAAGAAGCATAGATCCTCATCAGCCCCTGCAATTGCGGTACGTTAGTGCAACTGCGGTGGCTCATGAGGATCTATGCCTCTTGCAGCTGGGTAGTCAGTGTGCATTCTCCTCAACTAAGAAGGGGTTAAAACTAAGAGAAAATAATCTCCCGTTGGTTGCACGTGAAAGCTACGTGTACGGTCAACATGACGTAATCGGCTACGTGTACGGTCAACCTGACGTAATCGGCTACGTGTACGGTGAACATGACGTAATCGGCTACGGGTTCGGTGAACATGACGTAATCGGATACGTTTACGGTCAACAAGACGTAATCGGATACGTGTTCGGTGAAAATGACGTAATCGGCTACGTGTACGGTGAACATGACGTAATCGGATACGTGTACGGTCAACATGATGTAATCGGCTACGTGTACGGTGAACATGACGTAATCAAGACACAAATGAACCGACAACACGGCTGACAAACTGCCACCATTATTTGCCAAAAGAAAAGACGAATTATGAATGACGTGTTCCTCCCACAAACAACAAAATAATAATAAACGTGCCATTTACCAGTCAAAACTGTAGGAGTTTGTTACATCACCTGCTCCACGCAGGAAAACGTCAATAGTTTGCAGCATTTCCCTTCGTACATCAATTCTGGACTAACCGTAATTAGACATTGAACCGTCTGTGTTGGGTTACTTAGAGGGTTTCATCGTGGTATTGTAGTCCGATGTAGCCGATTATCAGACCGACGCGCCGAAAGCGAAGGGGGGGGGGGGGGGGGGGGGGGGGGGTCTGATAATCAGCCTCAGAGGACCACAAACCACTATGTAACCCGGGAAGTAACCCAACACAGGTTTATTGCTATTGTCGTAAAGTCTACATAACGCACCATTTGAAGCCTCGGCTAGAGTAGGCGCCAAAACGCCAAATATTTATGACGTCAGACCAAATTATTTCCGGAAAATACAAAAGGGACGCGACTCTTTCATACATAGGCTACCATACCACCATTACCGGTCGTGCAAATGTGCTTGGTTTTTGCCGCTAGAATTTCAAACGGTTACCCACGGCGCTGCTTCTAAATAGCCAGGGATAATTTCAGAATCTTTAGCAAGGAAGTGCGGACTTTTTTTTTTTTTTTTTTTTTTACTGGATTCAAGTGATAGCACTTCAAAATTGTGAGCTTGGGGCTACTGAGTTGCATTGGGTGTCTGATTTCGCAGACGCTTTTTTTTTTTATTTATTTATTTTTTTTTTAACATTGGCATCGTTCACCAACCACTACTGAGCTCAAAGCGCATTCAACGATCAATCGAACTTTTTAACAAACTGAAGTGTCACTGATCCGACATATTTCTTTCTTCATTTCCCGTTCTCTCTTGCTAGGTTCCGAAACAGCATACGTGTTGACACCCACAATTGACAATTTTTAGTTGCCTCAGTTTCAGAGTTTGAATTGCGACGTATTTGTTCATGACATGTGTAGTGTGCTCCCCGCTTCAGTCATGCAGGAAAAAAAAGTTACATTTCTTTCATTTGCTTATCGTGTACCACTATTTGACCATACGTTTTCCGTTTATTTAATGACGTGAGGTGCCTTGCTCGAAGCGTTTAGAGGAAAGACTCAACTCATTGTGCCCCAAGACCGAAATCCCCACATTTTGCCGTTGTCCTCTGATGACTGCATTGCAGTACACAGATCGACCGTGTTAGTTCCAGGGTCATGCCAGAATAGCTTGGCGCCCACAGGCGCCATGCTATTCTGGCATCACCCTTGATCATGGTCGATCCATATCTTGCTGTGGTGTGTCTGGGGCAGAATGAGTTAAGTGTGATCCTTGCGCGTTAACAATACTGCAGATTGGCCAGGCGATCAAAAATTACACGTACAGCAATGGTTCTATTTTTTATTCGCTGACCAATCACAGTGTCAGGCCCGACTGCACGACAATGAAGTCTGAATGTCGTGAAATAAAAGACTTTTCTCCTTTTCCTCGGCTGTATGCGCAGGCGAGTTACATTACACCGATGCGTGCATGGGGCAGCGGATCATTTCTGTTGCGTGTGCCGATTGTCAAAAGAAGGGCTGGTTGCTTGCACATTGCTTAACGTCCCGACAGCAACAAGACTTTCTCAGGATGTGCCTGCACTGCTTGTGATAAAAAATAATTTAAAAAAAACAAACTAAACAGAACATTGAATGTATGTCACCAGCCGGTCCAATACGCTAAATAAACCAATACACATCCAATATCAAGAGCTACAGGCAGCGCAGACAGTATATACAGTTGGGAGAGTTTGAAAAAGGTAAATACAGGTGAATGTAGCAAGGGTAGACAGAAACACATGCCCCAGAATAGAGAGGAAAACCCATCCTGTGGGGCTGACCAGGGTGACCCTGGGAACTAAAAAGTAGTTAACCCCACCCAAGTCCCCCAGGGCAGACCCGGGGGGGGGGGGGGGGGGGGTATCAAAAGAAGGGCGGGAAAGTCTGAGATGAAGCAAGTCAACATTGAAAATCCGTTGTCTCGGCAAATGTTGAAACTAAAGCCTGCTATGGAGCAGACCACTCTAACCCTCTGGCTGCCGGTAGTGTTTTTTGTCGCGATGGTTCCTGCAGAAATCCTAGCGACAAAAAGCCAGAGCGTTAACTTTTCACATCACAGTAATTGTCGATTCACATCGAGCCAAACCTTTAACCCATCCAGCCCTGACGCCCTACAGCAGGAAATGGGTCGACCTTGATAATACAAGGGTAGTGCCAAATTATCTTGGCGTCTGTCGGCGCCAAGCTAATCTGGCACCGCCCTTGAATTATCATGGTCGATCCATCTCCTGCAACTGGTGCATAGTCATTAGATGACGCCTCCAAAATTTGGGAAATACGGCCGTCGGGCTGAAATGTTAAAAACAATGGCATAAACCCCTTGGTTGTCGGTAGTCCTGTTTGTCACCACGATTCTTGAGACAAAAAGCGCAGCGACAGCCGAAGGACTCAAAGAAACTGGCTGTCAGGGCGTCTAAAGCAAAACTAGCTGTCAGGGCGTCTAAAGCAAAACTAGCTGTCAGGGCGCCTAAAGCAAAACTAGCTGTCAGGGCGCCTAAAGCAAAACTAGCTGTCAGGGCGTCTAAAGCAAAACTAGCTGTCAGGGCGTCTAAAGCAAAACTAGCTGTCAGGGCGCCTAAAGCAAAACTAGCTGTCAGGGCGCCTAAAGCAAAACTAGCTGTCAGAGCGTCTAAAGCAAAACTAGCTGTCAGGGCGTCTAAAGTAAAACTAGCTGTCAGGGCGCCTAAAGCAAAACTAGCTGTCAGGGCGTCTAAAGTAAAACTAGCTGTCAGAGCGTCTAAAGCAAAACTAGCTGTCAGGGCGTCTAAAGTAAAACTAGCTGTCAGGGCGCCTAAAGCAAAACTAGCTGTCAGGGCGTCTAAAGCAAAACTAGCTGTCAGGGCGTCTAAAGCAAAACTAGCTGTCAGGGCGTCTAAAGCAAAACTAGCTGTCAGGGCGTCTAAAGCAAAACTAGCTGTCAGGGCCTCTAAAGCAAAACTAGCTGTCAGGGCGTCTAAAGCAAAACTAGCTGTCAGGGCGTCTAAAGCAAAACTAGCTGTCAGGGCGTCTAAAGCAAAACTAGCTGTCAGGGCGTCTAAAGCAGGCTGTGGTCATGTAAACTACTGAATTTCACGGAGCCAAGTATGGGAAATGGGTGGATTAGAATAGGTCAAAGGTAGTGCCTGGTAAGCATGTAGAGGCACCAAGGTTATTACAAACTACTCTGGAGCTATCACGGTCGATCCACAGCCCACGATTGGTTTCGGAAGCCAAAGGGGAAAAAAGGACGACAGATCATCCGCTACATTTTTTTTATAGCCAGACTCTGGCAAATTGTGGCGAGACAAGTTGTCGATCGATAAAAGCCTTTGGTGTCTCTGCCCCCCTGCCCTACCCCCCTCCCCCCCCCCCCCCCCCCCGCACATTCATTTCAGTTTCTTTTGTCTTCTTCATTTGTATTTTTTACATGGGGCGTGTGTTGGGGGGGGGGGGAGACTAGCGCACAAAAAAAGGGGGGGGGGGGGTCAGAGACAGCTTCTTCTTTATTCGTTGGGAGGGGGAGAGGGGCGCTTTTATTAGTCGTTGTGTTTAACTTTGACGGTGGGATCTGTTGTCTGATGAAAGGTAAGAAAGAGCTGTTCAAGGTGACCTCCGTGACCATGACTAGACAGAGATGTGCACGCGTGTTGACAAGCGATCAATGTTTCCAACAGGTAAAGTCAGGAAGCTGGCAAAGTGCAGGCGTTCATTAGCCCCGCCCATGCACGGGCACCACACACACACACACACACACACACACACACACACACACGAGGGAGAGAGAGAAACTGCAACAGATCCGGGTGCATGGCAGAGCATAAGTGGAGCGTCAAGCCAGGCACCACAACGGATGATGACTCGTCCATGGTAGTGCCTTGTTTGCTTGGCGCCATCCTGGACCGCCGTACTGCATCACAACCGTTTGGCTTTCCGAAGAGCGCATTTTGTCACGACGATTCCTGCAGGAAGGGCTAGGGCTAGACTCCTGCATGGATCACTTCAACAAAACGTGCTGCGGCCATCCAAGGGACTATAACCAACCCAAATTCTTCCATACGCAGGTGTTGATAATGACGATATTTATAATACACGTACAATGTGCGCATACAGATGAGCGGCTATGGGACGGAAGCGGCACAGGCCGGTGGGGATTACTGTATCCAACTGACTTGAAGTTAATTGAATATAAACTGTGATCTGTCTTCAACACTGATGATTAAGCCCCTAAGCGTTACCGTCTTTTCCGTCCAACGCTACTGTCAGTAGCATTCAAGGGGTTAACACTTTGGCTTGTCGGGGGCGGCCGTTTTTGTCGAGGTGATTCCTGCAGGCGATTCCGTAGAGATTTGGCTTCTCGCGCATGGAGGTATTAGATTACATCGAGCCACATTCTGCTCTATATTGTGCCGATAACCGGCAGATGTCATTACGAGACAAAGCAATTTGTGCCGTGCGTCAGGCGGACTATTTTGGATTCGAGTCAGATGTAATCAGATGTCGGTTATCGGCACTATATCATGCAAACTTTGGTTCAATATAATTGTGTACCCAGTCCAAAACAAAGCACCTCGAGTCCTTCAGTTTGCGGCCGATTTCGGTGTTCAGACAAACTTGAATGCACCGGCAGACGACTGCGTATGTTACTGTCGATTCAGAACGGCCATGCGATTTCCTCTATGTCAATAGACATCAGTTCTTTCTATAATCGTACGTGTCATTAGGTAAATTCAGATTGTAATTACTTCAAGGATAATGACGGGAAATGCCAGCATGTCTGCCTATCAGTGAGTCATTGTCTCGTGTTGTCACTTTCGTAAGAAATTCTAACGGACATCTGATCAGTTTCTAGTCCAGTGTTTGCTACCGTCTGCTCTCCGTCCATTTGTGTTTACGGGAAAGACATTTCGAGAATGTGTACTAGTGGGCATAAGGAACTTGTTCATGTGAGGCCGCCGTGAGATTGCCATAGTCGCATGCTCGGCGTTAAAGTACCATTACGCATAAATCTGGAGACATTTCAGCGCCAGTTGTGTTTGTTACGTCTTGTCGACACACCTAATGAACTGTAACAGCAGTTGGGACACGCAGCAAAAGCACACGCGTAACCACACTTATTTATTCTGCGTGGCCGTTAGCGTGTCAATTTCTCGATAGCTGTTTCTCGTACTGAAAGCGTTGTATATGTAGAACGGAGTGGAGTCATTGTCGGGTTACTTGATATTAAGACGGCGTGTGCTGAACTGGATTCTCCTGTGTCTAAATGAACCATAACTAGACCTGTGTGTAGCGTTTCGTAACCATCTGTTATGAACAGGTACGGTTAAACCCCGAAAACTGTTCATGTGAGTATATTCTGAGTTTTCGTTGTGACAAATGCAAGTAGCCAGATTGTAACTTCTGCCCTGCAAGGGCTTTCGGGAAGGAAAATCTGTTCAGCAAATTCATGAATATTAAATTGCTTGTTATACAATATATAAGTACACGTGTCAAATAATAGAAAACTTTATACACCGGCACACACACACACACACACACACACACACACACACACACACACACACACACACACACACACGCACGCACGCACACACACACACACACACACCCTACTGAACCTTCTTCTCGCCTTCCTCTTTCTTGTCCTCACAAACAATCATGCTCATCAAATACACACGTCAACAACTGCTATCTCTACGTCGCCACGCCACCTACTGCCCGGCCCGTGCCGCTGACAGTGTTTCAGATGCCTTACGCGGCATCCGATCGCGAAAGAGAGGCCACAGAGGCGGAATTAGCAAAAGGCGGGACTCACCACCACAAACACAACCACACACTTCTTCCCCTTTTCCTATGCCCTCCCACCCCTTCCGCCTCCCCCTGCCTCCTCGATTTCTCCACCTCCCTTCTTATCCCATTTCCTTTCCTCTCTTGCTCATCTACTGCTCCCTGCTTTCCTTGGCCGCCCCCTCCCCCGCCCTCCTCTCCCTTCCTCCCCTCACCCCCTTCTCCTTCGCCTGCTTTTTCCTCCTCGTCCCCTCTCGCCCCTTTCTCCTCCCCTTCGCCCTCCCCCTCCCTCTACCTCAGCTTTTCCTACTCCCCTTCCTCCTCCTCCCCCCTCTTCCCCTCACCCTCCTCTCGCATCCTCTCTCTTGGCCGGTTCTCCTTCCCCGTCTTTTCCTCCTCCCCCCTCTCCCCCTCCTCCCCCCCTCCATCCTCTTTCCCCCCTCCCCACCCTCCTCTTCCTTTGTCCGCTTCTTCGTCCGTTTCTTCTCCATCTTCCTCTTCTGGCTCATCCAACCTAAAACTGTGTCTATTCAATGCACAGTCTGTCTGCAAAGATGGCAAAGCCGACGTGATTTCAGATTTCATCCTAGACAATGACCTAGATGTTGTCGTGATCACCGAAACGTGGCTCCGCTCAGCTGGCGATGAACCCATCATCGCCAGCGTCACTCCGAGTGGCTACCGCCTGGCCTCCTTCCCGCGTGCTTCCAGAGGGGGTGGCATTGCCATCATCTACAAGGACTGTCTCTCAACTCAACTCACCTCTCCTTCTCTCAGTCTCTCCCTTTTGCTCATCCCTCCTTTGAATCTGTCGAGGCCGTAGCAACACTCCCTGGCCAGTCCCTCATCTTCTCATGTATCTATCGCCCCCCTCCAAGCTCTCAAAACAAACTCACAAACTCCATGTTCCTCACCGAGTACGATCTCCTCCTCGACCACTACAGCACACGACCCGGAAAACACATCCTTCTTGGTGATTTTAACTTCCACTTCGACAAACCCGACCACCCCGACACAAAACGCCTTTGCACGTCACTTTCTAACCACAATCTTACACAGCACATCACTAAACCCACCCACCGACTCGGCCACACCCTCGACTGGATCATCACCCGCACCTCCGATCAACTCTTCCTCGACTTTGACACCTCCTCTGTGCTTCCCTCCGACCACCTCGCTATTCTCGTCGCCCTCAACCTACCTCCCCCGAAAAAGCCCAAGCTCTTTGTCTCTCGTCGCAAACTAAAATCTGTCAACCGAGAGAACTTTTTCGACGAAGCTGTCGACCTTCTCTTGGACCCCGCCTCCTCTCCCGATCTTGCATCCCATTTCGATTCCTCCCTTCGAAAACTTCTAGACACCCATGCCCCTGTCACCACCTGCTCCATACCCAACCGACTCCCCTCCCCCTGGCTCACTGACGACATAGCCGAGGCCAAGCGCGAGCGCCGACACGCGAACGCCGCTGGCGCTCATCCGACCTCACCGTTCACAGAGAGATCTTCCAAACCACCAGATCCAAAGTCTGCAGAATGATCTCCGACTCCAAACGCAAACACCTTCAAAACAAAATCCTGGAATCCACTTCTTCCAAAACCCTCTACGCTACCATGAACACACTCCTAGGCACTTCTAAAGACTCTCCTCTTCCCAACACACACAGCAAAGAAGAACTTCCGTCCGCCTTTTCCTCCTATTTCTCCGACAAAATCCAAACTCTGCGCAACACACTCGACACTCTGCCTTCTTCGCCTTGCCTCCCTGACACCCCCTTTTCCGGCACTCCCCTCTCGTCCTTCCGCCCCGTCTCTCAGGATGAAGTCCTCAAGACCATAAAGTCCATGCCTTTCAAAACCTGCGAACTAGACCCCCTCCCAGCTTCCCTCTACCAGGACGGCCTCCCAAAACTTTTGCCCTTCATTACGGACATCATCAACACATCTCTAGAAAATGGCTCCGTCAAGTCCGCCATCGTCCGTCCTCTCCTCAAAAAACACAACCTCGACCCAAACGAACTCAAGAACTACCGCCCAGTCTCCAATCTCTCTTTCCTGTCCAAGCTTCTTGAGAAGGTCGTCCTCAACCAACTCAACCTCCACCTCGCCAACAACAACCTCCTCAGTCCCTTCCAGTCTGCCTATCGCAAACATCACAGCACTGAAACTGCCCTTCTACATATCCTAAACGACCTGCTTCTCTCCACTGACTCGGGCAACATCTCCCTTCTTACGCTACTCGATCTCTCTGCCGCCTTCGACACCATAGACCACTCTATCCTCCTCCACCGCCTCCACCACTCCTTTGGCATCACTGACTCTGCTCACTCCTGGTTTCTCTCCTACCTCTCCGACAGACAGCAGTCCGTCACCATCGACGGCGTCTCCTCCAACCCAGTCAGGCTCTCCTGCGGCGTTCCTCAGTGGTCCGTCCTGGGCCCGGTCCTTTTTACACTCTACATCTCCCCACTGTCCAACATCATCCAGTCTCACCACATACACCACCACCTCTACGCTGACGACTCACAACTACTAGACAAAGACAAACTCGACAACACTCAGACACTACTGACTCGCACGGCTGACTGCTATGAGGACGTGAAAAACTGGATGACAGCAAACAAGCTCAAACTGAACGACGACAAAACGGAAGCCATGCTGGTAGGCACTCGCCAGAAACTTTCCCAGCTCTCTCCCTCTCTCCACCTTCAACTCGACAGCACCCCCATCTCCCTCTCTGACTCGGTCAAGAACCTTGGCGTTATCCTCGATTCCTCTCTTTCCATGACCAGCTTCGTCTCCGCCACGGCCCAGGCATGTTATTTCCACCTCCGCCGCATCAGTCAGATCAGAAAATACCTCACTACCGAAGCTGCCACCAAACTCGCTGTCTCTCTCATCTTATCTCGCATCGACTACTGCAACTCTCTCCTTTCTGGCCTTCCTCACTCCACCACTCTCACTCTCCAGCGCGTCCAGAACAATGCTGCCCGCCTCGTCCTCAGAAAAAATCCGATTGATTGATTGTACATTGCTTAACGTCCCGACAGCAACAAGGCTTTCTCAGGACGTGCCTGCACTGCTTGTGAAAAAAAAAAAAAATAAACAGAACATTGAATGTATGTCGCCAGCCGGTCAAATACGTTAAATAAACCTAACACATGGGGCCTAAATAAAGCTAAGACCATTTAGCAACACGCATCCAATATCAAGAGCTACAGGCAGTGCAGACAGTAGGGAGAGTTTTAAAAAGGCAAATACAGGTGAATGGACCTCGGGTAGACAGAAACACATGCCCCAGAATAGAGAGAAAAACCCACCCTGTGGGGCTGACCAGGGTGACCCTGGGAACTAAAAAATACCTAACCCCACCCAAGTCCCCCAGGGCAGACCCGGGTGGGGGAAGGAAAAAATCCGACCACATCACTCCCCTGCTCAAGCTCCTTCACTGGCTCCCCATCCCCCAACGCATCCAATACAAGATTCTGTCTCTCTGCTACAAATCCCTGAACAACTACGCTCCTGCGTATCTCTCCAACTTACTTCACCCCTACACTCCTCCCCGCTCCGCCTCTGACCCTCTCCGCCTCCTCATCCCCCGCACCAAACTCAGCACTTTCGGCCCCCGCTCTTTCTCAGTATACGGTCCAACCACCTGGAACACTCTCCCACTCTCTCTCCGTCAGAAACACTCGCTCTCCTCCTTCCAGTCTGCCCTCAAAACTCATCTCTTTCAACAGTTCTAGCACTATATCACCACACTCCCCAGCCCAAGCTGACCGTCCTAATGTATCTTCACTATTTGTGTTACGTGAGTCATTGTCTAAAGCGTGCGCATGCGTGTGCGAGTTGTGAGTGCGCGCTTAGAGTTATAATTATTATAAGATAAGCGCATTATAAATACCGTAATTATTATAAATACCGTAATTATTATGGAGTGGGTGCAATTTTAGTTGTACGAGAGTCCGATCAGGGGAATTTATTTCGAAGATTGAAGTCGAGGATTTTAGTCCTCTCTCAGAGAGCAGTCACCTATCATTAACGTCCACCATACAGGTATCAGTAATGGTAGGTGACCTCTCATAGTCATAAGCGTACGTGGTCGCTCAAGGCAGGTTGCGCTGGACGTGCTTGCGGCTACACAGCCGATTTTGGCCACCAACACGCTGGATGTTAGGCCAGCAACAGGCACGGATGTTAGGCCAGCAACAGGCACGGATGTTAGGCCAGCAACAGGCACGGATGTTAGGCCAGCAACAGGCATGGATGTTAGGCCAACAACAGGCACGGATGTTAGGTCAGCAACAGGCATCTACAGACTCGACAAACAACCCAGCAGGAATCAGCTCAACAATAAAGCGGCCACAGACAAAGGTTTAACCCTTTGGCTAAGGTTAACCCTTTGGCTGTTTCAGCCCTTTAGCTGTCGATAGTGCTTTTGTCTTGATGATGATTCCTGCAGGAATAATCGCGAGAAAAAGCGCTACCGTCAGCCATAGGGTGACTGAAAATACGAGGCTGTAGCTGCTACTGGCCAAGGGGCGGTCAGGGTTTCTGCGCGCGCCCAAAAGCACGTTCCTTCTGCACGTGAACCCCACGTTGTTACTGCACTGTTATTTATTTAGCACCCTTGATTACGAGGCGGGGACCTTCACATTCATTGCCAGACTGCTTGACCTACACCGCGCACACCAACAGTCATGGTCAACTGCGGCTTGCGTCACTCACACACACCTGTACTGAAACCACACACATATACCGGACAAAGCCTGGCTAGGGCCTGTACTTGTGCAATACACAGATATGGCTGCTTCCGCAAATGATACTTCTACCCCAGACTCTTTGTAAAATCTCTCTCCCCCCCCCCCCCCCCCCCCCCAAAAAAAAAAAAAAAAAAAAAAAATTCTTGGGGGTAGGTGGTGTTTAGGCCAAATGGACCTGTTTACTGGCCTATGGTGCACAGTTTTCTCCCTTTTCTTACCTACCACTTACCTCCCCTACTAGACTGCACTAAAAACATGCAGGTGTTCATGCTCCCCAGAAGAGCACATTTCAGTTGCCTCTTTCCCAGTCCCGTCAACAAATCCACGTTGGACTGATTACCGGCATGCGTGATTACCGGCATGCCGTGATTACCGGCATGCGCTAACCCTTTGGCTGTCCGTAACGCTGCAAGGAATCATAGCCACAAGTAAGGGCTACCGACAGGCTAAGAGTTAAACATCACCTGCAACTTGATAGGGATACCAACCAGGTGACAGTCAAGGTGTTTGTCCCACCTCTAACCAGCCTGCCGCTAACCCCTTCACTGCGAGTGGAAGCATACAGTTTTTTTGGAAATAATAATAATAATAATAATAAAGGAGATTTGTTAACCTCTTTTTCTAAAAGTAGCTCTAAGCGCTGATACAATGAAAAGGCTAACAGCTAACACGCACGCACACACACACACACACACAACATACGCGACAGTGGTGATGAATTGTGCATGGCTGGGGAAATGAACTATACTAGTATAGTAAAAGAGCGTTGTAGAGGTGGGTTTTGAGAAGCGATTTGAATGAGGAGAGCTTTTGACAGTTGATTGTCAACACAACGTGATAGACCTCCAGGCCTCAAAGAACATGGATACAACGTGGTTTTCGCAAGAGGCATTGATCCGCATAATCCCCCGGCAACTACGGGGGCTCATGATGATCTGCATCTCTTGCAGTTGGGTTGTGTTCACATGTTCTTGACAATGAAGGACTTAATAACGGCCTTTCATCAGTCCATTGACACAGGAGTGTGAGTGAGCTGAAGGCGCTGCCCCTCGCTTCATGTCTTGCGCTGGATGACTGTCTTGCTGAGGGCTATGTCTCACCCACAGTCCCTAAACTGTAACCTGCCCCTGCAGCTGCTCATGAGAATCTACGTCCGCCTCTTAATGGCGCAGCTCCACCCTACTTGAGAAAATCGCCGTGACCTCAATTGACAACTGCCCGAAACAACTGTGCACAATATGGTCACCGTAACCCGCAATTTTTAATTTTTTTTTTATAGATCTGAACCCAAAACCGGACAAGCTGAGGATTAAACGGGGGATGGTCTCTTCCAATACGAGACATAGATTTTCACGAGCCCCTGGAGTTACACGGGATCATCAGACTCTGCACCTCTTGCACATGCAACATTGCCTGCTGAGGAGCAAACGAGCTCCGATAAATTAGCAAATAGCAAATCTAAGGTGGTGGTAGTGCCTTGGACTCTCGTCTGAAAGATCACAAGTTCGAACTCGGCTGGGCTACAAATTTGTGATGGACAAAAGACGTTTAGACCTTACACAGTTTAATGGGTTTTCTCACTCACACACACACACACACACACACACACACACACACACACACACACACACACACACACACACACACACACACACACACACACACCTAGTGTTATTACAAGCTGCACATAAAATTCGTCTACTCATCAGCCTACACGTGGGAATTCTTGCCACCTGCCAGATATCTATTCTCATGAGCACTTGCAGCCCACATCACTCGTCAGAATTGTAACATCTTGCATGGGACGATTGGTATCATTGTCACCTGTGTTACTACTGCCTGCCAATGTGACATACAGCCTATTCAAGTCTATGTCTGCCCCGCCAATGTGAAATACAGCCTATTCAAGTCTATGTCTGCTGTCTGCCCCGCCAATGTGAAATACAGTCTATTCAAGTCTATGTCTGCCCAGCAAATGTGAAATACAGTCTATTCAAGTCTATGTCTGCCCCGCCAATGTGAAATACAGTCTATTCAAGTCCATGTCTGCCCCGCCAATGTGAAATACAGTCTATTCAAGTCTATGTCTGCCCCGCCAATGTGAAATACAGTCTATTCAAGTCCATGTCTGCCCCGCCAATGTGAAATACAGTCTATTCAAGTCTATGTCTGCCCCGCCAATGTGAAATACAGTCTATTCAGGTTCAATCCGCTGGCTGTCGGTAGCGTTTTGTCGCCATGATTCCTTTAGGTACCTCTTGGCTGTCGGTAGGGCTTTCTGTCGCCATGATTCCTCAAGGAATCATCGCGACAGAAAGCCCTACCGACAGCCAAAGACTTAACACGCTAAGCTATGGAGGGTGGAGTGGGGGGGGTGGGGGGGAGGGGGGAGATGACCATGAATTCAAGTTTGGTGCCGGAACAGCTTGGCACCAAGATCGATCAATCTGCTGTTTCGTGTCAGCTTAATGGCTGTCAGGAATGCCTGAAGAACGACTATCGCGACATACAGCGCTCGCGACAGCTAAAGAGTTAAACAGTTGCAAAGCCTTCCTGAAACACGATCTGCATCAACAAAATAAATAAAACCCTCCGCTGTACATAAAATTAATCAGTGTAACGGCCCCTTTGTCATCTCTAGGCGTCCGCACAGTGGCATAGACTGTCATGCGCTCAAGGGATTGTAAATGTTTTCCTCGCACAGGCAGAGACACGAACCATTTGCATTCTAGAACTGAGAAAAATTGTTATGTGGCTACTTTAATCTTATGTATTATTGTACACCGAACAATGCTCTGGTAAAGCAATAAAAGGGAAGCAGGTTCCACTGTAGCTGCCTTACTTGCAAATGACCTGATTGGTGCAGCCAGACGGTAATACGTGCGGACATGCTGTTTACATTTCACTGCATTAGACAGGCAGGCGTGCTCACCAAAAGAGGACAGCCAAGCCACATTACCGTAGTTTGTTTTTCATGTTTGTTTTAAAGTGCATTTTTTCAAATCCAACACTGGATGATGCATTCTGTTTCTTTACTACTGCAATGTGTGTGTGTTGTGGGTCTGCGTTCAAGTGAGTGTGTGTGTGAGTGCACACGTGCCCATAAATGGGTGGCTGTACACAGAGAGCGAGACACACACACACACACACACACAGAGACAGCGTGAGGATGGTGCGAGTCCAGGACACTAGCCCTACTTCTCGGCCACTGCGTGTACAATCTGTACACTATGTCCGTGCAACATCATGATAATGCAAGCTGACACTAGCGATACCAAAGATCATTGGTGACGGGGCAATCAAAGCTGGCAAATGGCCAGGCACAACATGCTACACCTTACACCTTACAGGTCGACCATGAGAGTTCAAGGGTGGGGCCAGCATAGCTTGGCGTCTTCACTGAGGCGCCAAGCTATGCTGACACTGGTCACCCTTGAACTCTCATGGTAAAACAATGTGGTGGTGTACAGTATGTGTCTAGGTTGTGTGCCAGACAAAGGAACGATTACATTTACAATTCCCACTCATTTCAATGTCGCTGTATTATTCACCTGAACCGAATAAACTCAGTTGTCCATTAAATAACTTGTGCATAAAATGGAACATTTCCTTAAGCTCAAACAAACATAAAACATATAAGACATAATATCGTAACTAAGTTAATATTAATAATACATATTGTAGATTTGGCAATTGTGATCATACACACACACACTGGTATTGTGTGAGGATGGGTCGTACAGGCACCATATTTAAAAACAAACACACTCATGCACACAAATACCACTGCTGTAGTATCAGTAATAAATGTATGTACCCACCCCATACAATTTTCCATTCTTTGACACATGTATTGATATAACAAGCAAATGAATATTCATGAGCTTGTTAGGTATACTTTCATTCCCAAAATCCCTTGCGCACCAAGAAGACTCGATCTTGCTGATACTTGAATTTTCAAAACGGAAACGCGAAATATGCTCACACTGCAACATTAACGCGCTCAATATGTGTAGTAGTAATGAAATACTTCTTAGTGTGTATGAATGCTCGAAATGTATTTATTCTTATACACACACACGAACAGAGAAAGACGCCAGGAAACGCGCGAGTCGAATGTTTTGTGTGAAACCGCAAACAGCCGCAAAACGAATGACGCGAGGCATAGTTTTGTTCTGGACTGGATACATAAATTATATTCAGCAACAATTTTGTTTGATATAGTGCAATAAACAGACAGATGTGATTACTTGACTCGAATCAAATGTCCTCGTCTTCGAATCGGATATTTTGATTCGAGTCTCGTAATCACATCTGCCTGTTATCACATTATATCAAGCAAAATGTTGCTCAATATTATATTATATTGAGCAACATTTTGCTTGATATAGTGCGATAACAGGCAGATGTATTTACGAGACTCGACTTTCTCTAGAAGTAAGGTTTTTTTTTAGTGTTTTAATTCTTTTCTGAAAAGAATTTTTACTAAAGAAGCTGAAAGGATACAAAGCTGGCTAACGAACTCATCCAATGTCTTTCTCCAAACTAGCTATTATGCAAAAGTTCAAGTAAATATGACAAAAATTACCGACTCTCATATGGGTCAACCGACTTCCTATAAACGGTTGTTTATGTCTTCAATGAGACATTCAATTACAATATGCTCGGAGGCTCTCTTAGCCACCCACTTAAGTATTTTGCCAAGTTTCCAGCTTGTGTGTACAGAAATATCGAAGATTCTCTTGTTTACATACATACGCACGCACATGCACGCATACATACTTAGTTCATACATACATGCATAGTTCATACATACATATATACATACATACATATACATACATAGTTCATACATACATACATACATAGTTCATACATACATGACATACATAGTTCATACACACATACATAGTTCATACACACATACATAGTTCATACATACATACATACATAGTTCATACATACATACATACATGCATACATAGTTCATACATACATACATACACACGCACATACCGGCGGCGCTTCGCACCAAATTCACCAGCGAGGTTAGCGTAACTAGACATGACGTAATTTTTATCTTGTTACTTCAATTGTTAGAGGTTTTAGCCTGCCCGCCTTTGTCATCACGGACATGCTATTAAATTCGCCGCACCGCAACCCGTCCTAAAAAGGTCCCTTCCATAAATAAAAGGGACTTAAGAACGTGACAAAATGAATCAATATTATCAGCTAAAGAAGCATGCAGCGGGCACTGTTTCCGCGTCTTTACAAAATTTGAATCAAACTACAGCAAAAGCCCCACTCCTTTTCAATATCTATGGCAAAACAGCACACGCTCTCAATGCCGCAACAATTTCGGTCTGACAGTGTGTGTGAGCGGTGTGTGCAGACCCATTCAGATTATTCCCGATGTGTACGGATGTCAAATCTGTACCAAGTATGGTTAACCCGGTCTGCCAGCTGAAGCAGACTGTGTTTCTGCCATCATGACAATTCAACACCAAACGCCGCTAGCTGTCCCAGCAACATGCAATCAAAGTGGCGTCAACATAGATCATCATGAGCTCCCGCAACTGCGTTGGGTGGTGTTCAGATTTTCTCGACACTGAACGAGTCAACAGAACAAAAAGTCGATGAGCAGAGCCGGGGGAGCCGGGGGAATAAAGCCGGGGGAATGGGCGGGGGTGGGGTGGGGGGTGGGGTAGGCTTTCGGGCCGAGATGTCTGCTGAACGGAGGCCACAGGAGGGCGACATGAGAAAGTGGGCATCTGTTAATTTACCGCAGTTGGGCTGGACGCCGCGAGTGAAGTGAGCCAGACTAAATGCATTCTATTTATGCACATTGCATGACCTACTTCTTCCGCAATAAACAAAATTGGCAAGGGATACTAACATACAATGCCCTTTTATTTCCCACTCCATGAACAAAATGTTACCTTATACTATAATACAAGCGGATTATTCCTCTTTAAAGAGGCCCACTCGATGAGAAGAAGAAGCGCAATGCATGTTCCTTTTCCATGTTGTGCTCCTCTACTTTTTCTGACATGCAGACCAAGGTGCTCATGAAGGCAGAGTGTGTTTATGACACTTTGTTAATCCAACGCCATGCAGTCCTTTGCTTCCAATGGAAGCACAATGTGGTGTCAGTAAGAGGCATTGGTCCCTGGCAACTGTGGGGGCTGATGAGGATCTCTGTCCCTTGCTTCCAATGGAACATGGGCACAATGTGGTGTCATCAAGAGGCATTGGTCCTCACCAGTCCCTGGCAACTGTGGGGGTTCACAAGGATCTTTGTCTCTTGCCGCTGGATTGTGTTCCCTTTTCTCGGCAATGGAGGAAATAAAATTAACCCCTTTGTGCATGCTGCCACCAGTGCGTACACAGTACTGTTGGCTGCATGTTTAATAAATGTTTATCCCGTTTAACCTGAAGGAAGCATTTTGGAGGTGTCATCTAACGACCATGCACCAGTTGCAGGAGATGGATCAGCCATTATAAGTCAAGAGTAGTGCCAGATTAGCTAATGGCGCCAAGCTAATCTGGTGCTACCCTTGAGTTACTATGGCCAATCCATCTCCTGCTGTAGTGCGTCAAGGCTTAATTGACTGAGTACTGAAAGGGACCAGGTCATGACCTCTATAGCAAGGAGGAAATGAATGGATGGAGGAAATGATATTGATAATGTCCCAGCGTGAAGCTGCAATCTTAAGCCCTTCACATTGCCGCGCTGTTTACATCACACACGGCCCATAATCACACTGCACGTGTCAGGCTCTTGTCTTCTATCTTGGAGCTGTGTACATGCAAATTTTCAAGTACTGTTGAAAATAGACATATGTTAACTGGAACTGGACCTAGCTGTGTTTAAAGCTGGTGGCCCGAAGAAATAAATATTTCAGCAATGTTTGTTTCCCATCACAAATTGTGACCTGGTGGTTCTCTCTGTGAAGGAGGTGGGGGCATTGTAACAATCACATTCACACAGCTATAGATGATTCTCAATAGTCTAGACTTTTTTCTTTTTTTAAAAAACAAGAACCTCTACTCTAACATTAGCATGCAATAATGCATACTCAACAGGATTTCAATATCAACAAAACATTTAATGAAACAAGAAAACTTTGCAATTCACTCCATGGTGGGCTTCTGATTGATAAAATTTGCTGATACAATGAGTCTTCAATATTGTACTTCCTCAGCTGAGATTTTTCTGTCCTTTTTCGCAATCCGTGTTAGTAGGCACACATTCTACCCCAACACCGAAATCTTCAAATTTTGCTGTTGTCCTCTGAAGACTGCATTGCAGTGCAGGACACAGATCGACCATGATAGTTCAATTGATTGATTGATTGTACATTGCTTAACGTCCCGACAGCAACAAGGCTTTCTCAGGACGTGCCTGCACTGCTTGTGAAAAAAAAAAAAATAAACAGAACAGTGAATGTATGTCGCCATCCGGTCAAATACGTTAAATAAACCTAACACATGGGGCCTAAATAAAGCTAAGACCATTTAGCAACACACATCCAATATCAAGAGCTACAGGCAGTGCAGACAGTAGGGAGAGTTTTAAAAAGGCAAATACAGGTGAATGGACAAAGGTTTGATTGATTGTACATTGCTTAACGTCCCGACAGCAACAAGGCTTTCTCAGGACGTGCCTGCACTGCTTGTGAAAAAAAAAAATAAACAGAACATTGAATGTATGTCGCCAGCCGGTCAAATACATTAAATAAACCTAACACATGGGGCCTAAATAAAGCTAAGACCATTTAGCAACACACATCCAATATCAAGAGCTACAGGCAGTGCAGACAGTAGGGAGAGTTTTAAAAAGGCAAATACAGGTGAATGGACCAAGGGTAGACAGAAACACATGCCCCAGAATAGAGAGAAAAACTCACCCTGTGGGGCTGACCAGGGTGACCCTGGGAACTAAAAAGTACCTAACCCCACCCAAGTCCCCCAGGGCACACCCGGGTGGGGGTGAATGGACAAAGGGTAGACAGAAACACATGCCCCAGAATAGAGAGAAAAACTCACCCTGTGGGGCTGACCAGGGTGACCCTGGGAACTAAAAAGTACCTAACCCCACCCAGGTCCCCCAGGGCAGACCCGGGTGGGGGCCATGATAGTTCAAGGGTGATGCCAGAATAGCTTGGCGCCCATAGGCGCCAAGCTATTCTGGCATCACCCTTGAACTATCATGGTCGATCCTTATCTTGCTGTGGTGTGTCTGGGGTAGAATGAGATTTACTGCCCCTGGTTCGTAAGGGTGCAACGCTCCTGTCTACAAAAGGAGAAGAAGAGCAGAAATGTGTTTCATACTTGGCCACTCCAAATTCGTAAGTCAAGTTTACCCCTTTTGTTCAGCATTATTGTAAGACGCATGTTAAGAATGTGATCCTTTTGTTCAGCATTATTGTAAGACGCATGTTAAGAATGTGATCCTTTTGTTCAGCATTATCGTAAGACGCATGCTAAAAATGTGATCCTTTTGTTCAGCATTATTGTAAGACGCATGCTAAGAATGTGATCCTTTTGTTCAGCATTATTGTAAGACGCATGCTAAGAATGTGATCCTTTTGTTCAGCATTATTGTAAGACGCATGCTAAGAATGTGATCCTTTTGTTCAGCATTATTGTAAGACACATGCTAAGAATGTGATCCTTTTGTTCAGCATTATTGTAAGACGCATGCTAAGAATGTGATCCTTTTGTTCAGCATTATTGTAAGACGCATGCTAAGAATGTGATCCTTTTGTTCAGCATTATTGTAAGATGCATGCTAAGAATGTGATATTTATGTGATATTTAATGTTATCTTTAAATTAATTAGATTAAATGTTGTATGTGATATGCCGTTAGAATGTGATGTGTACAGTGGTTGTATTTTTTCATCAGTCTCATTTTATATTATGTTTATTACTAATCCTCTTACCTCTTTTTTTATGAGCTATAACAAGAATATCCGTTTTGGGACAATAAATATCTTCAATCTTGAGAACATTCCTAACTCGGACATATATACTGCAAACTACTGATAATATTGACTGTATTTTCACAAAGTTTACTTTTCTTTTAGGCCTTACCTGGAATTCAGAAAGAAAATGTGTTGGAGGAAGAAGAAGAATTCAGAGAGAAAACTGGGGCTGATTGATCGCCTACAGGTATCAGTGTATATCGTGGGTCTGATTGCTGATGTCACGGTGTGTACTAGTACTAGGCACGTACCTTTGCATTACACGCTATTACATGTGGTGCACCCATGTCACCTTCCCGATACGCAAAAGGCCATTGGGCTGACATCAGCCCCAGTTGGCCCAAGCAACGCAGCTGACACCAGTCTGAGGGCCTTTCACTCACTGGCTTTGAGAAGCACGTTGTGTTTACAAACTGTGCCGGGAAGAGTCAATGACTAAGTAAAACTGGGATTGTAGGGAGAGCTTCATTCACACCTGCTAAAGATATCTGCTGAGCTGACACAGATTCACTCAATCACTTCATTAACCCTTTGGCTGTTGGCAGTGGTTGTTGTCACTATGATTCCTGCAGGAAGGGTTAGAGTTGGGTCCTGCGGGAAGGGTTAGGATTAGGGTCCCGCAGGAATCATGGTGACAAAAACTGCTGCCGACAGCCAAAGGGTTAAATTGCGGTATCGGTATTTCACCAAAGGCATGCAATCAGATGATTAAAGCCTATTTGTAGCAAATTTCATCATCTGTACTACAGATCTCCATGAGCCCCTGTTTTCGTGCAGCAACCTCACTCATCTGATGCATTGATCTCCCCCCACTCACTGCATTTCTGCAGTAAATCTGTTCAACTACTAGAGGCACAGATGTTCATGTGTCCCTGCATTTGCAGGGACACATGGAGATCTATGCCTGTTGCTGGTGAAATCTAACTTGTTTCCTAAAAGTGGAGGAGGTCTATTTTTTTTGTTCACCAGCAAGATTTTCATGAGTCCCTGCATTTACAGCGGCTCAGGAGGATCTCTACCTCTTGCATGTGACATCTACATGTCTTCTGCAAGTATTGCAGCAGTGTGTCATGAAAATAGTGACATCTGTATGTCTTCTTCAAGCATTGCAGTAGTGTCATGAAAATAGTGACA
Organism: Semisulcospira habei; assembly: GCA_036245525.1. Lineage (NCBI taxonomy): Eukaryota > Metazoa > Mollusca > Gastropoda > Semisulcospiridae > Semisulcospira > Semisulcospira habei. The sequence continues at coordinate 148,871,886 of BTPG01000004.1, forward strand.
TCTGTATGTCTTCTTCAAGCATTGCAGTAGTGTCGTGAAAATAGTGACATCTGTATGTCTTCTGCAAGTATTGCAGTAGTATGCAACCTAGCGTTAATGTAGGATTGCCATGACATGAAAATAGTGACATCTACATGTCTTCTTCAAGTATTGCAGTAGTAGGCTAACTAGCATCAATGTAGGATTACCATGACAAAAAAATGTTAACATCTATATGACTTCTTCAAGTATTGCAGTAGTATGTCATGAAAATAGTGAGATCTGTACGTTTTGTTCAAGTATTGCAGTAGTATGCTACATAGCGCCAATGTAGGATTGTCATGACATGAAAATAGTGATATCTACGTTTTCTTCAAATATTGCAATAGTATGCTACCTAGCGTCGATGTAGGATTGCCATGACATGAAAATAGTGAGATCTATGTTTTTTTCAAGTATTGCAGAAGTATGTCAATGTAGGATTGCCATGACATGAAAATAGTGAGTTCAATGTTTTGTTCAAGTATTGCAGTGGTATGCTACCTAGCGTCAATGTAGGATTGCCATGACATGAAAATAGTGACATCTATACTTTTGCTTCATGTATTACAGTAGTATGCAGTAGTATGTCAATGTAGGATTGCCACGACATGAAAATATTGACATCTATATTATGTTTTCTTCAAGTATTGCAAGTGTATGTCAATGTAGGATTGCCATGACATGAAAATAGTGAGATCTGTGTTTTCTTCAAGTGTTGCAGTAGTATGCTACCTAGTGTCAATGTAGGATTGCCATGACATGAAAATAGTGAGATCTGTATGTTTTGTTCAAGTATTGCAGTAGTATGCTACCTAGCATCAATGTAGGATTGCCATGACATGAAAATAGTGACTTCTATATGTTTTCTTCAAGTATTGCAGTAGTATGCAACCTAGCATCAATGTAGGATTGTCATGACATGAAAATAGTGAGATCTATATGTTTTCTTCAGGTATTGCAGCAGTATGACATGAAAATAGTGAGATCTGTATGTCTTCTTCAAGTATTGCAGCAGTATGCAACCTAGCGTAAATGATTGCCATGACATGAAAATAGTGACATCTATGTCTTCTTCAAATATTGCAATACTAATTAGTATGCTACCTAGCGTCAATGTAGGATTGCCATGACATGAAAATAGTGACAACTATTTGTTTTCTTCAAGTATTGCAGTAGTATGTCAATGTAGGATTGCCATGACATGCTTCTTCTTCTTCAGCGTTCCCGAATTTCTGCCTCAGATGTCAAGATTAATATCCACTTGAGGCATAATCCATGAGGGTTGCGTGTGTGATCGTTTCCCGACAGGTCTCCACACTATGCCAGATGGCATAGTCAGCAACACTCCGACTTAGTTGGTCTGGTTGGTTTTCTGTCGGGGTTTGCTTCCCTAGCCTTTGCCTCTCCCGAGGCACCCACAAGGCAGTGGGGCTATTTGCCCATAGTTGAGAGTCAGGTTCATGGGCATCAGGGCCTATCCACACACCGTGTCTTGGGGCCAGACCTCCTCCAAGTCCCCTGTAGTTCAGCCTGAGTCCGTGAGGTGCTCAGTTGCCGTGTGTCGCCGCGAGGAGGCACTACATGAGGCTTGTTGTTGGAGAGGCTGTGTACTGGCAGAGAGAGACTGATGCATTCTGCCTTCCTTTTCGCAATACTGCTAGCCAGCGGTGAAAGCTGAAAGCGAGAAGTGACAAGCACTACCACTGTCCTACCACACTAGGCGCACCACAACAACCATTTTGACACACGCCATGACATGCAAATAGTGACATCTTTATGTTTTCTTCAAGTATTGCAGTAGGATGCAGTAGTATGTCAATGTAGGATTGCCATGACATGAAAATAGTGACATCTATATGTTTTCTTCAAGTATTGCAGTAGTATGTCAATGTAAGATTGCAATAGTATGCAGTAGTATGTCAATGTAGGATCGCGGTAGTATGCAATAGTATGTAAATGTAGGATTGCAATAGTATGCAGTAGTATGTCAATGTAGGATTGCAGTAGTATGCAGTAGTATGTCAATGTAGGATTGCAGTAGTATGCAGTAGTATGTCAATGTAAGATTGCAGTAGTATGTCAATGTCGGATTGCAGTAGTATGCAGTAGTATGTCAATGTCGGATTGCAGTAGTATGCAGTAGTATGTCAATGTCGGATTGCAGTAGTATGCAGTAGTATGTCAATGTAGGATTGCAGTAGCATGCAGTAGTATGTCAATGTAGGATTGCAGTAGTATGCAGTAGTATGTCAATGTAGGATTGCAGTAGTATGCAAGTAGTATGTCAATGTCGGATTGCCATGACATGAAAATAGTGAGAGTGGTTAACCCACTGTACTCCAAGGTCAAAATACACACATTCTGGAGTTGTCCTATATGAGTGCATTACAGTTCAGGAGACAGCTCGACCATAATAGTTCAAGGGTGGTGCCAGAATAGTGTGGCACCTATGGGTGTCAAGCTATTCTGGCAACAGCCTTGAACTATCAAGGTCGATCCTAATCTTGCTGTGTTGTGTCGGGACTAAATGAGTTAACCAAATAGTATTACCTGCTGGCATACGTTCAAACACTATCTGTACCCAAACAAACAAGACTGTTGTGCAATGTAGATGACATGTTTTACTGTGCTGGTCAGACAGACATGCATGTATCCAGTGTGGGAAGCACCCAGCCAGTTATACTCTAGTCTAGGCAACAACAAATTATTGTATGTCAATGGTAACTGGACCGTCCGTACTTTTTCACGCCAACCCTTAAAAAAAATTATAAAAAAAAAAAAAAAACCAAACAAATCATGCGTGCAAATGATCTATAACTCACAGCCTCCTCATTCAAAGGGAGAGAATCTGTGTAGTACTCTGTAGTGGCAAGTACTGACTTTAGAACAATGTTGCTATAAACATGTTATTTTTGGTGGCTTACAGTGTATTACAATAACTGCATACATGTACAGCAATCTTTGGTATAACTTAACAGTTCAGTTAACAAGAGTTCATTAAATTTTGGAAGTGTTCAGTATGTCCTGATTGCAATGTCTGGCTGCACTGTATGCATTTACTTCACTGAATAACAAACTTCAGAGGAAAGGGACATGCAAACTGTTGCACACTTAACACAAGAGCACCAAGGGTCATACAAATTCTCAAATATTGGAATAGTCCTTCGATGGCAAAATTACAGTTACAGAAAGATCAACCGTGATAATTCAAGGATGGTTCAAAACAGTGCCAAGCTAGTCTGGCACCACCCTTGAGCTTAAACGGTCAATCAAAAGTCAATCTTGTCGTAGTATATGGGTTTCAGATTAGTTGCAATTGCCATGGATAATTTAGTCCAATATTGAAAATGTAGTAGTAGTAGTAGTATTGTGAGGACAAAATAGGCCGTGAGGCCTTTATAAATGTCCTTTCTTTCTTTAGTTCCTTTAAGGGTCTGCTATGCATGCAATTTTCCTATAAAATCATTCATCATAGGAATAAAAAATCTCTTTAAATTTTGGTAATTCGTCCAGCTGGTTTTTAAAAGAATTTATATTAGATGCTTTTTTTAATGAAACTGGTAAGTCATTCCAAACAATAGCAACTCTGTTAGTAAAACAAAACTTCCAAAGATTTTCCCTTCAGAATTTCGGGTTGTCACAGAATGGTGTTGCAAAAAAGTCGTTCCACTTTAGGTCGTCGATGCCATTATAAATTTTAAAAACCTGGATTAAGCCTCCCCGTATTCTACGTCCGCGTAAGGAGTGTAATCCAAAGTATCTGAGTCTGTCTGAATAAGTCATATTTCTACATTCTTTGACCAGCTTTGTTGCTCGTCTCTGTACCCTTTCGAGTGCAGCTGATTGTCTCTTTAAACCTGGGTACCATAATGTATACAGACTAGGGAATTGCTATACTGATAATACATAAGAATGAAAAGCAGCTATCTTTACTGTCGTGAAATGTAGTACACACATGATTTTGAAATGAAATTTGGAAAATACCTAAAGGCACTCAAAATTAGAGCATATCATTGATGTCTCGCCAGTGTAAATCCTACTTCTGAAACATTGTTGTTTTAATTTGCTGGAAATGTCCACATTTATTAGCGTGGAGTGTGTGTGAGATGGGATGCGGGAGGTCACGAACAAGTGTGACGGACGGGTACTGGGGGTTCCCGACACCAATGTCCTAATATCAGGACACTGTCGTCACGCGTCAGTTACACGAGTCTTCGGTCCTCAAGAGGCACTGATTCTCACGAGTCAATGCGACCGCAGGTACCCATGAGATTCTATGTCCCTTGCTTGAAGGCCTGGCACGACTTTCACCTACATCCCCGCTCCTTACAGGGAGGAAATGAGGCGTGTTAGGGCTGAGTGTGAACGTACACGAAAATCTCGGCCAAAGGCTACAGGTCGCTTGCCTAGCCGTCTGCTGTCAGTCTGTAGGCTAAACGGTATTGCCGTCAACACCTCCGCACTTTAAAACCTGCTACACATTACCCCGCCAAGTCATGGTGTGCAGATGGTACGTAAAGCACGCACCAACATGCGATCTGTTTTTGAACATGTAAGACACGATCGGTGCTGCAGCATTTGATGCGGAAGGTCGGCAGATACGCGGACAGACGACAGGTCGCCTGGTAGCAGTACGTCCGCTCCGCTGGCGCTGTCGGCCTGTCCGCGTTACATGATCAACCGGTGCAAAGAAAAAGTGCGCACTCACCATTTTTCAGCTCCAGTGTCACTGTGCCGGTCTCTTCACTGTCCATGGTAGAGGAGGGACCTGAATCTTCCTCTGCCATAGTGCCGCAGTTTTGGAGACTTTCAGATTTTTGTGTTTAGTGCAGCACCAAGGTCCCTTCCCAAGATGCACGGACCTAACCGGAAGCTCCGCTCTTGTTGCTATATTTAGAGCAAGCACGTGTTAATGTTTTGGTGACTCCCGAGCCTCGGCAACTGACACTCGGCAGTTGATCCGACTTATCGGTTGTAAGGCTATCGATCGATCGACACCAACTTTGGGGGTTACTCCACACTCAGCAGCCTTAATTCACGCGGCACGTATCGTCTTCTTCAGTCACACGCCGCTATCATAGTTACCGACCACGTACATGTATGATGGCCGGAAAAGCTAGTTGTGTTAGTGTCCCAGTCACTGTTATGCGTGAACATTCATGGCCATCAGATCAACGTTGTAATTCTAGATGCCATTTCAGGACTGACTGACTGACTGAAACTTTATTTATACTCAAGGATTGAGATATTAGGCGCACAGGCCTTTCCGAATCTGTCCTTGCTACATCTACTGACATATTATAACAGGCAAAGCTACTTTACACTCACAAACAACATCGAAAGTAATGCGAATTACAACACTACAAACAGCAACAATTATTTAACAAAACACACAGGTACCCATACGAAGATTTTAGCACGTGTCATAATATCCGTTTGCGGGAGCTCTCCCCAGAAACTCCCACCCGGGGGGGCACGCAAGTATACTTTCACTCGAATGACATGCTAAGCACATCGTTTGAATAAACTGTGCACCGGCACTGCATCCCCTGACCAGGTCTATACGGAAGAAATCGAAGCACCCCCACAAACGGGACGTGAGCGTAAATGGTATGATAAAAAATAATAGTTGCATAAAAAGAAATTAAAATATATTATGTTTTGACAACATGAGATAATTAAATTTACGTTGCCTTGGATAAGTGCTTGTACAGTTTTGCTTTAAACGCAGCTAGGGCCGGAATTAACTTGTTGTAAATGCAGAGGAAGAGAATTCCACTGGAAACCACCTGAGTATGACAAACTGGATTTATACAAATCAATGCGGGGCCGTTTTATGCTCAGGTTGCTCCGAGAGGTGCTGTATCTCTTCTCAGTAAGAGTAAAGAGTTCCGATAAGTAGCCGGGGGCCTTACCGTTAAGAGCTTTGTGCACTAGTACGCACTTGTTAAATACTAAGTGTTTGTCAAGAGGAAGGAGTCCAGCTGCCTCAAGCCTCACCTCAGTGGGTAGAGATGAGCTAGGAATAATAAGTTTGGCTGCTCTCCTGTATAGCGAATTTATTTTCTTGAACTGGACCTCGCTGCAGCCATCCCAAACTGTTGAGGCATAATCAATGTGGGGCTTGATGTATCCATTAAAAAATAGTTTACGCGTGTTCAGATTGTAATGACCGCTTTCAGTTTATTGATTGTATTGATTGTACATTGCTTAACGTCCCGACAGCAACAAGGCTTTCTCAGGACGTGCCTGCACTGCCTGTGAAAAACTAAACAGAACATTGAATGTATGTCGCCAGCCGGTCAAATACATTAAATAAACCTAACACATGGGGCCTAAATAAAGCTAAGACCATTTAGCAACACACATCCAATATCAAGAGCTACAGGCAGTGCAGACAGTAGGGAGAGTTTTAAAAAGGCAAATACAGGTGAATGGACAAAGGGTAGACAGAAACACATGCCCCAGAATAGAGAGAAAAACTCACCCTGTGGGGCTGACCAGGGAACTAAAAAATACCTAACCCCACCCAAGTCCCCCAGGGCAGACCCGGGTGGGGGCTTTCAGTTTAGACAGTAAAAATAATTTCTTTGAAATTGTCTTTCCGATGTGTATGAGATGAGGCTGCCAACTAAGTTGGTTATCTACAATTACCCCTAGTAAACGGTGCTGTTCTACTTGCTCTATGGGGACAGCTTCGAATGAGAGGTTTAGAGGCGCGGGTTGCAGCTGGTGCTGACGTGTTGTGACTAGCATGCTTTTAGTTTTAGCTGGATTGACTATCATTTTATTTCTACTGCACCATTCAGATACTTCTTGTAGGCTCTGCTGGAGGCTGTTGGTTATATCAGCTACAGTTTTACCGGATGCATGTAGCGTCGAATCGTCAGCAAACATGTCACACTCAGCACTAGCACATGTGATGTGTAGTGGTAAATCATTAATAAAGATACAGAATAACAATGGGCCCAGAACCGAACCCTGAGGAAACCAAGTTCTACCTTACCCTCTGTGGAATAGTTACCATTTACATAGACGGCTTGTGTTCTCGCAGAAAGATAAGAGTTAAAGAATGAAAGGGCTGACGGGCTGTTGTTGTTGAAATAAACATTAAGTTTCCTCAGCAAAATTTCATGATTTATCAGATCGAACGCTTTTTTCAGGTCCAAGAATACCGTGCCAGTCATTTTGTTATTGTTGATCTTATCTAGCCATGAATCAACCACAGTACTAATGCTGAGTGGCATGAGTGTTTGGGTCTAAACCCGGACTGGAACTTATTTAACAAGGACCGTTCGTTGAGGTACTGGAGGAGATGCTTTTGAATATGCTTCTCAAGTGGCTTTGATAAAACAGACAGAAGAGAAATGGGACGAAGGTTATTTACATCAGTAGTATCTTTGGTCTTGGGTATAGGAACAACTTTTGCTTTTTTAAACGCCACAGGAA
>BTPG01000004.1:148881855-149166328 GCA_036245525.1 Semisulcospira habei
GCTATATGCAAAAGTTCAAGTAAATAATTATGCGGACTCTAATCTGGGTCAACCGAATTCCTATAAACGGTTGTTTATGATCTTCAATGAAACATTCAGTTAACAATATGCTCTGAGGCTCTCTTAGCCACCCACTTAAGAAAGTATTTCGCCAAGTTTCAAGCTTGTGTGTACAGAAATATCAGACATTCTCTTGTTTACATACATACGCACATACATACATACATACGCACATAGGGCGCTTCGCGCCAAATGTACGTTCAGCAGCGAGGTTAGCGTAACTAGACATGACGTAATTTGTATCTTGACTTTAATTGTTAGAGGTTTAGCCTGCCCGCCTTTGACGTCATGGACATGCTATTAAATTCGCCCCACCGCGACCCATCCTAAAAAGTCCCTTAGAAGGGACTTAAAAACAGAAATATGAATATCTTTCACCCATTCACTCCTGAAACACTACCAAAACCATCGTAAAGGGACTTAAAAACAGAAATATGAATATCTTTCACCCATTCACTCCTGAAACACTACCAAAACCAACGTAAAGGGACTGAAAAACAGAAATATGAATATCTTTCACCCATTTAGTCCTGAAACACTACCAGAACCATGGTATTTCAAAGGTAGTGCCAATGTGAATTGTCAGCATTAACCTGTCAGTGTTGGTAGTGGTTTTAGTCACAATGATACCTGCAGGAATCATCACAACAAAAACTGCTACTGACATCTCCAAAGTGTTAAGTTATTCTGACACCACCCTTGATCCATCCTTGTCACCTGTCCAGTGAGCTGGCACGCAGTCTTCAGAGGACCGTCCTAAAAGGTCCCTTCTATAAATAGAAGGGACCCAAGTTAACAACAAACAACCGGCGCCAGTCAATTGCCCAAAGTAACCCCTTCGCTGCAGAAAACTAATTAACTGAATCCAACCGCAAGATGGAGACAGATCCTCAAGTGCCCCCAGAGTTGCAGGGGAAGGGGAGGGAAAGGGGGCTCATGAGGATCTCTGCCTCTTGCTGACACCACTTTGTGTCCGTGCTCTATGCACGTCTGGTCAACTGTGAATTAACAAAGCTTCAGAACACAGGGTGCCAGTGGCAGGCAAGTTAACAAAGCGTCAGGAGCACAGTGTGTCAGTTAACAAAGAGTCAGGAGCACAGTGTGCCAGTTAACAACGCGTGAGGAGCACAGTGTGTCAGTTAACAAAGCGTCAGGAGCACAGTGTGTCAGTTAACAAAGCGTCAGGAGCACAGTGTGTCGTTAACAAAGCGTCAGGAGAACAGTGTGCCAGTTAACAAAGCGTCGAGTATCGAGTATAGATTGCTTTACGTCCCGCAAGCGACAAAGGCCTTCTCAGGACGTGCCTGCGCTAAATGAAGAAATAACTGCAAGAAGCGCAGACAGGAGGGAGAATTTCAAAAGAAAAATACAGATGAATGGACCAGAAAGACAGAAATACAAACCCCCAAAAGAGTAGAACCCACCTTGCAGGGGTTAGACAAGGTGACCCTAGGAACTAAAAAGTAGACAACCCCACCAAGGTCCCCTAGGGCAGACCCGGTGGGGGTAACAAAGCGTCAGGAGCACAGTGTGTCAGTTAACAATGCATCAGGAGCACAGTGTGTCAGTTAACAAAGCGTCAGGAGCACAGTGTGTCAGTTAACAAAGCGTCAGGAGCACAGTGTGCCAGTTAACAAAGCGTCAGAAGCAGGGTGTGCCAGTTAACAAATCTTTCAGGAGCACAGTGTGCCAGTTAACAAAGCTTTCAGGAGCACAGTGTGTCAGTTAACAAAGCGTCAGGAGCACAGTGTGCCAGTTAACAAAGCGTCAGGAGCACAGTGTGCCAGTTAACAAAGCGTCAGGAGCACAGTGTGCCAGTTAACGCGACAGGAGCACAGTGTGCCAGTTAACAAAGCGTCAGGAGCACAGTGTGTCAGTTAACAAAGCGTCAGGAGCACAGTGTGTCAGTTAACAACGCGTCAGGAGCACAGTGTGTCAGTTAATAAAGCGTCAGGAGCACAGTGTGTCAGTTAACAAAGCATCAGGAGCACAGTGTGTCAGTTAACAAAGCATCAGGAGCACAGTGTGCCAGTTAACAAAGCTTTCAGGAGCACAGTGTGCCAGTTAACGAAGCTTTCAGGAGCACAGTGTGTCACTTAACGAAGCGTCATGAGCACAGTGTGCCAGTTAACAAAGCGTCAGGAGCTCAGTGTGTCAGTTAACAAAGCGTCAGGAGCACAGTGTGTCAGTTAACAAAGCGTCATGAGCACAGTGTGCCAGTTAACAAAGCTTTCAGGAGCACAGTGTGCCAGTTAACAAAGCGTCAGGAGCACAGTGTGTCAGTTAACAAAGCGTCAGGAGCACATTGTGCCAGTTAACAAAGCGTCAGGAGCACAGTGTGTCAGTTAACAAAGCGTCATGAGCACAGTGTGCCAGTTAACAAAACGTCAGGAGCACAGTGTGCCAGTTAACAAAGTGTCAGGAGCACAGTGTGCCAGTTAACAAAGCGTCAGGAGCACAGTGTGCCAGTTAAAGCGTCAGGAGCACAGTGTGTCAGTTAACAAAGCGTCATGAGCACAGTGTGCCAGTTAACAAAACGTCAGGAGCACAGTGTGTCAGTTAACAAAGCGTCATGAGCACAGTGTGCCAGTTAACAAAGCGTCAGGAGCACAGTGTGCCAGTTAACAAAGCATCAGGAGCACAGTGTGTCAGTTAACAACGCGTCAGGAGCACAGTGTGCCAGGTAACAAAGCGTCAGGAGCACAGTGTGTCAGTTAAGAAAGCGTCAGGAGCACAGTGTGTCAGTTAACAATGCGTCAGGAGCACAGTGTGTCAGTTAACAAAGCGTCAGGAGCACAGTGTGTCAGTTAAAGCGTCAGGAGCACAGTGTGTCAGTTAACAAAGGGTCAGGAGCACAGTGTGCCAGTTAACAAAGCATCAGGAGCACAGTGTGCCAGTTAACAAAGCTTTCAGGAGCACAGTGTGCCAGTTAACAAAGCTTTCAGGAGCACAGTCTGTCAGTTAACAAAGCGTCAGGAGCACAGTGTGTCAGTTAACAAAGCGTCAGGAGAACAGTGTGCCAGTTAACAAAGTGTCAGGAGCACAGTGTGTCAGTGAACAACGCGTCAGGAGCACAGTGTGTCAGTTAACAAAGCGTCAGGAGCACAGTGTGTCAGTTAACAAAGCGTCAGGAGCACAGTGTGCCAGTTAACAAAGCGTCAGGAGCACAGTGTGCCCGTTAACAAAGCTTTCAGGAGCACAGTGTGCCAGTTAACAAAGCTTTCAGGAGCACAGTGTGTCAGTTAACAAAGCGTCAGGAGCACAGTGTAATAATAATAATAATAATACTGTTATTATATAGGCGCTTTTTCTCAATTTTGGGGAAATCGACTCAAAGCGCCGCGCCTGAAACCCTCCCACACTCACGAAACACTGAGACACGGATTTTACGCCATTTTAAGACAAACACAGTACAAGACAAACGAAGGGCCAGTCAGCTACTGAAGTTACAGAGATTTTTGATCGCTTGTGTTTGAAATTTGTAAAGTGGCCTGAGACCGGTACCAAAGTGTGGGGGGTGGGGGGTGGGGGGGGGGGTGGAAGAACCGGAGTACCCGGAGAAAGAACCCCCGACGGTCCGCCCGAATTAACGGTGACACTTACCAGAGGAGAAAAGTCCAACGCCGGAACCCGGTATCGAACCGCGCACCTTTGGCATTGGTGGCAGGCGCCTTAACCACTGCGCCACGGACCGCAAAGCGTCAGCAGCACAGTGTGCCAGTTAACAAAGCGTCAGGAGCACAGTGTGCCAGTTAACGTGTCAGGAGCACAGTGTGCCAGTTAACAAAGCGTCAGGAGCACAGTGTGTCAGTTAACAAAGCGTCAGGAGCACAGTATGTCAGTTAACAATGCGTCAGGAGCACAGTGTGTCAGTTAACAAAGTGACAGGAGCACAGTGTGCCAGTTAACAAAGCTTTCAGGAGCACAGTGTGCCAGTTAACAAAGCTTTCAGGAGCACAGTGTGTCAGTTAACAAAGCATCATGAGCACAGTGTGCCAGTTAACAAAGCGTCAGGAGCACAGTGTGCCAGTTAACAAAGCGTCAGGAGCACAGTGTAACAGTTAACAACGCGTCAGGAGCACAGTGTGTCAGTTAACAAAGCGTCAGGAGCACAGTGTGTCAGTTAACAACGCGTCAGGAGCACAGTGTGCCAGTTAACAAAGCGTCAGGAGCACAGTGTGTCAGTTAATAAAGCGTCAGGAGCACAGTGTGTCAGTTAACAACGCGTCAGAAGCACAGTGTGTCAGTTAACAAAGCGTCAGGAGCACAGTGTGTCAGTTAACAACGCGTCAGGAGCACAGTGTGCCAGTTAACAAAGCGTCATGAGCACAGTGTGTCAGTTAACAAAGCATCAGGAGCACAGTGTGTCAGTTAACAAAGCGTCAGGAGCACAGTGTGTCAGTTAACAAAGCGTCATGAGCACATTGTGCCAGTTAACAAAGCGTCATGAGCACAGTGTGTCAGTTAACAAAGCGTCAGGAGCACAGTGTGTCAGTTAACAAAGCATCAGGAGCACAGTGTGTCAGTTAACAAAGCATCAGGAGCACAGTGTGTCAGTTAACAAAGCGTCAGGAGCACAGTGTGTCAGTTAACAAAGCGTCAGGAGCACAGTGTGTCAGTTAACAAAGCGTCAGGAGCACAGTGTGCCAGTTAACAAAGCGTCATGAGCACAGTGTGCCAGTTAACAAAGCGTCAGGAGCACAGTGTGTCAGTTAATAAAGCGTCAGGAGCACAGCGTGTCAGTTAACAACGCATCAGGAGCACAGTGTGTCAGTTAACAAAGCGTCAGGAGCACAGTGTGTCAGTTAACAACGCGTGAGGAGCACAGTGTGCCAGTTAACAAAGCGTCATGAGCACAGTGTGTCAGTTAACAAAGCATCAGGAGCACAGTGTGTCAGTTAACAAAGCGTCAGGAGCACAGTGTGTCAGTTAACAAAGCGTCATGAGCACATTGTGCCAGTTAACAAAGTGTCATGAGCACAGTGTGTCAGTTAACAAAGCGTCAGGAGCACAGTGTGTCAGTTAACAAAGCATCAGGAGCACAGTGTGTCAGTTAACAAAGCATCAGGAGCACAGTGTGTCAGTTAACAAAGCGTCAGGAGCACAGTGTGTCAGTTAACAAAGCGTCAGGAGCACAGTGTGTCAGTTAACAAAGCGTCAGGAGCACAGTGTGTCAGTTAACAAAGCGTCAGGAGCACAGTGTGTCAGTTAACAAAGCGTCAGGAGCACATTGTGCCAGTTAAAAGCGTCAGGAGCACAGTGTGCCAGTTAACAAAGCGTCAGGAGCACAGTGTGTCAGTTAACAAAGCTTTCAGGAGCACAGTGTGTCAGTTAACAAAGCGTCATGAGCACAGTGTGTCAGTTAACAAAGCATCAGGAGCACAGTGTGTCAGTTAACAAAACGTCAGGAGCACAGTGTGTCAGTTAAGAAAGCGTCAGGAGCACAGTGTGTCAGTTAACAAAGCGTCAGGAGCACAGTGTGCCAGTTAACAAAGCGTCATGAGCACAGTGTGCCAGTTAACAAAGCTTTCAGGAGCACAGTGTGCCAGTTAACAAAGCTTTCAGGAGCACAGTGTGTCAGTTAACAAAGCGTCAGGAGCACAGTGTGTCAGTTAACAAAGCGTCAGGAGAACAGTGTGCCAGTTAACAAAGCGTCAGGAGCACAGTGTGTCAGTTAACAACGCGTCAGGAGCACAGTGTGTCAGTTAACAAAGCGTCAGGAGCACAGTGTGCCAGTTAACAAAGCGTCAGGAGCACAGTGTGCCAGTTAACAAAGCGTCGGGAGCACAGTGTGCCAGTTAACAAAGCATCAGGAGCACAGTGTGTCAGTTAACAAAGCGTCAGGAGCACAGTGTGTCAGTTAACAAAGTGTCAGGAGCACAGTGTGTCAGTTAAGAAAGCGTCAGGAGAACAGTGTGCCAGTTAACAAAGCGTCAGGAGCACAGTGTGTCAGTTAACAATGCGTCAGGAGCACAGTGTGTCAGTTAACAAAGCGTCACGAGCACAGTGTGTCAGTTAACAAAGCGTCAGGAGCACAGTGTGCCAGTTAACAAAGCGTCAGGAGCACAGTGTGCCAGTTAACAAAGCTTTCAGGAGCACAGTGTGCCAGTTAACAAAGCTTTCAGGAGCACAGTGTGTCATTTAACAAAGCGTCAGGAGCACAGTGTGTCAGTTAACAAAGCTTTCAGGAGCACAGTGTGCCAGTTAACAATGCGTCAGGAGCACAGTGTGCCAGTTAACAAAGCGTCAGGAGCACAGTGTGTCAGTTAACAAAGCGTCAGGAGGACAGTGTGTCAGTTAACAACGCGTCAGGAACACAGTGTGTCAGTTAACAAAGCGTCAGGAGCACAGTGTGCCAGTTAACAAAGCTTTCAGGAGCACAGTGTACTAGTTAATAAAGCTTTCAGGAGCACAGTGTGTCAGTTAACAAAGCGTCATGAGCACAGTGTGCCAGTTAACAAAACGTCAGCAGCACAGTGTGCCAGTTAACAAAGCGTCAGGAGCACAGTGTGCCAGTTAACAACGCGTGAGGAGCACAGTGTGTCAGTTAACAAAGCGTCAGGAGCACAGTGTGTCAGTTAACAAAGCGTCAGGAGCACAGTGTGTCAGTTAACAAAGCGTCAGGATACAAACTGTACTTAAGTATCCAGATCCTGGTAGTCAAGTGTATTTTAAGAACTATGGGAATCAGCAAAAGCTGCCGTTTGTAGTGTATGCAGATTTTGAATCACTCGTTGTTCCATATGAGGGTCCAGTTCCAGAGTCATTACCAAAGACTATAAAATTGAGTGACCAAGTGGTGTGTTCTTTTGGATACATTTTTGTTAGGTCAGACGGTCTTCATTCAGAACCTGTTATCTACAGGGGTGAAAATGCAGCATGCCTGTTTTTAACAGAAATGAGACAACTGTATAGTCAGGTAGTACAATATCTCACAACATGTCAGATGCCTTTGGTGATGACAGAAGAAGACAAACTAAAATTTGATACAGCAGAGACGTGTTGGATTTGTGAACAGCCTCTGGGAGGTGATAAAGTTCGTGACCACGATCACATAACTGGGCGTTACAGAGGTGCTGCACATAACAATTGTAACTTATTATTAAAAACAGATCCTAAGACATATAAGTTACCAATCTTTTTTCACAATCTGAAGGGATATGATTCACACATCATCATGCAGGCTGTTGATGAGTCTTACAGAAAAATTAGTTGCATTGCCCAGACAACTGAGAAGTACTTGACTTTTAGATTGGACAAATTAGCATTTTATGACTCCATGCAACATTTGTCTTTAGGTCTTGCTAGTCTGGCAGAAGGACTGAGTGAGTATCCAATAACAAGTAAATATTTTGATCCGGACTTGATTAAAAAAGGTGTTTATCCATATGAGTACATCAGTGACTGGGTAGTTTTTGAGGAAAGGAGACTGCCTCCAAAAGAGAAATTTTATTCTACACTAACTGGCAAAGGTATTTCTGACTCTGAATACCAGCATGCACTTGATGCGTGGGATAAATTAGGGTGTCAGACAATTGGTGATTACCACGATCAGTACTTGAAAGCTGACGTTTGCTTGCTAGCAGATGTATTTGAAAGTTATCGTGAAAAGGGTTTGTTGCACTACAGTCTTGACCCTGCTTGCTACATAACTAGTCCTGGCATGACATGGGATGCATTTTTGAAATCCAGTAAGATATTTATAGACCTGTTGTATGATCGTACGATGGGTGAAATGGTGGAACGTGGATTGAGGGGTGGCATTAGTATTGCAGCAAATAATTATGCCAAGGCAAATAATAAATATCTTGACGACTTTGACCCCTCAATGTCAAGGTCATTTATTACGTACGTGGACGCTAACAATTTGTACGGATTCGCGATGTGTGAATTATTACCATTAAAAAACTTTTGTTTGTATGATTTGTCACAGTATGGCATAAAAAAATTAACAAAATATATTATGGATCGAGGTCAAAATGATGAAAAGGGTTGGATCTTTGAAGTAGACCTTGAGTACCCACACCACCTACATGATTACCATAATGATTATCCATTAGCAGTTGAAAAAATGAGTATGACGGGGAAAAAAGAAGACACCAAACTTGTGCCAAATCTAAATGACAATTGATTGTACATTGCTTAACGTCCCGACAGCAACAAGGCTTTCTCAGGACGTGCCTGCACTGCTTGGGAAAAAAACCCAACTAAACAGAACATTGAATGTATGCCGCCAGCCGGTCAAATACATTAAATAAACCTAACACATGGGGCCTAAATAAAGCTAAGACCATTTAGCAACACACATCCAATATCAAGAGCTACAGGCAGTGCAGACAGTAGGGAGAGTTTTAAAAAGGCAAAGACAGGTGAATGGACCTCGGGTAGACAGAAACACATGCCCCAGAATAGAGAGAAAAACTCACCCTGTGGGGCTGACCAGGGTGACCCTGGGAACTAAAAAGTACCTAACCCCACCCAAGTCCCCCAGGGCAGACCCGGGTGGGGGCTAAATGACAAATTTAATTACGTTTGTCACTATCGATTGTTACAGTTTTACATCAGACATGGGTTAGTACTAAAGAAAGTTCACAGAGGAATTCAATTTGAACAAAGTGCTTTCATGAAAGATTACATAATGAAGAATACAACATTGCGTGCGAGAGAAGGTAACACTGCATTTGACAAAGACTTCTTTAAGCTTATGAACAATGCCTGTTTTGGCAAGACAATGGAAAATCCTCATCACCGCAAAGATGTGAGACTTGTCACAACTGAATTGGGTGCAATTAAACTTACAGGCAAGCCACAGTACACAGGGTACAAAGAATTTCATTCATCATTGTATGCAGTGTCACTCAAAAAAAAGATTGTTAAACTGGACAAGCCAGTATTTATAGGTATGGCTATTCTGGAGTTGTCAAAATTATTAATGCTTGAATTTTATTATGATTACTTCAAACCAAAGTATCCTGACTGCCATCTGTTATACACTGACACTGACTCTATGATCATTGATGTGTGTACTGAAGACTTTTATGAAGACATGAAAACAGAGTTACACATGTATGACACGTCTGACTACCCTAAAGACCATCCACTGTTTAGCACACAAAACAAGAAAGTGCCTGGTAAGTTTAAGGATGAACTAAATGGTGTGCCTATAGTTGAGTACGTTGGACTGAGATCAAAAATGTATTCTATACTGCACCAGAAGGGTAGTCAGTCAAAAGCCAAAGGTATCAAGAAAACAGCGATAAAAAATAAAGACATTCGTCATGAACATTACAAGCAAGTGTTAGATGGTGCATTAATGCCTGATTATCCAAACAAGTCACTGAGATCAAACAAACATAATCTTGAAATGATCCAAACACATAAGAAGTCTCTGGCAGTTGGAGACACAAAACGAGTGTTTCATAGTAAGGAAAAAGCTTATGCACCTGGTCATTACAGACTCAAGTTATCTGAAGAAATAGCTGACGAACTGGTTGATGAATTAATTGATGAGTTAGTTACTGAAATGAGTAACGGTGTCTGGGGGAATAATCTGTAATTCTTCTCTGACAAATGCCCTCTTTGGTGCAGGCTCATACAGATAATATATTGTTGCATTAGCTGAAGGAACTATTTTTTTATATTATGAACAGATGTAGACCAAATTGGATCAGTTGCCCTACGTCTAACGTAATTTTCAGCCTCACCAGGTTGATACAAATATCTCACCTGTTTTGTAAATAAGTTAGTGTCTGGAGGTGTTATTGCTTTTATTTCTGACGGTATTGTTTTCAATTTAATAGAATCAACAGGTTTAGGGTGACCATCATTATTCATTGCTTTTATCACAGAAGGTAATCTTTTAACCCACTCAGTGTTACGTGCGTCATGCATGAGTTCCTTAGAATACTGATAGCTAAAAAGTCTCTCCGATAATTGCTTGTTAAAGTTTTCAACAATTGCCTGTGATCTATGCAAGCCTGGAATACCGCGTCTAACCAGTACGCCATGCTTTGCAAATAATTGATTAACAGCCCCTTTAAATTCACTCCCATCATCAACCTGCACAAGCCTAGGGTATTTTAAAGGACCTCGACTATATATTTTTGATAATGCAGTGGCCACTGTTACAGCTTTTTTGTCAGTTATGGGTTCTGCATCCTTATACCTTGAAGCTATGTCAACAACAGTTAATGCATACTTGTATCGTTTCTTTCTTATTGTGTCATGCGGAAGAAACAGGAGGTCCATTTGGTGTGTGTCATTAGGTGATGTGTTTTCAAAATGAGGCCTTGTTATTTTTCTTGGAGCAGGAAGATATATTTGCCAAATTGCCTGTTTTTTAAGCCACTGTTTTATTTGGTTAACATCTCCACCCACAGCAGCATGTAATTTTTTTATTGCAGTATTCCCTTTCCAGTAGCCAATTGGGGAGTAATATATTTTTGATAGTTTAGCGTCTGCCATTTTTTTTAGCAATATAAACTCCTGTAAAATATACTAATGTCATTCCTACTAGAACAAATATTATTTCTCCATTTCTTTGTTCTGAGCTTGGTTGGTAATAGTCGCTAAGTTTTGGTTGAGGAATAGATATGTCTTCACCAGTTACAAGATAGTATTCTTTGATCGCGTCATCAACATTTGAAAATGTATGCTGTGCATGACCCTCAAGTTTTAGTTTTTTATTAATAAAATCCAGTTTTTCTATTCTTTGCTTCTCATAATCTTGTTGAGCTTGAGCTAGTTTTTCAGATGCCTCATTGTGGCGCTTCATTTCTTCTGCTGATTCTTCTTTACTCACTTTTGAAAAGAAATAGTTTGACCCACTAAAAGCTAATGCATTTATAACTGCACCGCCAATCATAACAGCTATAGTTGCCATATTTTTTATTTACTTAGAAATATTTTCTGGAATAATTCCTTGCTTGACTAGAAAATCTTTTGTTGCAATCGATGCTGTTATAACAACTACTAGCTTAGCACTGTCTTCGAAGTCTAATTTACTAAGGTCTGCTGATTTCATTTTGAGTAGACTTTTTCCCAGCATAGAATATGCTACTGCTAGTCCACTTATTACAGCGGAGTGATAGACAAGGTTCATTAAGTTCTTTGTGTCGCTCATTTTCTTATGCTACAAAAATTAAAATAATAATAAATTTATTACTGCATGTAAAATGGGTCCAAAGGTTTTGAAACTGCTGGTAATGTGGAGACTTCTTCTTTTGTTTTTGGAGTGTTTGATTTTTTGGACACTGTTCGAGTGTTTGGTTTGTATTTTTTATATAATTGGTAACCTACGTAACCAAATCCGACAACAAATCCAGCAACTATTGTTGTTTTAGTTGTTTTTTTTATCACTTTGTGGGGTATGTGTTGGTTCTAATGGTAGTGTCACTGATGATGTTACGTCAGTCTTTTCTGTTAATGCTTGAAGCTGTAATTTCTTTTGTCTGTTATATTCAGCTAATCTTTTCCCAGCCTCTATTCGACCTGGACTTTTAGTCTTAGTCACTGTTTGAACCTGTGTCAAGACATGGCTCTGTTGTGGAGTCGTCTCGTCCATTTTCTTCTAATTTAAAATTTATTTTAGAAAAATCAATATGACTACTAGTAACAAGTAAGGTTACAGCAGGTGCAAGGTAATTCCCAAACTTGTAAAACATAAGGCATGCTAATTTACCTATTGAACTTGAAACTATGGGGTTGCTTTCTAGATCATGTGAAAGGCTGTCACTATCAACAGGTAGGAAGTGACTTACAGCTTTTGTGTATAGGCAGACAAGAGATCGACTCAAATCACGTGTCATTAGTGAAGCAATGTGATTTTCATATTTAGAATGTAGTTTAATTAGCTCATCAGCAGTAAGGGATTCTATGTCTTCTGTCATGTATTGTTTACCGAGAAAAGCTTTTGATTTTCCAGAAACAACAACAGAGATAAGCCTTTGTTTTTTAGAGTCTAAGTCTTTGTTCTCTACAGCACAGATATCACTTAGAAGTAGCAATTCGTCTTGATTCATTTTATAATGTAATATAATAATTTTGCTTAAAAAAGTCAATGACAGCATTAATAATTTAGGTTGGGTGGGGTATCTGCCTTAATACTCGCGGGTTGGTAGCTGATCAAAAAATGTAGCTTGAATGATTTCTGGAGTGGAACTAAAATGGCTAGGTAATAAAGGTATTGGGTGTCTTTGTTGACGTGGGCTTGCTTAATTACCGTGTTAATTAGAATAAATCAATTGTTTGGGGGAGGGGTGGGGTGGGAGACCCACATTATCTATCTCTAACATGACAGCAGGGTCAGTCTTTAGCTTTAAGCAGTGTTAACATGACAGCAGGGTCAGTCTTTGACTGCTTAGCTGTACTATGAGTGTACGTTGAAAACAGGTGGAGCGTGTGATATAATGCCTGCACAATATGTACATTTAGTGTCTGTTTTACCCAATAGCGTGTTTGTCAAGTTATCCAAATATCTATTATGACAAAACACTCTCTCTCTCACTCACTCACACACACAGAGAGAGAGAGAGAGAGAGAGAGAGAGAGAGAGAGAGAGAGAGCATGATTTGCATGGCTTGGTGCTGCTTGCTGTCACACACACTAACACTGTATATTTAGGCAGCCAGCTCCTTTGCTAATTGTTTCCACAGAGCCTAGCAACGTCACTCTGTGTACAATGTACGCTGACTTTTTGTATGTAGTTGCAGAGCGTTTAGACAATGGCCGCATTCAGCTGATCCAAAGCCTGAAGTATGCAGCATTCGACAACTGAATGAAATATACTCGGAGGGTGTGTGCATGAGTATGTCACCACGCGTTTAAAAAAGAAATAAAATGGCAAAGCCCTAGGCCCTCAAGGCTCACGTGCATGACCGATCCAAATAATTAATGACCTATGTGACCTTGACCTTCCAACAGGTCACTGAAATAAGTAAGTGTTCAAGTGTTGTAGCATAACATACGGAAAGGGTTGGCATTTGTACCTCCTAAATCCATGTTTTCTCAAAATTTACGCATTTTAAATTTTTGTCAACCTCCCATGACCATTGACCTTTTTGAATACAGGTAGTAAACCAAATTAGCATGCACAAAAAGGTCTTATCATCAGCTACATTTCTGCCAAATTTGGTTGAACAGAAATGGAAAAATCCTGAAAAAAACTAAACTTCGACATTTTTCACATCATTTGCTGATCTCTTGTGACCCTTGACCTTTCCAAGAGGTCATCCAAGTTAGCATGCATAGGAAGGTCTTACATCAGGTATCTGTGTTTGGGATAAAAGTTGTAAATAGTATTTGAGAAAATGTTTTTTTTTTTTGGTCAGAAAATGGATATTTGTGACCCATTTCCTGATCTCTTGTGACCCTTGACCTTTACGATGGGTCATCAAAATTAATATGCATAGGAAGGTCTTACTATCTGGTATCTTTGTACCAAGTTTGGGTTTGAAGTTGTGAATAGTGTTTGTGAAAAACTCAATTTTGTCAAAATATGGCAATTTTGACCTATTTCCTGATCCCCTGTGATCTTGACCTTTAAGGGAGCTCACTTTAATATACATGTTTAGAAATGTCATCTTTGTCAAAATATGGCTATTTTAAACCTATTTCCTATGCTCTTGGCCTTTCCGATGGGCCAATCGAATTAGTATGCATAGAAAGGTCTTACCATCAGGTATCTTTGTACCACGTTTCAGTTTGAAGTTGTGAATAGTGAGAAAAACTAAATTTTGTCAAAATATCGCACCATGTCAGTGAAAAAGCTACAGAAGGCGTTGGCTAAGTGAGTAGCTGGGATGTTGGTGGGAAGGGGAGAGTCACGAGATCTGCCATGCAAACTATCAGCAAGGGCAAACAACGTTTTACAAGTGTCACTTTCAAGCATCTTGGAACAGTAAAATCATTTTTTGCTTTCAAGACAGTGACCTTGCTCTGTGACCTTGACCTTTAAGGAAGCTCACTTTAATAGGTATGTTTAGAAAGGCCTTGCCACAACGTATCCCCAGGCCAAGTTTGAAGACTGTAGCTTGAATAGTCTCTGAGAAAATACCAAAGTTAAAGTTTACGACGGACGACGGACGACCACTGGCCCAGAACAAAGACTCACTTTTGCTTCGCACGTGAGCCAAAAATCAGAAATGTTTGACTCTTCGAGTTTGAAAAAGGAGAAACTACACGCCCGATTGATCTGGAGCTACAAAGTAAGAGCGACTTTACTTACTTACGCCTGTCCCCCCTACCCAGGTATAGGCCATCGACGAGAGACCTCCAGCGACTCCTGTCCTGTGAAGAGCGACTTTGGTCGGGAACAAAAACTGGTTCGCCATAATAAAAGCCGGAACAAACACAACTCAGGAATATCAAGCCACGTGGGGAAAAGGACCTTACTGAAAACAAAGTCCTTCTAATTATATTTAACAATACAATACAATACAATACAATACAATACAATAATACTTTATTAATCCCTCATGGGGAAATTCACCCTTTTAAGCCCCAGAACTAAACGACTTTCATTTAGTTCTGGGGTTTAAAGGTCAAGGTCTTTGCTGGAAGTGACCGCCATGACAGTCAGACAGTGGATGACACAATGTCAGTGATTTGAAAGGCAAGTTCACCTTGGGTTTCGTCTGACTTCGCATGGAGGTCACACGCCCAAATCTAAGGTGGACTCAACTGCAGATTGCTGTGGAATAGTCTGTTTTTATCACTGATGCATCCATCAAAGCCTGTTTTTGGTGTGTGTGTGTGTGTGTGTGTGTGTGTGTGTGTGTGTGTGTGTGTGTGTGTGTGTGTGTGTGTGTGTGTGTGTGCGTGTGCGTGTGTGTTTTGTTTGTCTGTTTGCTTCATTTTTTATTGGCAATTCTGATCGAGACCAAACTTCATGCGACAGTTTGTTCTTGTCTTTATTTATCTTGTTATATTTTTGTTGAGGTTGTTAATTCGCATAGCTGTTGGGACAAAGGCTTGTCATCGGCAACAATGTACAGGTGCTTAGAGATGGTGACAACTATGCCACCGTTTGCTTCCTTTTGACAAAATCCGTTTCCTGCGTCTTGTACACAGTGCTTGACAGACGATTAAACAGTTAGACCGCTCGGCTATCTAATCAAGAGATGTTGAATACCCTTACTGGTCCCGTTTGTGCCGTCTCCATGTCTGATGCTCGCCTTACTGTATCAAGTTATTACTGGGCTTTCCTTCGCAACGACCGAATCCCAACAACGCACGACTCCCAACAACGACCGACTCCCAACAACGCACGACTCCCAACAACGACCGACTCCCAACAACGGAGGCGAGGCAAGTCACGGCCAGTAACGAATGTGTACCATAAGCCAATAGACAACACTTCCAACATCTCCAAAAGGCACAGATCCTCATCAGCCCCGAGGGCTGATGAGGATCTATGCCTCTTGGAGATGTTCGGAGTGTTGTCTATGCTCATGGTTATCTGCCGTGAATTGGCTGTCGTACATAGCTGGGAGTCGTTCGCTGCAAATGTAGCCCGACTGTTGTCCTGATGACGGAGACCTGTCAGTAGGGAGACGTGTCACTTCGTATGGTAGTAAACTGATCACGTCCTAGGGTACACGGACATGTACCGCCAAGACTTTACTCCCTCCAGTGGTAGGCCTACTGCACCGACTTGTCGCACCTCGCTGTACTGGCCTACTGACTTGTCACACCTCGCTGTACTGGCCTACTGACTTGTCACCCCTCGCTGTACTGGCCTACTGCACCGACTTGTCATACCTCGCTGTACTGGCCTACTGACTTGTCACACCTCGCTGTACTGGCCTACTGCACCGATGTCACACCTAGCTGTACTGGCCTATTGCACCGAGTTGTCACACCTCGCTGTACTGGCCTACTGCACCGACTTGTCACACCTTGCTGTACTGGCCTATTACACCGACTTGTCACACCTCGCTGTACTGGCCTACTGACTTGTCGCACCTCGCTGTACTGGCCTACTGCACCGACTTGTCACACCTCGCTGTACTGGCCTATTGCACCGAGTCACACCTCGCTGTACTGGCCTATTGCACCGAGTTGGCACACCTCGCTGTACTGGCCTATTACACCGACTTGTCACACCTCGCTGTACTGGCCTACTGACTTGTCACACCTCACTGTACTGGCCTACTGACTTGTCACACCTCGCTGTACTGGCCTACTGACTTGTCACACCTCGCTGTACTGGCCTACTGCACCGACTTGTCATACCTCGCTGTACTGGCCTACTGACTTGTCACACCTCGCTGTACTGGCCTACTGCACCGATTTGTCACACCTCGCTGTACTGGCCTATTGCACCGAGTCACACCTCGCTGTACTGGCCTATTGCACCGAGTCACACCTCGCTGTACTGGCCTATTGCACCAACCTGTAACACCTCGCTTGAAGCAGACTGAACTAATCTTGTCCTGTGCCATGGTATTGTGGAGACTTGTTACATTGCTGTGTTCTGTTCCGGCGGACCAGGGCAGCGTTACCTGGGTGCTGGTGTGTGATTTTGTCATCTGCCGTAAGCCCAGACTCACAGAGCGACACATTTTCCTATTTCCTCCTACTCTGCTGGAGGTGCATCAAGGGTGTCCTCATTAGGTAAATTCGTGTCCATCGCCTCCTCGGAACCGCTCATCTCCCACCTTAGGTCCGCCTGCATGTCACCCACCTCTGAGGAGGCCGCCTCTGAAGTGTCCCTCTCTGAGACCGCCTCTGAAGAGATTAACTCTGAGAACTCTGAAGGGGCTCCCTCTGAAAGAGTCTTCTCTGATGGGGTCCCCTCTGAAACAGTCTTCTCTGATGGGGCCCCCTCTGAAAGAGCCTTCTCTGATGGGGCCCCCTCTGAAAGAGTCTTCTCTGATGGGGCCCCCTCTGAAACAGCCTTCTCTGATGGGGCCCCCTCTGAAACAGCCTTCTCTGATGGGGTCCCCTCTGAAACAGCCTTCTCTGATAGGGCTCTCTCCGCGTCCACCTCCGAGTTGGTGACAGGAAGAGTAGTCTCAGCCGTATCCACAGTGTCTGCATCAGCCGGAGCCTTCTCCATGTCCCACTGTTCTGTTTCTTGCGACGTCTTTGACTGATGCTGGGGTGAAACAGGAGCGGGCGAAGTTGGCTGAGAAGGCAGGCTAGAGGTCCCGTATGGAGCGGACGGCGTGACTCTTACATTGACATCCGACTTACCGAGATCCAGGACACTGGCCCAGCCTTGCCCGTGTGGGGCGGACGGCATAACCTTTACATTGACACCCGACTTACCGAGATCCAGGACACTGGTCCAGCTTTGGATCACATTCCTCACATCTATATCATCGTGGGCTTCACAAAATGAGTACTGCATACGGGTCATCTCCGCTTCCGCCAGCAGCACGCCCAGCAGTCCCAGCTTCTGCTCGCTGACGTTAATCCGATGGAGATTAGACAGTTGCCTCCCGCACAGCCTCCACAAGCGCCACGCAGCCAGCTCGCACAGGGGGCGCACCGTCTTGGAGTGGTACAGCATGTTCAGGCCGAAACTTCCCACGAAGAACCTGGCCTAGAAACGGAATGATGGATGAATAATAGCCAACCATGGTTTGCTTAAGATGGATGGATGGGTGACTGAGTGGATGAGTGGATGGATGCATGGATGGATGGATAGATGAGTGGATGGGTAAGTGGATGGATGGATGGGTAAGGGATGGATGGATGATTGTACGGATGGATGGATGGGTAAGGGATGGATGGATGATTGTACGGACGGTTGATTGATTGATTGATTGTACATTGCTTAACGTCCCGACAGCAACAAGGCTTTCTCAGGACGTGCCTGCACTGCTTGTGAAAAAAACAACTAAACAGAACATTGAATGTATGTCGCCAGCCGGTCAAATACATTAAATAAACCTAACACATGGGGCCTAAATAAAGCTAAGACCATTTAGCAACACACATCCAATATCAAGAGCTACAGGCAGTGCAGACAGTAGGGAGAGTTTTAAAAAGGCAAATACAGGTGAAAGGACCTCGGGTAGACAGAAACACATGCCCCAGAATAGAGAGAAAAACTCACCCTGTGGGGCTGACCAGGGTGACCCTGGGAACTAAAAAGTACCTAACCCCACCCAAGTCCCCCAGGGCAGACCCGGGTGGGGGGATGGTACGGACGGATGGAATGAAGGAAGGATGGATGGATGGATGAGTGGATGGATGAGTGGGTAGATGAGGATAACCACTTTGGTCACCAAATATCTTTGTTATAATTGATGTAACAGAAGCACACAACAAAAACCAGTTTGATATCTTCTTTCGTTTCTTTGGAATTTCTATGTACATTTCGATGTACATGTGCCGCATTTCTTTTGCTTGTGAGTATACAAATATATAGTGAACGGACGATGCAATACCGAACTGTCCAGTTACAGACTGGTGAAAACGCATCTCGTGACTCCAGCCTGTGGGTTACACCGCGTCTCGTTACTCCAGCCTGTGAGTTGCACCGCGTCCCGTGACTCCAGCTTGTTTTTCACCGTGTCTCGTGGCTGCAGCTAGTAAGTTACACCACGTCCCGTGGCTCGAGCCTGTGAGTTACACTGCGTCCTGTGACTCCAGCCTGTGAGTTACACCGCATCCCGTGACTCCAGCCTGTGAGTTACACCGCGTCCTGTGACTCCAGCCGTGAGAGTTACACCGCATCCCGTGGCTCCAGCCTGTGAGTTAAACCGCGTCCCGTGACTCCAGCCTGTGAGTTACACCGCGTCCCGTGACTCCAGCCTGTGAGTTACACCGCGTCCTGTGACTCCAGCCGTGAGAGTTACACCGCATCCCGTGACTCCAGCCATGAGAGTTACACCGCGTCCCGTGACTCCAGCCTGTGAGTTACACCGCGTCCCGTGACTCCAGCCTGCGAGTTACTCCGCGTCCTGTGACTCCAGCCTGTGAGTTACACTACATCTCTTGACTTCAGCTTAAGAGTTACACCGCGTCCCGTGACTCCAGCCTGTGAGTTACACCGTGTCCCGTGACTCCAGCCTGTGAGTTACACTGCGTCCCGTGACTCCAGCCTGTGAGTTACACCGCATCCTGTGACTCCAGCCTGTGAGTTACACCGCGTCCCGTGACTACAGCCTGTAGGTTACACCACGTCCCGTGACTCCAGCCGTGAGAGTTACACTACATCTCTTGACTTCAGCTTAAGAGTTACACCGCGTCCCGTGACTCCAGCCTGTGAGTTACACTGCGTCCCGTGACTCCAGCCTGTGAGTTACACCGCGTCCCGTGACTCCAGCCTGTAGGTTACACCGCGTCCCGTGACTCCAGCCTGTAGGTTACACCGCGTCCCGTGACTCCAGCCTGTAGGTTACACCACGTCCCGTGACTTCAGCTTAAGAGTTACACCACGTCACGTGACTCCAGCCTGTAGGTTACATCACGTCCCGTGACTTCAGCTTAAGAGTTACACCACATCCCGTGACTTCAGCCATGAGAGTTACACCGCATCCTGTGACTCCAGCCTGTAGGTTACACCACGTCCCGTGACTTCAGCTTAAGAGTTACACCGCGTCCCGTGACTTCAGCCGTGAGAGTTACGCCGCATCCTGTGACTCCAGCCGTGAGAGTTACACCGCGTCCCGTGACTCCAGCCTGTAGGTTACACCGCGTCTGTGACTCCAGCTGTGAGAGTTACACCGCGTCCCGTGACTCCAGCCGTGAGAGTTATACCACGTCCCGTGACTCCAGCCGTGAGAGTTACACCGCGTCCTGTGACTCCAGCCTGTGAGTTACACCGCGTCCTGTGACTCCAGCCTGTAGGTTACACCGCGTCCCATGACTCCAGCCTGTGAGTTACACCGCATCCTGTGACTCCAGCCATGAGAGTTGCACCGCGTCCCGTGAATCCAGCCTGTGAGTTACACCGCGTCCCGTGACTCCAGCCAAGAGAGTAACACTACATCTCTTGACTTCAGCTTAAGAGTTACACCGCGTCCCGTGACTCCAGCCTGTGAGTTACACTGCGTCCCATGACTCCAGCCTGTGAGTTACATCGCGTCCCATGACTCCAGCCTGTAGGTTACACCGCGTCCCGTGACTCCAGCCTGTAGGTTACACCGCGTCCCGTGACTCCAGCCTGTAGGTTACACCACGTCCCGTGACTTCAGCTTAAGAGTTACACCACGTCCTGTGACTCCAGCCGTGAGAGTTAAACCGCGTCCCGTGACTCCAGCCTGTGAGTTACACCGCGTCCCATGACTCCAGCCTGTGAGTTACACCGCGTCCCGTGACTCCAGCCTGTGAGTTACACCGCGTCCCATGACTCCAGCCTGTGAGTTACACCGCGTCCCGTGACTCCAGCCTGTGAGTTACACCGCATCACGTGACTCCAGCCATGAGAGTTACACTACATCTCTTGACTTCAGCTTAAGAGTTACACCGCGTCCCGTGACTCCAGCCTGTGAGTTACACCGCAACCCGTGACTCCAGCCTGTGAGTTACACCGCGTCCCGTGACTCCAGCCTGTGAGTTACACCGCGTCCCGTGACTCCAGCCGTGAGAGTTACACCACGTCCCGTGACTCCAGCCTGTGAGTTACAACGCGTCCCGTGACTCCAGCCGTGAGAGTTACACTATGTCCCGTGACTCCAGCCTGTGAGTTACACCGCGTCCCGTGACTCCAGCCTGTGAGTTACACCACGTCCCGTGACTCCAGCCGTGAGAGTTACACTACATTTCTTGACTTCAGCTTAAGAGTTACACCATGTCCTGTGACTTCAGCTTAAGAGTTACACCGCGTCCCGTGACTCCAGCCTGTGAGTTACACCGTGTCCCGTGACTCCAGCCGTGAGAGCTACACCACGTCCCATGACTCCAGCTGTGAGAGTTACACCGCATCCCGTGACTCCAGCCTGTGAGTTACACTACATCTCTTGATTTCAGCTTAAGGGTTACACCGCGTCCTGTGACTCCAGCCGTGAGAGTTACACTACATCTCTTGACTTCAGCTTGGTTACACCGCGTCCTGTGACTCCAGCCGTGAGAGTTACACTGCGTCCTTTGACTCCAGCCTGTGAGTTACACCGCATCCCGTGACTCCATCCTGTAGGTTACACCGCGTCCTGTGACTCCAGCTGTGAGAGTTACACTGCGTCCCGTGACTCCAGCCTGTGAGTTACACTGTGTCCCGTGACTCCAGCTGTGAGAGTTACACCGCGTCCTGTGACTCCAGCCGTGAGAGTTACACGATGTCCCGTGACTACAGCCTGTGAGTTACACCGCGTCCTGTGACTCCAGCCTGTGAGTTACACCACGTTCCGTGGCTCGAGCCTGTGAGTTAGCGTCCCATGACTCCAGCCGTGAGAGTTACACCGCGTCCCGTGACTCCAGCCTGTGAGTTACACCGCGTCCCGTGACTCCAGCCGTGAGAGTTATACCGCGTCCCGCGACTCCAGCCTGTAGGTTACACCACGTCCCGTGACTTCAGCCGTTAGAGTTACACTACATCTCTTGACTTCAGCTTAAGAGTTACACCACGTCCCGTGACTCCAGCCTGTGAGTTACACTGCGTCCCGTGACTCCAGCCTGTGAGTTACACTACATCTCTTGACTTCAGCTTAAGAGTTACACCACGTCCCGTGACTTCAGCTTAAGAGATACACCGCGTCCCGTGACTTCAGCTTAAGAGTTACACCGCGTCCCGTGACTCCAGACGTGAGAGTTACACCGCGTCACGTGGCTCCAGCCTGTGAGTTACACCGCGTCCTGTGACTCCAGCCGTGAGAGTTACACCGCGTCCCGTGACTCCAGCCTGTGAGTTACACCGTGTCCTGTGACTCCAGCCGTGAGAGTTACACCACGTCCCGTGACTCCATCCTGTAGGTTACACCACATCCCGTGACTCCAGCCTGTGAGTTACACCGCGTCCCGTGACTACAGCCTGTGAGTTACACCGCGTCCCGTGACTCCAGCCTGCGAGTTACACCGCGTCCCGTGACTCCAGCCGTGAGAGTTACACTACATCTCTTGACTTCACCTTAAGAGTTACACCGCGCCCCGTGACTCCAACCTGTAGGTTACACCGCGTCCCGTGACTCCAGCCTGTGAGTTACAGCGCGTCCTGTGACTCAAGCCATGAGAGTTACACCGCATCCCGTGACTCCAGCCGTGAGAGTTACACTACATCTCTTGACTTCAGCTTAAGAGTTACACCGCGTCCCGTGACTCCAACCTGTAGGTTACAACGCGTCCCGTGACTCCAGCCTGTAGATTACACCACGTCCCGTGACTCCAGCCTGTGAGTTACACCGCGTTCCGTGACTCCAGCCTGTGAGTTACACCGGGTCTCGTGACTCCAGCCTGTGAGTTACACTGCGTCCCGTGACTCCAGCCTGTAGGTTACACCGCGTCCCGTGACTCCAGCCATGAGAGTTACACTACATCTCTTGACTTCAGCTTAAGAGTTACACCGCGTCCTGTGACTCCAGCCTGTAGGTTACACTGCGTCCTGTGACTTCAGCTTAAGAGTTACACCGCATCCCGTGACTCCAGCCGTGAGAGTTACACCGCGTCCCGTGACTCCAGCCTGAGTTACACCGCGTCCCGTGACTCCAGCCTGCGAGTTACACCGCGTCCCATGACTCCAGCCTGTGAGTTACACTGCGTCCCGTGACTCCAGCCGTGAGAGTTACACCGCGTCCCATGACTCCAGCCTGTGAGTTACACCGCGTCCCGTGACTCCAGCCGTGAGAGTTACACCGTGTCCCGCGACTCCAGCCATGAGTTACACTACATCTCTTGACTTCAGCTTAAGAGTTACACCGCGTCCCGTGACTCCAGCCTGTGAGTTACACCACGTCCCGTGACTCCAGCCTGTGAGTTACACCGCGTCCCATGACTCCAGCCTGTAGGTTACACCGCGTCCCGTGACTCCAGCCGTGAGAGTTACACTACATCTCTTGACTTCAGCCTTAAGAGTTACACCGCGTCCTGTGACTCCAGCCTGTAGGTTACACCGCATCCTGTGACTTCAGCTTAAGAGTTACACCGCATCCCGTGACTCCAGCCGTGAGAGTTACACCGCGTCCCGTGACTCCAGCCTGTGAGTTACACCGCGTCCTGTCACTCCAGCCTGTGAGTTACACCGCGTCCCGTGACTCCAGCCGTGAGAGTTACACTACATCTCTTGACTTCAGCTTAAGAGTTACACCGCGTCCCGTGACTCCAGCCTGTGAGTTACACCGCGTCCCGTGACTCCAGCCTGTGAGCTTCACCGCGTCCCGTGACACCAGCCGTGAGAGTTACACTACATCTCTTGACTTCAGCTTAAGAGTTACACGTCCCGTGACTCCAGCCTGTGAGTTACACCACGTCCCGTGACTCCAGCCTGTGAGTTACACCGCGTCCTGTGACTCCAGCCGTGAGAGTTACACCGCGTCCTGTGACTCCAGCCTGTGAGTTACACCGCGTCCCGTGACTCCAGCCTGTGAGTTACACTGCGTCCTGTGACTCCAGCCTGTGAGTTACACCGCGTCCCGTGACTCCAGCCGTGAGAGTTACACCGCGTCCTGTGACTCCAGCCTGTGAGTTACACCGCGTCCCGTGACTCCAGCCATGAGAGTTACACTACATCTCTTGACGTCAGCTTAAGAGTTACACCGCGTCCTGTGACTCCAGCCTGTAGGTTACACCGCATCCCGTGACTCCAGCCTGTAGGTTACACCGCGTCCTGTGACTCCAGCCTGTAGGTTACACCGCGTCCCGTGACTCCAGCCTGTAGGTTACACCACGTCCCGTGACTCCAGCCTGTAGGTTACACCGCGTCCCGTGACTCCAGCCTGTAGGTTACACCGCGTCCCGTGACTTCAGCTTAAGAGTTACACCGCGTCCTGCGACTCCAGCCATGAGAGTTACACTGCGTCCTGTGACTCCAGCCGTGAGAGTTACACCGCGTCCTGTGACTCCAGCCTGTGAGTTACACCGCGTCCCGTGACTCCAGCCTGTGAGTTACACCGCGTCCTGTGACTCCAGCCGTGAGAGTTATACCACGTCCCATGACTCCAGCCTGTGAGTTACACCGCGTCCCGTGACTCCAGCCTGTGAGTTACACCGCGTCCCGTGACTCCAGCCGTGAGAGTTACACTACATCTCTTGACTTCAGCTTAAGAGTTACACCGCATCCCGTGACTCCAGCCTGTGAGTTACACCGCGTACCGTGACTCCAGCCTGTGAGTTACACCGCGTCCTGTGACTCCAGCCTGTGAGTTACACTGCGTCCCGTGACTCCAGCCTGTAGGTTACACCGTGTCTCGTGGCTACAGCCTGTGAGTTACACCGCGTCCCGTGACTCCAGCCTATATGTTACACAGCGTCCCGTGACTCCAGCCTGTGAGTTACACTACATGTCGTGACTCCAGCTTGTGAGTTACACCACGTCTCGTGGCTCCAGCCTGTGAGTTACACCGCGTCTCATGACTCCAGCCTGTACGTTACATCGCGTCCCGTGACTCCAGCCTGTACGTTACACAGCGTCCCATGATTCCAGCCTGTGAGTTACACCGCGTCCCGTGAATCCAGCCTGTGAGTTACACTACATGTCGTGACTCCAGCTTGTGAGTTACACCGCGTCCCGTGACTCCAGCCTGTGAGTTACACCATGTCCCGTGACTCCAGTCTGTGAATTGCACTACATCTCGTGACTCCAGCTTGTGAGTTACACCACGTCCTGTGACTCCAGCCTGTGAGTTACACTGCGACCCATGACTCCAGCCTGTAAGTTACACATCGTCCTGTGACTCCAGCCTGTACATTACACCGCGTCTCGTGGCTTCAGCCTGTACGTAAATTTGCGTCCTGCGACTCCAGCCTGTACGTTATAAAGCATCCCATGACTCCAGCCTGTACGTTACACCGCATCCCGTGACTCCAGCATGCGAGTTACACTGCATCCAGTGGCTCCAGCCTGTACGTTACACCGCATCCTGTGACTCCGCCTTGTGAGTTACAGCGCGTCTCGTGCCTCCCGCCTGTGAGTTGCACCGCATCCCGTGACTCTAGCTTGTGAGTTACACCGCATCTCGTGGCTCCAGCCTCTTAGTTGCACCGCGTCCCGTGACTCCAGCTTGTGAGTTACACCGCGTCTTGTGGCTCCAGCCTGTGAGTTACACTACATCTCGTGACTCAAGCCTATAAGTTGTACCGCGTCTCGTAGCTCCTGCATGTGAGTTACACCACGTCTCGTGGCTCCAGCCTGTGAGTTACACTACATCTCGTGTTCCAGTCTGTGAGTTACACCGTGTCTCGTTGCTCCAGCATGTGAGTTACACCGCGTCCCTTGACTCCAGCCTGTGAGGTAGACCGCGTCCCGTGACTCCAGCCTGTGAGTTACACTACATCTCGTGGCTCCAGTCTGTGAGTTACACTACATCTCGTGGCCACAGCCTGTGAGTTACACTACATCTCGTGGCCACAGCCTGTGAGTTACACTACATCTTGTGGCCACAACCTGTGAGTTACAATACATCTCGTGGCTCCAGTCTGTGAGTTACACTACATCTCGTGGCCACAGCCTGTGAGTTACACTACATCTCGTGGCCACAGCCTGTGAGTTACACTACATCTCGTGGCCACAGCCTGTGAGTTACACTACATCTCGTGGCCACAGCCTGTGAGTTACATACATCTCGTGGCTCCAGCCTGTGAGTTACACTACATCTCGTGGCTCCAGTCTGTGAGTTACATACATCTCGTGGCTCCAGTCCATGAGTTACACTACATCTCGTGGCCACAGATGTGAGTTACACTACATCTCGTGGCCACAGCCTGTGAGTTACACTACATCTCGTGGCCACAGCCTGTGAGTCACGCCACTGACTGCACCCAATAATGCGCCACTAAAATCAGAAAACATCCCAAGGAAGAAAGTGTCAGGCATAGAAAAGACAGTGTTGTCAACATGACTGTGCTGTCACTGTCTATCAAAGACAGTGTTGTCAACATGACTGTGCTGTCACTGTCTATCAAAGCCGCAATCTTTCTTCCTTGGGATGTTCTCTGCATTTTGACATTAGTGAGGTTTCCTTTGCAACCAACCACTCCCAACAACGAACGAGAGCGAAATCACGACGGATAACCAGCGTGTGCCATAAGCACCGAGAACATTTCAAACATCTCCAAGAGGCATATATCCTCATAAGCCCTCTGGGCTCATGAGGACCTATGCGTCTTGGAGATGTTTGGAGCGCTGTGTATGATCCAGTGACAAGCTGGTTTTCCGCTGACTTCGCTGACAGTAGTCGTTCGTTGAAAACAAAACCTCACTGGTCCGGACTGCTACAAAATCAGTAAGCGAAAGATCGTCGTGCCGCCTCACGGCCGACATCGATCGACCCGACGACTTTTGGCTTACTGGGAAAGCGTACCCTTTCGTTGGTGTGGGTCGGGTGGGTTTTGTACAAGATCTTTATGGCCTTGACGATGTCTGTTGGCAACATGAAAGCACACAAAAAGTCCACCATCTGCAGGTGCTCGGGTTTGTGCCGCTTGTAGTAGGCGTCACTGACGTTGGGCGGACCTTGCAGCTTTTCCAGGAGGAAGTCGATATAACTGTTGATAGGGTACTTGTTCTGGAAACAGATCAACGAAGGTCAGGCCAAGTATTAGACAGTTGCTGGAAAAGTAAGAGTTGATTGGGTATTCGTCCTGCAAACAGGTCAACAAAGTTCAGAGAAGGTCAAGTACCGAGCGGACATTGTAGTTCATGAGATATTTGTTTTGAAAGTAGAGCTAAGATAAGGGTCAAGGACAACGAAAAAATGCAAACAGCCGGTCCGAAATTTGCGCTTTCAACTCCCGCCTCCCCTCTTCCCCCTCCCCTCCAATCCATGCAGCCAGTGGGTTACACATCCCGTGCACATAAGTTGACCTTGTGACCTGTCGGACAAAGTG
The DNA here is from genome assembly GCA_036245525.1 of Semisulcospira habei. Lineage (NCBI taxonomy): Eukaryota > Metazoa > Mollusca > Gastropoda > Semisulcospiridae > Semisulcospira > Semisulcospira habei. The sequence goes on from BTPG01000004.1 coordinate 148,908,844, forward strand.
TCGATGTATTGGTGAAGAACAGTGTAAAATCCGGGCCAGTTGTTAAAGAGTTGCACTGAAGTTGGCAAATAGAAAGACCTGAGCCTGATAATGTAACATAGCGGCACCGTTTGCGGGAGTACTCCCCAGATAGGCAGACTCGGGGAGTACGCCACACTGAAGGACACTTCATCCTGTCATCCTTATCATCATCTTGGCTATTACTATGTGATGACGCGATACCTGTAATAACCTGTGTGTGTAAGGGGTGCCGGGCAGTCAGAATGCGTGTGATGTGATCAGCAGTAATAGTCAGAATGCGTGTGAGGTGATCAGCAGTAATAGTCAGAATGCGTGTGATGTGATCAGCAGTAATAGAATGCGTGTGAGGTGATCAGCAGTAATAGTCAGAATGCGTGTGAGGTGATCAGCAGTAATAGTCAGAATGCGTGTGAGGTGATCAGCAGTAATAGCCAGAATGCGTGTGAGGTGATCAGCAGTAATAGCCAGAATGCGTGTGATGTGATCAGCAGTAATAGTCAGAATGCGTGTGAGGTGATCAGCAGTAATAGTCAGAATGCGTGTGATGTGATCACCAGTAATAGTCAGAATGCATGTGAGGTGATCAGCAGTAATAGTCAGAATGCGTGTGAGGTGATCAGCAGTAATAGTCAGAATGCGTGTGAGGTGATCAGCAGTAATAGTCAGAATGTGTGTGATGTGATCAGCAGTAATAGTCAGAATGTGTGTGATGTGATCAGCAGTAATAGTCAGAATGTGTGTGATGTGATCAGCAGTAATAGTCAGAATGTGTGTGATGTGATCAGCAGTAATAGTCAGCTCAAATACATCTGCAACCAGCGACTCCCAACAAGTGTGTGTACCAGAAGCATAAACAACACTCCGAACATCTCCAAGAGGTACCGGCTCCTGAAGATCTATGAGAACACTCCGAACATCGTCAAGAGGTACCGGGCTCCTGAAGATCTATGCCTTTTGGAGATGTTCGGAGTGTTGTCTATGCTTATAACAGAAACTGGTTATCGGCCGTGACTTCGCTGTGGTTCGTTGTCGGGAGTCCATCGTTGTCGGGAGTCCATCGTTGTCGGGAGTCGTTCGTTGTCGGGAGTCGTTCGTTGTCGGGAGTCATTCGTTGTCGGGAGTCGTTCGTTGTTGGGAGTCGTTCGTTGTCGGGAGTCGTTCGTTGTCAGGAGTCGTTCGTTGTTGGGAGTCGTTCGTTGTTGGGAGTCGTTCGTTTTCGGGAGTCGTTCGTTGTCGGGAGTCGTGTGTTGTCGGGAGTCGTTCGTTGTCGGGAGTCGTGCGTTGTTGGGAGTCATGCGTTGTTGGGAGTCGTTCGTTGTCGGGAGTCGTTCGTTGTCGAGAGTCGTTCGTTGTCGGGAGTCGTTCGTTGTCGGGAGTCGTTAGTTGTTGGGAGTCGTTCGTTGTCGGGAGTCGTTCGTTGTTGGGAGTCGTTCGTTGTCGGGAGTCGTTCGTTGTTGGGAGTCCATCGTTGTCGGGAGTCGTGCGTTGTTGGGAGTTGTTCGTTGTCGGGAGTCCATCGTTGTCGGGAGTTGTTCGTTGTCGGGAGTCGTGCGTTGTCGGGAGTCGTTCGTTGTCAGGAGTCGTTCGTTGTTGGGAGTCGTTCGTTGTCGGGAGTCGTTCGTTGTCGGGAGTCGTTCGTTGTTGGGAGTCGTTTGTTGTCGGGAGTCGTTCGTTGTCGGGAGTCGTTCGTTGCGGGGAGTCGTTCATTGTCGGGAGTCGTTCGTTGTCGGCAGTCGTTCGTTGTTGGGAGTCCATCGTTGTCGGGAGTCGTTCGTTGTCGGGAGTCGTTCGTTGTCGGGAGTCGTTCGTTGTTGGGAGTCGTTCGTTGTCGGGAGTCGTTCGTTGTTGGGAGTCGTTCGTTGTCGGGAGTCGTTCGGGAGTCGTTCGTTGTTGGGAGTCGTTCGTTGTTGGGAGTCGTGCGTTGTTGGGAGTCGTTCGTTGTCGGGAGTCGTTCGTTGATGGGAGTCCATCGTTGTCGGGAGTCGTGCGTTGTTGGGAGTCATTTCGTTGTCGGGAGTCCATCGTTGTCGGGAGTCGTTCGTTGTCGGAGTCGTGCGTTGTTGGGAGTCGTTCGTTGTCGGGAGTCGTTCGTTGTCGGGAGTCGTTCGTTGACGGGAGTCGTTCGTTGACGGGAGTCGTTCGTTGACGGGAGTCGTTCGTTGTCGGGAGTCGTTCGTTGTCGGGAGTCGTTCGTTGTCGGGAGTCCATCGTTGTCGGGAGTCGTTCGATGTCGGGAGTCATTCGTTGTTGGGAGTCCATCATTGTCAGGAGTCGTTCGTTGTCGGGAGTCGTTCATTGTCGGGAGTCGTTTGTTGTTGGGAGTTGTTCGTTGTCGGGAGTCGTTCATTGTCGGGAGTCATTCGTTGTTGGGAGTCGTTAGGGAGTCGTTCGTTGTTGGGAGTCGTTCGTTGTCGGGAGTCGTTTGTTGTTGGGAGTCCATCGTTGTCGGGAGTCGTTCGTTGTTGGGAGTCCATCGTTGTCGGGAGTCCATCGTTTTTGGGAGTCGTTCGTTGTCAGTAGTCGTTCGTTGCAGGGAGTCGTTCGTTGTCGGGAGTCGTTCAGTCGTTGTCGGGAGTCGTTCGTTGTCGAGAGTCGTTCGTTGTCGGGAGTCATTCGTTGTTGGGAGTCGTTCGTTGTCGGGAGTCGTTCGTTGTTGGGAGTCGTGCGTTGTTGGGAGTCGTTCGTTGTTGGGAGTCGTTCGGGAGTCGTTCATTGTCGGGAGTCGTTCGTTGCGGGGAGTCATTCGTTGTCGGGAGTGATTGGGCAAAGATTCATTGGGGGCGAGAAAACTTTGCTCAGTGATTAACGTTGCCATCGTAACCTTTAATAAGGGAGTCTAATTATCAAATGTTACCTTGGTAATATGTGACAAGGGGACTCCCGTTGCCTTGAGAACGGACGACCAGGGGGAAAAAATCAAATAGAACCAGGCCAAAGAGAACAAGTGTAAACTGAGAGACTGAAAGAAACACAAAGGCGTATATCTCTATTCACGTGTGGTGATAAAGCCTGTGCCGGCTGTGTCGCCGCCGTGAGACTGTGATGACCTTAGTCGCCTGCTCGGCGTTAAACCCAAATAACTAATCTGTGCTGTGTCCGACACCGACATTGCCCGATTCTTCGTACCGCGACACTGATATCGATGCCACTGCGGCGGAGCCTAATAAGGACAGGCCGCGCAACTCAGTCGCGTGCCAGGCATGACTGAAAACCGTACCGTTTCGCCGATGTCGATTCATGGTTAAAACACTTTCAAAAGTCGTTGTACAGATGAATGAAACTATATACCTGACATGGTGAATAACTTGAAGCACAAGTGTTCAGTCTGACCAGTGAAATGCTGGGTGGAACTGAGCACTCGTGATGTATTTGTGTAACGGCAGGCCAGGCAGCATTTCAACTCCATTTTAATCTCTGCAATTCATCTAATTCATCTCTCCTAGGCTCACTCCTTCAGCAGTCTTGCAACATAACAGTTCTAACTCAGACTCCGAAAAGCCTAATCATTTTGATTCGATGGTATGTGTGAGCGCGCGCTCTTCTCGCTTTCGGTCCCTTTTTTTCAGCCGAGCGGTTTGTTTATAATTGCTGTCATCGCGTCTAATACACTATGGAAGGCAGTCACTGAATCAGCTCGCGCAGCTTCTTGTATGTAAGGACCAGCATAATGATAGAGGCAGGCAAGAGTCAGGATTCTCATGAGCTTTCGTATCTGCGGGCGCCATGAGGATCTATGTTTATTCCAGACAGGAGGTGTTTATCATTGAGTGTATCTCGGACAGTGTGATAGTGGTCCTTTCTACAGATGAGAAATGGCATAGATCCTCAAGAGTCCGCCACGCAAGTTACAGGAACGTGACCCATGAGAATCTGTGCCTAAGTTTTGCTTTTTCAGTTCACACAATTTTAATTTCCAGGCTGAGTGGGGGAAAGGGAGAGAGATGCGCTCGATTGTGGTTTGCAGTGAGTTCCCGCCGTTTCTTTCAGTTTGTTTTTCAGTAACCGTACATCAATGACCATATTATAAATGAACACACTCCCCCCCCCCCCCTCCCCCTCTTTTGTTCTGGTAAAGACAGTCGGGTTCACTACGGAATATACTTGAATCTGCTGAGGCACATATAATTCTGAAAACTCAGAAATTTAAAAAAGCCAGGTTACAAATTTAAAATATATACTGACACAGTTCTCCAAAAAGCCTAATCATTTTCATTCGATGGAAAAATGTGAGCTCTATCTATTCTGTTTCTGTCCCCTTTTTTTTTGCCGCGGTTTGTTCATAATTGCTGTCAACAAGTCTATTACACTATGGAAGGCAGTCAGTGAATCAGCCCGCGTAGCTTCTTGTATGTAAGGACCAGCGTAATGATAGAGCCAGGCAAGAGGCATGATTCTCATTAGTTTTCGCATCTGCGGGCGCCATGAGGATCTATGTTTATTCCAGACTGACAGAAGGTGCGTATCAGTGAGTGTATCTAATTCAGTGTGATAGTGGTCCTTTCTACTGATGAGAAAAGGCATAGATCCTCAGAAGTCCGTCATGCAAGTTACAGGATCGTGACTCATGAGAATCTGTGCCTACGTTTTGCTTTTTCAGTTCACACAATTTTTAATTTCCAGGCTGAGTGGGGGAGGGCGAAGGGAGATGCGCTTATTGTGGTTTGCAGTGAGTTGCAGTGAGTTTCAGCCGTTTCTTTTGTTTTTCAGTAACCGTACATCAATGACCATATAAATGAACACACTTTCACACCCTCTATCGTTCTGTTAAAGACAGATTCGGGTTCACTACGGAATATACTTGGATCTGCGGAGGCACATTATTATACGGGCAGAAATTTAAAAGCCAGGTTACAAATTAAAATATATACTAAAATGGGCTTGGATAGGGCTATTATTTGGTTGAGGTCTGGGGACAGTAAAGCTTTAGCCAGCCTTGAAGGCCGCTTTCATCGGAACTGCCGTCAGATGGTATGGCAGAAGGTTCTCTGTTCCGTCTGAAGTGCACAGAGACAAATGAACCCTATCAAGAAACATTCATTCCACCGTTACCGCATACTTTCACGAGGATAAATATATTCTTGTTTTTACATCAGACGGATGGCATTCCCTAGCAATGTTCGCCCATAACCAAAGACAAAACTCCCCAAGAGGCATAGATCTTCATGAGTTCCGCGCAGAGTGCGGGGGCTTGTGAGAAGCTACATGTACTATATGTATCTTGGTGGCTAGTGTTGCCTCTATGCTGCTATACGCAGCCGGGATGAAATCGGGACCACCGAGCCCAGAACAAAACACCCATGGCTGTCAACACGTGCGATTCGACGACCGTCCCGGCACTGCGGCGTAGAATAGCGCGATGCTCATGCTCCCTTTTGGTTCACGGCAGTGCAAACTCGAGTTTGGAGACTAACTGATAAAGCCATTTTGTCTCTTGATTACCTTCAATCTGCGGCGGAGCTGATAAATTTACTACACGCTAAGCTTCATGGGTCAAGTCGAAATGGCCCGGCACAAAAGTGTCAACAGGGGAGGGAATCAAAGACTTTCGTGCCCCTTCATTGCTCCGATCTTGGCACCGGTCAGCCAGGGGCACGAACTCTTGGCCGAAAGATTTTGGGTTCCCTCTCCCTGTGGTGTGTCATACGCTGTACTTACATCGACCTTGATGCCCGCGTCGGCGCCATTTGTGATGAGGTGGCACAGGACCCTGGTGTCGACACCAAGCACGACACAAAACCTGGCGAAGTGGTGAAGGTCAGTGCCGCGAACCACCTTCCCTTGGTCGCCTGAGATACGTCGCACCTGCAACATCAAACATGCAAGTACAGCATGTCCCATTTCACGCCCGTCGTCCTCACACGCTCTGGGGGTGAGCGTCATTGTGCAGTCAGACTATCCGTGGCGCAGAAAAAACGGCGTATTTTGGAATATAAAAATAGGGGAGACCGGGGCTAGTCCGCCCCATGTTGCACTATATGCCACCTGGAGAACGTTGTAACAGAGCTAGATCAGTCCTTGTAGTGGTTTACACTGAGTGTACCTAGCTACTCTGTCACCGGAGAACGTTCTAACAGAGCTAGATCAGTCCTTGTGGTTTACACTGAGTGGACCTAGCTACTCTATGCATTAGGAGAACGTTCTAACAGAGCTAGATCAGTCCTTGTGGTTTACACTGAGTGGACCTACCCACTGTATGTCACCCGGAGAACGTTCTAACAGAGCTAGATCAGTCCTTGTGGTTTACACCGAGTGGACCTACCTAGTACTCTATGTCACCCGGAGAACGTTCTAACAGAACTAGAAGATCAGTCCTTGGTTTACATTGAACGTAAATATCTTGCCTACATTTGTGTTTGCAAGAAAACGGCTACATTAATGGAACGAAAGACATAGGCTTGCCCCGTGTCCAGCTTAAGTTAATCCGCCCAGGGGCCGGGGCAAGTTCGTCCCCGCACATAGATCAGACACAAAACACAAGGGAACAGTACAGTTTGGTTTCCTGTATATGTCAGAGCCGATATCAAGATTACGACATGCATTCTGCTACAGTCAAACCTTTCAAGGCGACCACCAGTGTAAGGAATCACCTGTCTATGCAGACCACCTGTTTCTGGTCCTGTGTTGTTGTTTTTTTTTTACTGTTACATGATCCTGTGTAACAAGACCACCTGTTTCTGGTCCTGTGGTTTTTACTGTTACTTAGATGATCCTGTGTAACAAGACCACCTGTTTCTGGTCCTGTGGTTTTTTACTGTTACTTAGATGATCCTGTGTAACAAGACCACCTGTCTAAGGCGACCAGTTGTTCATAGTCCCTTGGCTATTTTACACAATTTTACCTGCAAAGTTAAAATCTTTGTACAGTGTAATATTGCTTTATTTTTTTCAGACAACAAAGATTTGAGATTAGTAAATGTGAAAGAAAAAGGATTTGTCTCTCTTGCTGCATGATTAAAAAATAACAAAGCCTCACGATGTTCTGTGACCAGAAAAATAAAGGGCTTCTTATAATAATAACACCTATAGTACGCATGCAATGGCTGTGAACAACGTTTTTGTCAATATTGTTAAGACTGTGAAAATTCCTTGAATATTTTTATGAATTAAAAAAAAAATCTCACCGGCCGATTTTTCAAAAGCAATGTCTGTATAAGTTTGCTGTTTGTCCCGGTTCTCGGGTAAAATTGTAAGATAATAAAATTCAAAGTATGGAAATCACCTGAAATACTACCTTTCCTGATCTGCTCATACATAACATTGCAATTTTCCCATGAATGACGTTCATCTAAAATGTGCACGTGCTGAGGAAAAACGTCAGTTTACATCAGACGTATTTCAGAGGGGAACTAGGTGGGTTACAGAAACTGTTGATAACCTCTGAGTTTGTTGATAACCTTTGAGTTTGTTGAGAACCTCTGAGTTTGTTGATAACCTCTGAGTTTGTTGATAACCTCTGAGTTTGTTGATAACCTCTGAGTTTGTTGAGAACCTCTGAGTTTGTTGGGAACCTCTGAGTTTGTTGATAACCTCTGAGTTTGTTGATAACCTCTGAGTTTGTTGAGAACCTCTGAGTTTGTTGAGAACCTCTGAGTTTGCTCCTCTTACCTGGACACAAACAGCCGATAAGTAAACACTTTTTTCTCTCAAGGAAGTGCATCAAAACTCTCTTCTTCAGGAATTATTGTTGAACAACTTGGTTTGCGAGCACTGCACACGCACTATACATGAACCTAGCGGTACCTTATTCAGCACAATGGTCCAGTCAGTGAACTTAAATACATGAACCTAGCGGTACCTTATTCAGCACAATGGTCCAGTCAATGAACTTAAATACATGAACCTAGCGGTACCTTATTCAGCACAATGGTCCAGTCAGTGAACTTAAATACATGAACCTAGCGGTACCTTATTCAGCACAATGGTCCAGTCAGTGAACTTAAATACATGAACCTAGCGATACCTTATTCAGCACAATGGTCCAGTCAGTGAACTTAAATACATGAACCTAGCGGTACCTTATTCAGCACAATGGTCCAGTCAATGAACTTAAATACATGAACCTAGCGATACCTTATTCAGCACAATGGTCCAGTCAGTGAACGTAAACAGTGATCAAAGAATGCAATATCTCATCGTCGTCTGGATAAATCATTGCATTAACCAGGAAATGTTGTCTTTTTATATTGAGCACATCCGTCTGTCCCCACGGGGCATGTCCGCTTAGGGGGCCAACTTGCCCCAAGGTAAACAGACGGACGTGTCCCAACAAAGACAAATTTACTTGGGAACCAACTATCTGTGACACCGGCCAAAGCAATAACATAACATCTCAATCTCAGTGAGAGCTTAGATACGAGGACTTTGGTCACTGATACTGTCTGTGACACCGGCCACAGCAACAACGTAACAACTGAATGAGAGCTTAGATACGAGGGCTTTGGTCACTGATCAACTGTCTGTGACACCGGCCACAGCAACAACGTAACAACTGAATGAGAGCTTAGATACGAGGGCTTTGGTCACTGATCAACTGTTTGTGACACCGGCCACAGCAACAACGTAACAACTGAATGAGAGCTTAGATACGAGGGAGTTGCTCAATGATCGCAATGTCTGACTGAATTCATTTATAAGTGTTGTGACTGGACCCATACTTTTAACAAGCAAAATCAGATTTTTACATCCGGCTCACAAGTACCGACAACCAAAGGGTTAACGTTTTTGGTATACAAACGTCGCTTACACGAGTTTAACTTGACTTTAGGCCATATCTGCCCAGAGTGCCTTATGAACCAATCTAGCTTGATCGGCTTTTAACCCTTTGGCTGTCAGTAGCGCTCTTTGTCCAGGTGATTCCAGCAGGAAGGGTTAGAGTAGGGTCCAGCAGGAAGGGTTAGAGTAGGGTCCAGCAGGAAGGGTTAGAGTAGGGTCCAGCAGGAAGGGTTACAGTAGGGTCCAGCAGGAAGGGTTAGAGTAGGGTCCAGCAGGAAGGGTTACAGTAGGGTCCAGCAGGAAGGGTTAGAGTAGGGTCCAGCAGGAAGGGTTACAATAGGGTCCAGCAGGAAGGGTTACAGTAGGGTCCAACAGGAAGGGTTAGAGTAGGGTCCAGCAGGAAGGGTTACAGTAGGGTCCAGCAGGAAGGGTTACAGTAGGGTCCAGCAGGAAGGGTTACAGTAGGGTCCAGCAGGGTTACAGTAGGGTCCAGCAGGAAGGGTTACAGTAGGGTCCAGCAGGAAGTTTACAGTAGGGTCCAGCAGGAAGGTTACAGTAGGGTCCAGCAGGAAGGGTTACAGTAGGGTCCAGCAGGAAGGTTACAGTAGGGTCCAGCAGGAAGGTTACAGTAGGGTCCAGCAGGAAGGGTTAGAGTAGGGTCTAGCAGGAAGGGTTAGGTTAGTGTCCAGGAGGAATCGCCTCGACAAAAAGCGCTACCGACAACACAAAGTGACGTACCTTACACAAGTCCAAATTACGGCTGTATTTGCCCACAACGTCGATCATGGTCACGAGGTAGTTGGACGTGGCTGCCTGTGCTTCCGGCGTGGTCAGCTGGCTGGCGGCGGATTCTACGGTCTGGAAGAGACAGTCCATGGCCGAGCAGTAGGCAGGGCGGTCGTGCACAATCTGCGCTGTCCCGCACTTACTCAGCATGTGCTTTTCGTAGGCGATCTGCCACAGACAGACCAGAAAGCCAGTGCATCACGGGCGCGCGCGCGCACACACACACACACACACACACACACACACACACACACACACACACACACACACACACACAGAGTTACGCGGTTGTCGTTGTCGTAGTATGATGCAATCACACCAGACACACTCACGTAGGGTTCTTGTAGAAAAACCTCACTCAGCTGCAACTCGTCACCCGTGGCCGGCACAAGCATGTAGACCACACTGGAGTAACAGTTCCAACAGTACGTTATTCTCACGATCCACTTTTGCACAATGCATCCACACTTTGATACACTGTCTCCTACAATGCATCCAAATATTTCCTAACACCCAAATTAATCTAGATCGGACTTAACAACAATTTAACGGAATGTGCAACATTGTAGTCGCCCAAAGAACCACAAAAAAGAAAACAAAACAAAACAAAACAACAAAAATTGCAATTCTCCATGCAAAAAAACACGAATCGTACTAAAAAGGTAGGTGATTCTGATCTAAAATGACTGAAATCAACACCGGATCTTTTCTATGATCAAGCCCACCCGGGTCTGCACTGGGGGACTTGGGTGGGGTTAGGTATTTTTTAGTTCCCAGGGTCACCCTGGTCAGCCCCACAGGGTGGGTTTTTCTCTCTATTCTGGGGCATGTGTTTCTGTCTACCCTTTGTCCATTCACCTGTATTTGCCTTTTTAAAACTCTCCCTACTGTCTGCACTGCCTGTGGCTCTTGATGTTGGATGTGTGTTGCTAGGTGGTCTTAGCTTTATTTAGGCCCCATGTTTTAGGTTTATTTAACGTATTTGACCGGCTGGCGACATACATTCAGTGTTCTGTTTTTTTTTTCGCAAGCAGTGCAGGCACGTCCTGAGAAAGCCTTGTTGCTGTCGGGACGTTAAGCAATGTACAATCAATCAATCAATCTTTTCTATGATCAACACACACATGCTCTAAAAAGAATAACAGGACCACAAACGTCACACACACACACACACATACACACACACACACACACACACACACACACACACACACACACACACACACACACACACACACACACACATGCAGACAAAAGCGTCAGAGTGGGTTACCTACCATTTTATGTCAAAATGGGTTCCCATATTTCTATTTATTTTAGGGCTCTGGAATTGATGTGAATGTTTAGAACTCACCTTATAACTAAGCTCTATAACTTAAAATAAAATAGACATTTTCTAGAAACAGAGCCACTAGATGGGAAAAAAATGGGTTTCTACCAATAATGTGGGTGCCTCTCACACACAAAAACTGGCATTACAGTCAAAATGGGTGTCTTCACAACAGTAGGCGTCTGTAATAAGGTCAAGTTCATGGAATACTTCTTTTTCACATTAATTTTTTTCCAACTTAATGTGTATGTCTGCTTTAACATTTTTAACATTGTAAGGTGCAAAATTCAATAAACACTGGTCCGTAACCTTTCGATTATGATTTTTACAGAGGAAATCTTTTAAACATTGCTGCGTTTTGTCCTTCTGAAGCAAAACAGTTTATCATGGCATTGATGTGAGAATCAACATAATGTATTCTGGAAATTAAAGGACTTTTTTTTTGGTTTTGGGTACTATGGAGTTTCAGACAAACAGCAACAGAGCATTTTGAATATTAACCCTTATCATTCGGAATACACCAGTGTGTGCAACAAGTGTGACTGAAATAGTCCAAGGGTTAGTGCCAGAATAGCTTGGTGCCTCTAGGCGCCAAGCTATTGTGGCACCACCCTTGAACTAAAGCCATTGGTCTATGTCCTCATCTGTAAGTACTGTAATGTAGCTTGCATAGAATTATGGCAGTGAACAAATTTGAAGCTTTTAGCCTCAGTATGATGCGGGTCAAAAAGTGTGGAAAAATATGAAAGATAGAAAAAGACCCAGATGAAGAAACTAACACTTATTCTACCCCAGACACACCACAGCAAAATAAAGATCCACCACGATAGTTCAAGGGTGATGCCAGAATAGCTTGGCGCCTATGGGCGCCAAGCTATTCTGGCATCACCCTTGAACTATCATGGTGGATCTGTGTCCTGCACTGCAACGCAGTCTTCTGAAGATGACTTCAACATTTGGGGATTCCGGTCTTGGGGTAGAATGAGTTAAAATGACAGAACAGAACACTGACATTAATTAATTAACTGACAACATAAGAAATCACTTGAAACTTCAGCCTTTATTATTGTCTTTCGTCCCCAACAACCAGCCATTCTTCCATTTGCAGAGTTTTAAATGGTATGCAGTATATTACAAAATGATCCAGGCCCCCCCCCCCCCCCCCCCCCTAATAACACTCTTGTAATCAATCTTTACATTGTCAATGGTTTTCTTATCTTATGGGTTTTTCTCTCTATTCTGGGGCATGTGTTTCTGTCTACCCTTTGTCCATTCACCTGTATTTGCCTTTTTAAAACTCTCCCTACTGTCTGCACTGCCTGTAGCTCTTGACATTGGATGTGTGTTGCTAAATGGTCTTAGCTTTATTTAGGCCCCATGTGTTAGGTTTATTTAACGTGTTTGACCGGCTGGCGACATACATTCAATGTTCTGTTTATTTTTTTTTTTCACAAGCAGTGCAGGCACGTCCTGAGAAAGCCTTGTTGCTGTCGGGACGTTAAGCAATGTACAATCAATCAATCAATCATTATCTTATTATTGTCTTTTGTCCCCAGCCGGCTGTTTCGTTTTGCAAATCCAAAGGTTATACAGTATACAAAATGATCCAGGCGTCCATCAGATAAAAAAAAGCAGGCTATACATGCTGAAACCACCCCAATAATAACACTCTTGTAATAAATCTGTATGAAACCGAAAATGCCGCGAGTGGCGGGGAACCTCAATTCATTTCTTTTGTAACTTTTTCAGTCTGTTGCGGACGTAATCCTTAATGTTTGTCCAGCGCCTATGACTAAGTGCGGGCTCTTCTGCCATTGCGTGCTGTATCTCGGCCTTTCCAGAAAGTTTGTTCATGACGAGGTGTGTCTTGAAACGAGTTTGAACAGCTTTCTCTTCAGCTTCCCCCCATGGTTTCCTTGTAAATCTAGCTTTCTTTCGAACAGGAGCTGACGCAGTACTGTCATCATCAAAACTATCTAGATTGTCATCAGGCTCTGGATGTCTTTTCTCCGTCATGCTCATCGATTCCTGTGTTGTTGACTTGCTACTTGCTTCATTTACATGTGCTGTTCCCCCCGAGACCTCTCTGCCAGTTTCTGATGTGTCTTCATTGTCAAAGTCAATCTCTTCATCATCGCCCAGCTCAGCTCTAATGCAACTCTCAAAATCTGTCATCCCATTGTTAACTGACAGAAGAATCTTTGCCACTTTTGCCTTTTGAAGGACGTCTTGAGTTTGGCGGTAGATATGGCGATGTATCCGAATATCATGGCCAAGAAAATCTGCCAGCTGATCCTGGTCTAACTCCGAGATGGCCATTGACTGAGCCAAAGTTGCAACCTGCTTCCGTAACTGAGTAAATGTGAACATGGCTGCTTCTAGGGCATGGGCCTTCAGAACATCATGCCCTCTCTAAGGCCTCTGACTAGAAAGTGTGGCAAAGATGTACTGGGAATCAGCGAGAGCTGGCACTGATTGCCTCATTTGAAGGATTCTGTCCACAGTTGTCATCATCTTCTTTGTCAGCAAAACGGGAACACTCCTATTAAACTTGCCTCTGATTTCCACTCACTGAAAATGATTCACCATTTTCTTCTCAACCTCTGTGAGACCTTTCAAGATATCTTGATTGGTGATCGATCCAGTCTTAGCATTCTGGAAGTCTGACACCTTCATTCTCTGAACTTCTCCCCCTCGTTTTCGGTTGAAAAGTGATACAGCACAAAGAGTTGCTTTAACTACTGTCGGATAATCTTCCGAAACCATCCTTGTCTCAAGAAGCTGTTGGACCTTCCTCACATCTTCACATGATGGGATCAGCTTGGGTTTGTTCATGGTCATTTTCCCGACCGACTGGGCTGCTGTAGCGGACACACAATCATACCAGTCCCCGTTGAAGACAGAGTCAAACCGCTGCGCCTCAGAGAGCTCCTGTCGCCACCTGTTGTTTGAACCCTGCCCAAGCTGTTTGGATGCCTGTGACTGTTTGATCTGTGAACACTTTTTCAAAGCATGGCCTATGCGCATTGCAAGATTGCCTTTTTTGAACTGATGTGTGTCCTCATCAAAATCTGCTAGCTCTTTTACAGCCAGGACAACATGATCAAAGCTAGCTGAATTGATCACAGCATTTAAACTTGCGATTTTCATTTCTGACCTCACTCTGATAATCTTTAATAGTCTCCCTAACTCCCGCATCCTGGAGCTGATTTGTCCAGCCGTGTGTTCTTCAATGTCCCTGCGGTCAAATAATCTCTTTCCATACTCAAGAAGCAAGGGGTCAGTTCTGATGAGACGGCTTATCATCTCTCTGGCTGGCCAAGACCTTGTGATAGAAGGAAAATTCAACGTCTAAGGGTATTGGAAGCATTAGCCGACCACGGCGTGCCGCGTCCCCTTGCTGAGTGATCTGAAACCCTCCTGGCTTCTGACAGCAACGTTTTGAGTGTACAGAGATCAGCTTTTTTTGATAGAGCCCTTTGCAATGGCTACAGGCGAGAAGGTCGTCTACCTTACTAGTTTTGGTGAGATACTTAGGAATCAAACATCCGGATTTGTTTTCAAGAACAGCAACGTTATGCATGTAATCACCCTCATCTTGTAGTCTGATCCATGCTCGACGTCTCTGCTTGGTCCCTTTTTTCATCGACAAAATTTTAGCAACGTCTGCCTCATCTGCATGGACATCTTGTAAGTGCGTGCTCATTTTCAAGACAAGCTTGCCACACAATTTGCATGCATGTTTCTTGTCCCATTTGTACTTTCCTTTCCCTCTCTGCGACACGTGCACACCTGTTTCTTCTGTAAGTGCTCTTTCCCCACTCTTTCCAGCATCATGTTCCTTCTGCCTATCCACATTCTCATTGCCACCCCCTAACGCACACTGCACCTTGCTGATACTAGTGTCACCGACACCTGGCCACCCCGAACCTGCCACTTGATGAAATCTAACATAGTCGATACAATACTGTCTATGTCAGAGATCCCAGCAATTGATGCCGACACCTTCTGAATCCGGTGAGCTCGAGCCAGGAACAAACTCCTCGTCATCACTGCCCTCGTATTGCGATGCGTTGGCACTACTCTCAGTCTCGGGTCCATCCCAGGCGCCATTTGCCAACTGGAGAAAGAAAGAAAGAAAGATTGAAACCAAAGCTGCATTAGGACAGAAACAGCCCAATTTTGGTTTAAGGGGCCTTGCACAAGAATAAAAAGAGTAATCCCGTGTATGACCGATTTACATATGTGTGACCTCGATGACGAGGGCTGGCTTCTGCAGCAGCAACATCCATGTTTTCTGAAAATGCAAGCAGTTTTCACACATTTGTCAACCCTGCGTGACCCTTTGAGAGAGGTCACTCAAATTGGCACGTTTAAAAAGGTCTTGCCACAAAGTATCCTTGGGCCAAGCTTGAAGAATGTGGCTTGAATAGTCTCCGAGAAAATGCCACCGTTAACTCATTCTACCCCCAGACACACCACAGCAGGATAAGGATCGACCATGATAGTTCAAAGGTGATGCCAGAATAGCTTGGCGCCTACGGGCGCCAAGCTATTCTGGCATCACCCTTGAACTATCATGGTCGATCTGTGTCCTGCGCTGCAATGCGGTCTTGAGAGGACAGGGGCAAAATTTAAGGATTTTGGTGTTGGGGTAGAATGAGTTAAAGTTTACCATGGACGACGAACGGACGACCAGTGGCCCAGAACATAAACTCACTTTTGCTTCGAACGCACGCCAGCCAATAAAATGAAGATGATCATAGAATCACTTTACTTACCAGTTTGTAATTGGGAGCATTCCGCTGCCGTCCATGCACCCTCCTACCAGACGCACCCTCTGTGGCAGAGGCTGGGGGGCCATGATGCTGCAGCTGACTAATTTTTTGGCCATGGGCCTTGGTCATGTGCCAGGAAGGGGCGTGCTTGTCCACTTCCATAGATCCCGATGGGTTTGGACATCCTGCTGCCATCCGGCGCTGGGTGTGTGCAGAAAGTCCTGAGCCGTTGTGACCAAAACGGTGTTGCTGCAAACATGTCCAATACAACCATGTAAACCAATTGACATTTTGAATCAGATTGATTGTACATTGCTTAACGTCCCGACAGCAACAAGGCTTTCTCAGGACGTGCCTGCACTGCTTGTGAAAAAAACACCTAAACAGAACATTGCCATGTATGTCGCCAGCCGGTCAAATATGTTAAATAAACCTAACACATGGGGCCTAAATAAAGCTAAGACCATTTAGCAACACACATCCAATATCAAGAGCTACAGGCAGTGCAGACAGTAGGGAGAGTTTTAAAAAGGCAAATACAGGTGAATGGACAAAGGGTAGACAGAAACACATGCCCCAGAATAGAGAGAAAAACCCACCCTGTGGGGCTGACCAGGCTGACCCTGGGAACTAAAAACTGGTAATACAGTAAAAATCGACACTTCAGTTGCACATTCCGAAAGACCTGTTTGTGGACGTTTGTTCTTCGAATCGCGAGGCAGTTTTGCGAACGAGGATTGAAATCTGGCGCCATTTTTTTTTTTAAAGTCAACTGATACTGTGCATGCATGTGTCAAGTTACTTTTCGATCACTGACAATCACACGTCAGGAAAAAAAGAAACAAAATCGCGTGGCAGATTGACCTTGTAATGGGGTTATTGAACGAATTCCTTTCATTGAAGAAGAAAGCTTTTGTTAAAATCGTGGGGTTCTATTATCATTTACTACAAGACTCAACGGTCAGAGAGAGGAAAACACGGACCGAGCCACGGCTGAAGCAGACGCCTTATTTTTCTGGGCCAAACGGGTATCGGGGATTGGAGGCATCTCTCAGTTAAATAACTGCACTGAACAAGTACATTTGGGCGTGCTCTTAACTAAGAAATATTGCATAAAGTACCTCTGCAAACGCTGAAGAATGGCCAACTGTTGGGGACGAAAGATGACGTTTTAGGAAGGGCACGGGAAACAACTCCGTTCATCGGTGTTGGGCTAACCAATCAGCGATCATCAAGTTGATCTGAAAACACTCCGCTTCCGTGTCAACACACAGGCCCAGGGCATCGCCAAAACACAACATGAAGTAAATCTGGCGAAATGGGGACATCCTATTTTGATATTTTTTTCTGACTTTTTAATGAAAGATAATGCAGAAACAACCCTCAGAAAAAATGGGTTCCTGACTTGGTCACCCAGAATTTTACACACACCCATTTTGCATAAGGATGGTAAAGAAAGTAACCCATTTGAGTGGTTTGGTGTAAGCACACACACACACACACACACATCCCAGGAATCTAGTGCATCAAGGCGGCGTCACACACACAAACAACAAGCAACAACAGAAACAAACAAACGACTGTGCTAAAATAATGAGTTTTAGCCTACTGCCAAAACAACCGGACATAAATTCTGCCGTTTAGACCAGTTAGTTCAGTAGTACATAATAATAATAGTACAAAGCACATCACCTCATCAAAATTGGGGTTAGCTCCAGCCTCCAGGAGAGCTTTCATACTTGTGATGTAGAATTCGCACAGGTCGATCTCGCTAATGATGAACGAGGCGTTGATGAGTGAGTAGAGAGGGTACATTCTGGACGGGTACTTGCTGTTCACTGGGAAGCCGCGACGTATCAGGACAGCAGTTGTCATCGGCAGCCGTTGAATTACGGTGCTTCCGTACCCTACGGCGGAGGAGACATCAAAATTCCCGTACTGATGGCCAGAGTACACTTCTATTCACATGAGATGCTAACCCCAGTAGCAAAACGCTTGCGGGCCCACAGTGGACCCGAGGACCTTTGCTCACTAGAAAGCACCTTATTTGAATAGAAGGACGTTGTTGTGGCGTGCCGCTAGCCGAGTGGGTCTATCCGCTGGGGTTGCCTACCATCCCAGGCGTTTAGTTTGACATTATTTTGATTTCTTTTACAAATGCCTGTCGGATGGTCGCTCTCCGTCCTAACGCAGATACAGACGAAATTAGTTTGCGACAAAGGGCCTTATAAGCCCCCTCACCTCCAACATAAAATAAACAACAACAACAACAACAAAAAAAGAACAACAACAAACACAAAAAAAAAACAAGAAAGGCAAAGCCATTATGGCTCACGTATATGACCGATGCACATATTGTGACCTTTCTGACAAAAAGTAAAGGGCTGGCTTCAGCACCAGCGAAATCCATATTCTCTCAAAATTTAAGCATTTTTCACACGTCTGTCAAACCCCCATGACCCTTGACCTTACCAAGGGGTTATCCAAATTAGTATGCATAAATAGATTTTACCATCAGGTATCTTTGTAGCAAGATTGGGTTAGAAGTTATGACAAAAACATCTTTTGTGAAAAGTGGCTTTTTAAAACCTATTTTGGGATCATCCCATGACCCTTGACTTTGTGATGGGTCGACTGAATCAGTATGCATACTAAGGTCTTATCATCAGCTACCTTTATGCCAAATTTGATTGAAAACCTTTACAAAAATGTTGATAAAAACTACAAAACTACAATTCTATCAAAAATTGACATTTTACATTTTCTGCCGACCTCTTGTGGCCCTTGACCTTTCCGACGGGTCATTCAAATTAGTATGCATTATAAGTTTTACCAAGTTTTGGTTTGAGGTTGTGAATAGTATATGAGAAAAAAAAACATCTTTTGCCAAAATATGGCCATTTTTCACCTATTTCCTGATCTCTTGTGACCCTTACCAAATTAGTATGCATAGGAAGTTCTTACCATCAGGTATGTTTGTACCAAGTTTGGGTTTGAAGTTGTCAATAGTATTTGAGAAAGAAATCAATTTTGTATTTTTACCTACTTCATCATCCCCTGTGACCTTGACCTTTGGGAGAGGTCACTCAAATCGATATGTTTAGAACGGTCTTGCTACAAAGTATCTTTGGGCCAAGTTTGAAGACTGTAGCTTGAATAGTCTCCGAGAAAGAAAAAAAACAACGTTAAAGCCACCACGGACGACGGCGGACGGACTACGGATGTACGGCCTCTAGCCCTGAACACAAACTCACTTTTGCTTCGCACTGAGCCAACAACAACAAAAACAACAACAACAATAAAAATTTGGTTCTTGTAAAGCTCAGTATCAGCAGAACGAGCTGATTCAAGGACATTATTATGTAAGATACTAGCTAGGCCCTACTGTACTTTAAAAATAAGAACACGTAAAAATCAAGAAGGGCAAAGCCCTTATGACTCACGTGTACGACCAATCCACATAATAAGTGTGAGCGTTGTGTGTTCATGTGTCTAAACATAAGTAAAGGGTTGGCTTTTGTACCGGTCAAATCCCAGTTTTCTCAAAAATGTATGTATTTTTCACACATTTGTCGACCCTCCGTGACCCGTGACCTTTGTGAGGGGGTGACTAAATTAGCATGCATAGAAAGGTGTTATCAGCTACCATTATGTCAGGTTTGATTGAAAAGTTTGCAAACAACTTTTATGACCACTACAATTCTATCAAAAACTGACATTTTTCGCACACTTGCTGATCTCCCGTGACCCTTGACCTAAATTAGTATACATAGGAAGGTCTTATCATAAGCTACAGTACATTTGTGCCAAATTTGACTGAAAAGTTGGTAAAAACTTTGATAAAACTAAAATTTTATATTAAAACAAAAACAAAACAAAAAAAACTGGCATTTGTCACACATTTGCCGACCTCCTGTGACCCTTGGACTTTTCGAGTGGTCATCCAAATTAGTATGATAGAAAGGTCTTACCATCAGGCATCTCTGTACCAAGTTTGTGTTTAAAGTTGAAAATAGTATTTGAGGAGAAACAATTTATGTTAAAATATGGCTATTTTTACCCCTGTGACCTTGAACTTTGCGAGAGGTCACTAAAATTGGCATGTTTAGAAAGGGTTTTCCACAAAGTACCCTTGGGCCAAGTTTGAAGTCCGAGGCTTGAATAGTCTCTAAGAAAATGCCAACGTTAACAGTTTGCCGCGGACGACAGACGCTAGCGCTGGACGCCTGACAGACGACGGATGGCCCGTTACATAGACTCACTTTTTGCTATTGCACGTGAGCCAATAAAAGGATGAACACGGTTTAAAATACAGCATATATATATATACACATACACACCGATCACTATGCAGGTACAATTGGAAACACAAAACGTCGCACACACGGAATGAACCCAGGGGTAACTGTTTCATTTTAAACTTTGCCTTTCAATCTGGCTTTGAAAAGGGCTAGGGATAGTGCTATGTCCCACCCAACCTCACACCTCAATACACCATGTGTTACGCACTGGTTATTTCCCTCGATTCGCTACCGCGCAACAATCGAGAAAGACAAACAGTTTGCATGTGGTACAAGTTATGACAGTGTTTGTTAAGGGAAAAAGAGTCAGTCTAGCTTTGTGAAAGTCCAGAGTTTCATTTCATTAACAGTCAGTCTAGCTTTGTGACAGTCCAGAGTTTCATTTCATTAACAGTCAGTCTAGCTTTGTGACATTCCAGAGTTTCATTTCATTAACAGTCAGTCTAGCTTTGTGAAAGTCCAGAGTTTCATTTCATTAACAGTCAGTCTAGCTTTGTGACAGTCCAGAGTTTCATTTCATTAACAGTCAGTCTAGCTTTGTGAAAGTCCAGAGTTTCATTTCATTAACAGTCAGTCTAGCTTTGTGACAGTTTCATTGCATTAACAGTCAGTCTAGCTTTGTGACAGTTTCATTGCATTAACCATTTTAACTCCAAGGCCGCATTTCACAAATGTTGAAGGTGTCGCCTAACGACTACGTATCAGCTGCAGGAGATGGATCCACCATGATAATTCAAGGGTAGTGCCAGATTAACTTGGCGCCTGACGGCGCTAGGCTAATCTGGCACTACTCTCTAATTATCATGGTCGATCCATCGCCTGCTGTAGTGCATCGGGGCTATACGGGTTGAAATGAAAATCTTGCTTTTCACAAAACCAGACTTCTTGTCTCGTGCATTGCCAGGGTAGTGTTCGGTCAGACTTCTTGTCTCGTGCATTACAGGGGAGCGTTCAGTAAGACTTCTTGTCTCGTGCATTGCCAGGGTAGTGTTCGGTCAGACTTCTTGTCTCGTGCATTGCCAGGGTAGTGCTCGGTCAGACTTCTTGTCTCGTGCATTGCCGTGGGTAGTGTTCAGTCAGACTTCTTGTCTCGTGCATTGCCAGGGTAGTGTTCGCGGGTCAGACTTCGTGTCTCGTGCATTGCCGTGGGTAGTGTTCAGTCAGACTTCTTGTCTCGTGCATTGCCAGGCGGGTAGTGTTCGGTCAGACTTCCTGTCTCGTGCATTGCCGTGGGTAGTGTTCGGTCAGACTTCTTGTCTCATGCATTGCCAGGGTAGTTTTCGGTCAGACTTCGTGTCTTCAGACTTCTTCTCCCCCATCGAAATTTTCCATATCCGTACCTCCACAATCGGTATTTTCTCTGTTCTCATTTGTAGTCGGTATTGCCTGCCGCCAGGCGCTAGTTTTCCTTATCCGGTATTTGCCTTTAAAACCCGTAAAACACCGATAATTACCGGTAAAAGCGAACACTGAAACCACTCTGGCTGCCTCCCTCCATTCGCTCCGCAGAGCGAATGGAGAGAGACAACCAGTCTGCACTGAGCCAACTCACGTTTGCCGGCCGTCCAGCTGTAGAGCACGTGGTAGTAGTTGAGCGGCTTGAAGATGTTCCTGACGTCCACAGTGGTCTCGGTCAGTAGGAGATCCAGACACTCAAAGCGCGCGCTCTTCATGCACACCGTCATAGCGTCCTTGAAGTCCGACACCCGTCGACTCTCGTCCAACACGCTGCCTCCTCGCCCTGTCTGCAATACAAAGAGTACACTGAATCGGTCCAAACACGCATTTGCAAGAGGCATAGATTCTCCGCACAAGCGGGGGCGCATGAGGATCTATGCCTCTTCCAGATTTCATTCAAAGGCGTTATATAATAAAATATTCAATAACGTCTTTGATTCCAGAGCGATTTTACGATAATTCAAGGGTAGTGACATAGCTTGGCGCCATCGGGCTCCAAGCTAATCTGGCATTATATCCTTGAATTATGAAGGTCGATCCATCTCCTACAACTGGTACCTAGTGTTTAGGTGACACCTTCACAATCAGTTCAGGGAAATGCGGCCGTGGGGCTGTATATGAGTTAGTTAGGTGACGTAGTTAGGTGAGGTAGAGGACTATGGAAGCAGGTCCAGATCTGAGTGCAGCCTTACTATTTTCATCAGCAGCTTGAGAGCAGGCGCACACTCAGCCAGGACGCACAGCGTCATATAGCCGGTACATGGCGGAAGCTCGTTAAACTGCGGCCTGATGCACATGTCCAGTAACAGCTTGACGCACGCAGGGTAGAATGCATAGGCCGCTACCTCCAGTGGCGTCTGGTTCAGCTCGGTGCCGTCGCTGTCAAACGGAATGAATGAATAAATAAATAAATAAATAAATGTATCTAATTAATAAATAACAACAAAGACTTATGGCTCACGTGTATGACCGATCCACACGTCTGACAATAAGTAAAGGGATGGCTTCTGCACTAACAAAATCCATGTTTTCTAAACATTTAATCAGTTTTCACACATCTGTGAAACCCCGTGACCCTTGACCTTTGCGATGAGTCGACTAAATTAGGATACATAGGAACGTCTTAACGTCAGCTACATTTGTGCCAAATTTGATTGAAAAGTTTGCAAAAATGTTGGTAATTACTACAATTATTGGCATTTTAGACATATTTGTCGACCTCTTGTGATCCTTGACCTTTTCAAAGGGGTCATCCAAATTAGTATGCACCGATAGGTCTTATCATCAGGAATCTATGTAGCAAGTTTGGGTTTGAAGATGTGAATAGTAATTGAGAAAAACATTTTTTGTCAAAATAATTATGGCTATTTTTTTAACCTATACTAATGGTCAAAACTTAAGGGCCACCGCACTTTTTTTTGTCATTGTTTATCGTCGCAAGTACGCTAATAAAATACAATGTTCTTTCGATCCAAATGGGTTAAAAGTTGACCTTAGACAGTCCACTGTACAGGAAACAATAGACAACAATTCATCAATATCCACGAACGTGTCAAATGCACGTGAAACATCGTCAGTTTTTGTGAAAAGCTGTGCGATATTGGCAAGCGTACCAAAGGCAGGCAGGTGGAAACACTCGGTAAAGTCGTGATGCACGTGCTAAAGGGGTCAGTCGTGAACACTGAGCACTTATGTTTCGCTACAAATACCGGTACAGTACGGGTTTAATTGTCACTTTCCTAACCATGCCACCACGACGAAGCCTAACGCCAGTAGATCAAGGCCGGGCGCTAGCATGGCTGCAGGACGGAATTTCTGGACGATAAGTTGGGAGACGTCTTGGGGTGTCCCATTCAGTGATCTAGAGGCTGCTGGCACGATTCCAAGAAACTGGAAGGGCAGAACGACGCCTCTGCTCAGGACGCCCTCGCTGCACCAGCAGAAGGGAGGACAGATACCTATGTGTGGCGGCTCTGCGCGACCGAACTGTCACGTCAACTACTCTGCGACGTCAACTGATGCAAGCTGCAAACGTTAACGTCAGCAGAAGCACAGTCTGCCGACGTCTGCGCGAAATTGGCCAGGCTTTATGCAGAGCAGCAGTGAGAATATCCCTCACTCCAGCTCATCGCAGAGCCCGGGTTGTCTGGTGTCGTCAACATCTGAGGTGGAACAGACTGATGAGTCACGGTTCACTGTGTCCTTCAACGACGGCGGGGTGATGGTCTGGAGACGCCAGGGCGAGCGATTCACGGATGGATGCGTCTAAGAGGTGGATTGCTACGGAGCATGGTCTGGGTAGGCTTCAGCAGGGAAGGCAGGACCGCCCTCCACGTCATCCGAGGCACCCTGACTGGACTGCGCTATCGGTACAAGATTGTGCAGCCCCTCATCCAACCAGCTCTCCAAGCCATAGGCGACAATGCTGTTCTGCAGGACGACAACGCTCGACCTCATCGCGCCCGTGTGGTGGATGAGTACCTTGAGCAACGGGGCATCATGAGGATGGAGTGGCCAGCTCGTTCACCTGATCTGGCTCCCATCGAGCACCTCTGGGACGTGCTGGGGCAACGTGTAGTCAGCAACCATCCCCCCCCCCCCCACACACACACACACACACACCTCAAGGCGTCCCCCAGCTGACTCAGTTCCTGCATCAAGAGTGGGAAGCGATCCTACAACATGTTTTTCAAACCCTGTTGAACTCCATGCATCCACGCTGCATTGAATGCTTGGCTGCAAACGGTGGGTACGCTCGCTACTGACTGGACCAGTCTTGTGTGACTTTTCAAATGAGGGGTGGGTGAACATTCTAACGTAGTGCTTTTGTTACAATTGCTTGATTTACGCAAAACTTAAATGAAATTGTTACTGAATAAATTAGCAAAGTACTCACTTCAAGTATTATTACATTATTTGTATGGTGTTGTCCGTGCGTCTGCGATAAAAAGTGGCCCTTAAGTTTTGACCATTAATATATTTCCTGCGCTCTTGTGACCCTTGACCTTTCTGAGGGGGTCATCCAAATTAGTATGCATAGATAGGTCTTACGATAAGGTATCTCTGTAGCAAGTTTGGGTTTGAAGTTGTGAATAGTATTTGAGAAAAAAACATCTTTTGTCAAAATATGGCGATTTTGGGACCCATTTCTTGAGCTCTTGTGACCCTTGACCTTTCCGAGGGATCAACCAAATTAGTATGCAAACATAAGTCTTACCATCAGGTATCTTTGTACCAAGTTTGGGTTTGAAGTTGTGAATAGTATTTCAGAAAAAAATAAATTATGTCCAAAAATTGCTATTTTGGATATATTTTCTGATCCCCTGTGACCTTGACCTTTGTGACGATTGGTATGTTTAGAAAGGCCTTGCCACAAAGTATCCTTGGGCCACGCTTGAAGACTGTAGCTTGAATAGTCTCCAAGACAAAGCCAACGTTAAAGTTTACCACTGACGACGGACGACGGACGACCACTGGCCCAGAACATACTTACTTTTGCTTCGCCCGTGAGCCAATAAATAACTAAATAAATTGGATGGAATGAAATGAAAGGAAATACTAGATAAGACTAAAAGTCAATGGATGCTACATGTACGTCCAGGGAGCCTATACGAGTTATGTCCCCTGACAGCGGCTCTTACAACAGAAGTTGCCAGGGACTTGTTTCAGTTGACGTCCATCTGTCATCACAATTCGACGTCATGTCATCACTCGGTGACGTCATCTGTCATCACAAAGTGACGTAACGTCTGGTAAGAACATCATAAATTGATGTTCAAGGCGCAAACATGTTCGAAATAGAAATGAACTTCAATTTTTGTTGTTTATATTTAAAATAGGAACAACTTTGAAATGGGGCTCGTCGGAGTGCAATCCGGAGCATGCACATGACGTTTTTGGCGTACGAGGCAGAAATTCTGGCAAAGAAGTAACATGATAAAAATTACGTCACGTCTAGTTACGCAAAACCTTCTGGGGAACGTCTTTTTGGCATCAAGCGCCCTGTGTGTGTGTGAGTGTGTGTGTGTGTGTGTGTGTGTGCGTGTGTGTGTGTGTGCGTGCGTGCGTGCGTGCGTGCGTGCGCGCGCGCGTGTGTGTGTGTGTGTGTGCGCGTGTGTGTGTGTGTGTGTGTGTGTGAATGTGACAGCGACTAGAGCCCGCGTTTCAGGTCGTACAAGCTTGAAATTGTAGGATATTGTCCCTAAAAGATTAATCTCGAGGTAGTTTTTTTAAAATTTTTGATTAAGATGCTCATTGGCGAGAAAATGGCCGTTTCACAAAATCCGGTTGATCCACACTGGATTCCGTATGTTACGTGTTGAGTCATAGTCGTAGTATGATATCACACCAGACGCACGCACGTAAGGTTTTTTTAAAATAAACTTCGTTCAGCTGCAACCCCTCACACGTGGCTTAAGGATGTAGACAATACTGGAGTAACAGTTCCAACAATATTTGATTTCAGCGATGCGATCTACACACAATGCATTCCCAAATGCACCAACACTGATACAATGTCTCCTCTGCAAAATGTCAACACTGGCGACACACTGCGTTTACAACGTTACGCTGCGTCTCTCACAATGTACACCCTATACGGGCCACGTACCTACGATAAACTGTGTCCCTACAACTGACAATGTATGACAATGTATGAACGTGCTTCCCAGCACAATCTTTTATAGTATAAAAACTTTCCAGAATAATCCAAGGAATTCACACAACGCAACCAATCCGCAGCACGGAACACGTAACCGAAACTCATAAATATTAAATAAAAGTAAGAACTTTCTAGAATGAACTACAACAGTCTACAAAAATTCGACTGCTAATTTCAGCCTCTATGTTGAGAAATCCTGGCGCTTTATGACGTCTCACAAAAGTATGGTAGGCAGTTCACGACCTAGTCGGAATTTTCCAGAAATTTCACGATCTTTCAAAAGCCATACTGACCGCTGCTAAATTCACGCGTACAGAAAACAACTATGACTATGAATATTAGAGTGGCTTTACTATTGTGTTGCAAAATGTTGCCTACATTTTGACGTCACACATGCGAGGTCACTAGACAGCGCAATTTTGCTCGAACGTTCTGGTTTATTGTCACCGAATCTACGCATCACAAAAATCGACCGCTCTTCTCCGTGCGACTATGCTAGAAGCTTCCGGACTAAACTTAGCGTATCTTAACAAAGCCAATTCCGCTCTACGCGCGAGCAATAAAAAATCTTACTGAAAAGGTACGTGATTCGTAATCGTGATAGCTCAAATAAATATCGGATCGTTTCCTACGTTCAATACATGCATGCTCTCACGAAACAACACAACCACAATCGTAACACCGTATTTGTTTTAAATTTTACTTGATATGTTGCATATAGCTAGATAAAAAAAAATATTGAATGAGTTCGTTAACCAACATTGTACCTCTTGAACGTTTTGAGTGATAATTACATTAAAAAAAAAAATAGTTTCACTTTTTGGGGGATTAATTTCACGAATTATTTGGGATTAATATTAAAACAATAAATATTTTTTTACGAAAAAAGCAATCTTCTCATTAATAATCGCATGATTTTTCATATAGGGTATTTACATAAGCCTACAGTTAGTCTCGGCTGTCGGGTGCGATTAGGTCAATTGTGACCTGTAAGCCGGCCTAGGTGGGAAAATCAGATACTTTTCTGCGCCACTTTTAGGGAGTTATTTTTAAAACAGCTAACATAGCTTTGATTTTTCTTTTACAAAAAAAAAAAACCAACCAAACTATATCCTCATTAATACCCACATGATTTTTATAAACAGTTTTGCATAAGCCTGCTATTTGTCCCGGCTCTGGGGTAGGATTCGGTCAAATTGTGACCTGTAAGCCCTAGGCGTGAAAATCAGCAAGAAAATTGCCAAAGTTTGATCCTATAATACGTAAAATGTTAGTACTGCGATGAGTGACGTATCACATCGAGTCGTCACTATGAACGCGACGTCGTGGGACTAATGATGCCATGACGTGAAGCTTGAAGTGACTTCATATCGCTGCTCGTGCTATCGTTCTTCTTTAGAATAGTTATTGCTACACCAGACCACAGAGCTTTTGAATGGCGGGAATCGCCGTGTGTCCGAGAAGAACCCAACGAAGCAAGAAACACGCTTATAAAAAACAGTTACAACAGAATTTATTAATATTTCGGGTAAATAGCCTTTTTCAAAATAGACTAACAAACAAGTAGTGATCAGTCGCTACTTATCTTATCGCAGAAGGAATGTGGCAACTCTGGATTGCCGTGTGTCCGTCTTTATTTCTGTGTGCCAGTGTGTGTGGATCAGAGGGTGGGTTAGAGTAGAAGGAAATGGATCAGAAGGATAAGCTTGAAAATAGGAACAACTTTGGGCTGGGGTCGTCCCATCTTGTTCTTTTCTTTCATGCTGAGCAGGAGCCGATCTGGGTGTGGGTGTAGGTGTGGGTGATTCTATGTGTTCGCCCCCTCCCCCCACCCAATAATATATTAAATGCTATATCAAAGTCCTTGGACTCCCTCCCCCTCCTCCCACCTCCTGTGAATGTACCTGTCAATGTGCCTGTGAATGTACCTGTCAATGTACCTGTCAATGTACCTGTCAATGTGCCTGTGACTGTACCTGGCAGAAGTGTGTGTTAACCCTTTTCATCCTGATACACTACTGATTGAAATAAATTTGACAATGATAGTTCAAGATTGGTGCTAGAATAGCTTGGCGCCGCCTGAGGCGCCAAGCTATTCTAGCACCACCCTTGAACTACAATGGTTGCTCTGTCTCCTAATTTGTAATGTAGCCTTCGTAATTTATTTTTTAAAAATCAGCCTCGTGATGTAATAAAGGGCACACACACAGACGTCCCCCCCCCCCCCCCAACACACACACACACACGACGTACCTGTAAGGAGCGATCAACTTTAGCTGCGACGACTGAAGTCTGTCACTTGGATCCAGCGGTCCCTTTCCCTTGGCTTTTCCCTTAGGACTGGGCACGAGCGGGTTTTCTATTGACGATGTGGTCGGCCTCAGATACTGAGGGGGCGGGTTGTCTGTTACTACGGCAGGCATACCCATAGGTTTGATTGTGATCCCAGGAGGCGTTCCCCCCACCATTCCCCCCATTTTTTTCTCCGTGTAGTCTTTCCCGGTGCACTCTCCTGTGGCGTTGCCGACGATCCCGGGCATGTTGATCTCCCCGCCCGTGTACATCACCTGCCAGATCGGGATGACCAGCCTGGGCAAGAACAGCGGCTGCTTGGCCCTTTTGAAGTCGTCGGGTCTGTGTTTGATGATGACCCGGAGGGTGTTGACGTAACCCATGCGGGCGGCCAGATGGGCGTAAAGGTTCAGCGTGGGCTCGTAGGGCGCGGAGAAGTAGCCGATCTTCAGCAGGTAGTCCACGCCGTCCGCGTAGTTGAGGAGGATGGCGTGATGAAGCGCGTCCAGCCCGTTGACGTCCGTCCACGTCACGAACTCTTCTCGCGAGATCAGGCTGCGGATCGCCTCCAGCTTGCGCACGCCCTCCTGGTCCCTCATGGCCTGTATGAAGCGCTCCATCACCGCCTCGATGGGCACGTTCATGGTGGGGTACCCGCTGGCGTACATCGTGACTGCTGCTCGTGCTACGTCAGGCCTGGGACTGTTAACACATTCCAGGCGTGATGCTTGTCACTATAAACGCATTCGAGACGAACTGCATTTGGATGCGCAGATTCTGTCACGTATCCGAATGCGGCGCATCTAGAATGAGTCAGCTCGTCCTATCGTGTTCTACTGGGCACATGTCGATTGAGTCAACTCGTCCTATCGTGTTCTACTGGGCACATGTCGATTGAGTCAGCTCGTCCTATCGTGTTCTACTGGGCACATGCCGATTGAGTCAGCTCGTCCTCTCGTCATGTCGTGTTCTACTGGGCACATGTCCATTGCGTCAGCTCGTCCTATCGTGGTCTACTCAAAACTGGTCACGTGTCGATTGAGTCAGCTCGTCCTGTCGTGTTCTACTGGGCACATGTCGAATGAGTCAACTCGGTCTGTCGTGTTCTACTGGGCACATGTCGATTGAGTCAGCTCGTCCTATCGTGTTCTACTGGGCACATGTCCATTGAGTCTGTCAACTCGTCCTATCGTGTTCTACTGGGCACATGTCGATTGAGTCAGCTCGTTCTGTCGTGTTCTACTGGGCACATGTCGAATGAGTCAGCTCGTTCTGTCGTGTTCTACTGGCACATGTCGATTGAGTCAGCTCGTCCTATCGTGTTCTACTGGGCACATGTCGCATATTGAGTCAGCTCGTCCTATCGTGTTCTACTGGGCACATGTCGATTGAGTCAGCTCGTTCTGTCGTGTTCTACTGGGCACATGTCGAATGAGTCAGCTCGTTCTGTCGTGTTCTACTGGGCACATGTCGATTGAGTCAGCTCGTCCTGTCGTGTTGTACTGGGCACATGTCGATTGAGTCAGCTCGTCCTATCGTATTCTACTGGGCACATGTCGATTGAGTCATCTCGTCCTATCGTGTTCTACTGGGCACATGTCGATTGTGTCAACGCGATCTATCGTGTTCTACTGGGCACATGTCGATTGTGTCAACCCGTTCTGTCGTGTTCTACTGGGCACATGTCGATTGTGTCAACCCGTTCTGTCGTGTTCTACTGGGCACATGTCGATTGTGTCAACCCGTTCTGTCGTGTTCTACTGGGCATATGTCGAATGAGTTAACTCGTCCTGTCGTGTTCTACTGGGCACATGTCGATTGAGTCAGCTCGTCCTGTCGTGTTCTACTGGGCACATGTCGATTGAGTCAGCTCGTCCTATCGTGTTCTACTGGGCACATGTCGATTGAGTCAGCTCGTCCTATCGTGTTCTACTTGGCACATGTCGATTGTGTCAACGCGGTCTATCGTGTTCTACTGGGCACATGTCGAATGAGTCAGCTCGTCCTATCGTGTTCTACTGGGCACATGTCGATTGAGTCAGCTCGTCCTATCGTGTTCTACTTTGCACATGTCGATTGAGTCAACTCGTCCTATCGTGTTCTACTAGGCACATGTCAATTGAGTCAGCTCGTTCTATCGTGTTCTACTGGGCACATGTCGAATGAGTCAACTCGTTCTGTCGTGTTCTACTGGGCACAGATCGATTGAGTCAGCTCGTCCTATCGTGTTCTACTGGGCATATGTCGATTGAGTCAGCTGGTCCTATCGTGTTCTACTGGGCACATGTCGATTGAGTCAGCTCGTCCTATCGTGTTCTACTGGGCACATGTCAATTGAGTCAGCTCGTTAAATCGTGTTCTACTGGGCACATGTCGAATGAGTCAACTCGTTCTGTCGTGTTTTATTGGACACATGTCGATTGAGTCAACTCGTCCTGTCGTGTTCTACTGGGCACATGTCGATTGAGTCAACTCGTCCTGTCGTGTTCTACTGGGCACATGTCGATTGAGTCAACTCGTTCTGTCGTGTTCTACTGGGCATACGTCGAATGAGTCAGCTCATCCTTCTCTAAAGCAGGAGCCGGGTGCGCTATGACAAAAGGCGCCACGCTAACCTGGTACTACCCTCGACCACCCGTGAATTCATTGAACCCACTGATGGTGTGTTTCCATTTCGTGTGTCGGCAATACTTACTTATTCTGCTGAAGTATGTCCAGTCAGTCGTTCATGAACAGCGGTGAGCCGGCGTCTCTGAACCTCACCTTATCCGCGTTGCAGAAACATTTGGACGGCATTGTTGACTTGGGTGTCACATGACATGGATGGACGGAGGCTGGCCTTCACGGGCATACTGCAGTATGGTGGTCAATAAGGTGCAGCCAACGATGTCTAGAACTAAATTTTAGCAATTCGTACATCTCCGTCCCTTTCAGACGATACTGATTACGTTTCCAGATTCGACAGAAACAGTGAGAACGAGATACCAGCTTGGCAATGAGGCGCTGGGTGACACTGAGGTGATGTTTCTGGATTGCCGCTTTCACGGACCCAGTGTTGATTTTGCCTTACAAACGACGCGAGTCAATGGAAAGTGCGGGCTCATTCTACTTGGTCAGGGAAGAAGTAGGAAAACAAAGCACGCGCTAGGCCAGTGGCCTGGTTTCTCATGTGATCCATGCGCACGACTTCCACTACGATCAGGGTGGCGGCGATGGCAAGGCCGACATATTCATCAATCCTCACGGAGAAATCCATCGTATCCATCAGGTGATATTAGGACAATTATCTTTTGCACACAATGTATTGGAGATAACAAGTCGGCGATTGTCCTACGAGTGTATTGTGTATAATGTCAGTAAGCAGAACCTCAAGAGTGTGGGCACGCGCTGGACCACCGTATGTGTAACGTCAAGCTGTTTGGTATGATTTGTGAGTTCTAGAGAGCAACGCTGCCGTGAATCCAGTAGGTCTGTTTTAGTGAATCATGAAACTCACACGGTTCTAAAAGGTGGACGAACCGGCTCTTGCCAAATAATGGCCGAACATGTTGTCGCGTCAGTTCGGGTGTTCAGTATTCAATGTGATACCATTACCTGTGCGCCTCATCGCCGTTCTGCAAGCTCATTAAAATCATTTGTAAATTTGATGACTGTCAAGCTTAGGTAAATTTGACGTTGGCTTGCCGGTACAGTCCAGGCAGTTTCGTTATTCTCTCTATTCCGCTGTCAGTTTCTGTTACGTTTGCTTGCAGCCTCAGTGCTGCGTGACTGATGTTCGTCGATGGAATGGTCTTCGGTGCACTTGTTGGTATATCAGCTCAAAGGTTTTTACCCTGACCCCCCGAAGATGGAACGTTAAAACAACTTTCTAGATGTTAACTGAAAGGAGGGGTATGTCCGCCATGGTGGTGTCAGCGGAAGTCTGTGTAAGTTTATGTCAAACACGTCATCAGCTAACACGCACTTATTTTAAAGTCTGACGTCAGTACGAATGTTATGGTCACAAATATTAGCGCCAAACCTCTCTCTCTCTCTCTCTCTCTCTCTCTCTCTCTCTCTCTCTCTCTCTCTCTCTCTCTCACACACACACACACACACACACCGGCCACACACACACACGGACTAACAGATGAAAACAAGATGAGCATTTCATCCCAAAGTCTATATATATATATATATATATATATATATATATATATATATATATATATATATATATATATATATATATATATATATATATATATATATATATATATATATATATATATATATTCATTACTTATAACAAAGGCGTCGCCCAAGCCAAAAAATGCACTCAATCAGAGTAACTCCAAGGGACATAATTTTTCAATAAATTCTGAGAAAGCTGTGCTAATGCCATGGAAATCCAGGCTGGTAAACTTGCATTGTGTCATCAGGACATCAGCTGTCCTTTTGTGACTGCATCGCTTATTAGATCTTTTGAGCCTTCCACTGAACACCTACTACATAAAGTAATAGGGACTACCCCCAGGCGCCCCGCAACCCGCTGGAGAATATCCAGTCCTCCCCCCGAGAGGGGAGGCTAGTGCATGAATATTCCCAAACAGATCTTGGACCTGCTGGATAGATTTAAGATTTTGCCGCCTACGACCGGTTTCGACCCAAGGTGGGTCTCATCAGGTAGGCATACGGCGTAACCTCTCCCCCCTCTCGGGGGGAGGACTGGATATTCTCCAGCGGGTTGCGGGGCGCCTGGGGGTAGTCCCTATTACTTTATGTAGTAGGTGTTCAGTGGAAGGCTCAAAAGATCTAATAAGCGATGCAGTCACAAAAGGACAGCTGATGTCCTGATGACACAATGCAAGCTTACCAGCCTGGATTTCCATGGCATTAGCACAGCATTCTCAGAATTTATTGAAAAATTATGTCCCTTGGAGCTACTCTGATTGAGTGCATTTTTTGGCTTGGGCGACGCCTTTGTTATAAGTAATGAATAATTGTACCACAAAATTGCCTAGGTGTTGCCTTTTCAAAATTAGTCAGTCTTCTTCCACTGCAACACCCCATAAAGCTTTAGGGATGCAATCCACGCTGGACTAGTGGTTGCTACCAGTCAAATTCTGTTTAGGATAGAGTACCACAGTTACTCGCAACCAGAGGGGGGAGAGGTTACGCCGTATGCCTACCTGATGAGACCCACCTTGGGTCGAAACCGGTCGTAGGCGGCAAAATCTTAAATCTATCCAGCAGGTCCAAGATCTGTTTGGGAATATTCATGCACTAGCCTCCCCTCTCGGGGGGAGGACTGGATATTCTCCAGCGGGTTGCGGGGCGCCTGGGGGTAGTCCCTATTACTTTATGTAGTAGGTGTTCAGTGGAAGGCTCAAAAGATCTAATAAGCGATGCAGTCACAAAAGGACAGCTGATGTCCTGATGACACAATGCAAGCTTACCAGCCTGGATTTCCATGGCATTAGCACAGCATTCTCAGAATTTATTGAAAAATTATATATATATATATATATATATATATATATATATATATATATATATATATATATATATATATATATATATATATATATATATATATATATATATATATATATATATATATATATATGTGTGTGTGTGTTTGTGTGTGATAGTGTGTGTGTGTGTGAGACAGCGACTAGAGCCCGCATCTGAGGACGGACAAGCTTGAAATTTTAGGATATTGTCCCAAATAAGAATTATCTATAGAAATCTTTTCGATTTTTTAAGTCCCTTCTATTTATAACCGCGAGGTGAAGAGGAGTATCAGGGCAGACAAGAGGGCCTACATAGACAGCCTGGCAGCAGAGGCAGCAGGCTGCGGCAACATGAAACAGCTCTACGACATTACCAGAAGATTGTCGGGCAAGTATGGCCATACAGAAAGACCAGTAAAAGACAAAGAAGGCAAGCCTATTGCAGACATAGCAGACCAACTCGACAGATGGGCCGAGTATTTCGAAGAGGTACTGAACAGACCCACCCCACCCGACCCCCCAGACATCTAGCCAGCAGAGAATGACCTACTCATCAGCTGTGACAGACCCAGCCGGGAAGAGATCAGAAAAGCAGTCGCATTTTTGAAAACGGTAAAGCAGCAGGGCCAGATGGCATCCCATAGGAGGCTCTGAAAGCAGACCTAGAGACAACAGTAGAGCTGCTGTATCCACTGTTTTGAAAGATCTGGGAGAAAGAGGTGATGCCGGCTGACTGGAAGGTGGGGTATCTGATCAAGTTTCCCAAGAAAGGCGACCTCAGTAAGTGTTCCAACTAAAGAGGAATCACCTTGCTGTCAGAACCAGGAAAGGTCTTCAAAAGGTTAATCCTGGAGAGAATGAAGAGCTCCGTCAACCCCCAGCTGAAAGACCAGCAAGCAGGATTCAGGAAAAAACGATCATGTACAGACCAGATCGCCACTCTCCGCATCATCGTGGAACAGTCTCTGGAGTGGATCTCCCCGCTGTACGTCAAATTTGTGGATTACGAGAAAGCATTTGACAGCGTGGACCGAGAGACTTTGTGGAAAGACCTACGACACTACGGTGTACCCACAAAGCTCCTGCCCGATCAAAAGCAGCTACGATGGCATGACATGTCGCGTGATCCACGAAGGGCAGTTCAGCAGGGAGCTCCAGGTCAGAACCGGCGTCAGGCAGGGGTGTTTGCTGTCTCCATTCCTCTTCCTGGTCCTGTTACCAATAACTTCTACCGTTGAAAAATAAAGGTTCATTGTTTATTGTTCCTACTGGCCATAGACTGGGTCATGAAGAGGACCACTGAGCAGAGAAGAAGCGGAATACAGTGGACGCTGTGGACACAGCTTGACGACCTCGAGTTTGCAGATGACTTGGCTTTACTGTCGCACACTCGTCAACAAATGCAGGACAAGACCACGAGGCTTGCTGACATCTCGTCCCAAGTGGGCCTCACCATCCACAAACAGAAAAATGAGACAATGAGGCTGAACGCAACCAGGGAAGAACCCGTCTTGCTTGCTGGCACCCCGTTGGAGTCCTTCACCTATCTCGGGAGCATCATAGACAAAAAGGGCGGCATTGATGCAGATGTCAGAGCACGAATCGGTAAAGCAAGAGCAGCCTTTCTCCAGTTGAAAACAGTGTGGAGTTCCAGAGAGCTGTCACAACACACCAAAGTCTGGATTTTCAACTCAAACGTAAAATCAGTTCTCCTATATGGAGCAGAGACATGCAGGTTGACAAAAACCACAGTCAACAGAGTACAGACCTGCATACACAGTTGTCTTAGAAGAATCTTGAAAATCCACTGGCCAGAGAAGATCAGCAACGTCAGACTCTGGGAGAGAACACAGCAGATAACAGCAGAGAATGAAATTGGGCGAAGAAGATGGGGATGGATTGGTCACAGTCTGAGACAGCCAGTTTCCAGTATCACTAGGCAGGCATTGTCATGGAACCCCCAGGGAAAGAGGAAAAGAGGCAGGCCGAGAAACACCTGGCGGCCATAGCTCCAAGCAGACATCAAGAGACTGGGAACCACCTGGAGTAAAATCGAAGGAGAAGCACAGGACAGGAGTCTCTGGAGGTCTCTCGTCGACGGCCTATACCCTGGGAGGGGTGATAGGCGTAAGTAAGTAATTAAGTCAGTAAGCCCTAGGAGTGAAAATCAGCAAGAAAATTGCAAAGTTGATCCTGTGATACGTCAAATGTTAGTACTATGATGAGTGACATATCACATCGAGTCGTCACTATGAACACAGCGTCGTGGGACTAATGATGCCATGACGTGAAGCTTGAAGTGATGTCATTTCGCTGCTCGTGATATTATTCTTCTTCAGAATAGCTAAGCTACGCCAGACCACAGAGCTTACGAATGGCGGGAATTGCCGTGTGTCCGTCTTTATTTCTATGTGCCAGTGTGTGTGGATCAGAGGGTGGGTTAGAGTAGAAGGAAATGGATTCCTGTCGCTACACGAGACCACAGAGCGTACTAATGGCGGGAAGCGTCATCTGTCCGTCTTTATTTGTGTGCGCCGGCGTGTGTGTTGATCAGAGGTTGGCTTAGAGGGGAGGGAAATAGATCAGCATAATAAGCCTTAAAAATATGAACAACTGTGAATGTTCCTAAAAGATAAACGCATCTCAGCTCCAAACAATACGGTAGACTTTGGGATGAAATTCTCATCTTGTTGTAATATTTAATTACCACTCAAAAAGTTCTAGAGGTACAATGCTGGTTAACGAACTCATTCAGTATCTCCCTTTTATTTCCGCCGTGAGATGGCCTTAGTCGCCTGCTTGGCGTTAAACCCAAATAACTGACTCTCCCTTTTATTTAGCTATATATGCAAATTATCTAGTAAAAATAAGAACAAGATGGGATAAACCATAACCCACAAAGTCCCTTCTATATGAGAGCTGTCCTCGCTGTCAATGGTCTCTATCTTTTGTTTTTGACCCGATTAATAATTACGGTATTTATAATGCGCTTATCTTATAATAATTATAACTCTAAGCGCGCACCCACAACTCGCACACGCATGCGCACGCTTTAGACAATGACTCACGTACCACAAATAGTGAAAATACATTACGACGGTCAACTTGGGGTGGGGAGTGTAGTGATATAGTGCTAGAACTGTTGAAAGAGGCGAGTTTTGAGGGCGGACTGGAAGGAGGAGAGAGAGTGTTTCTGACGGAGAGAGAGTGGGAGAGTGTTCCAGGTGGTTGGACCGTATACTGAGAAGGAGCGGGGGCCGAAAGCGCTGAGTTTGGTGCGGGGGATGAGGAGAGGGTCGGAGGCGGAGCGGAGGGA
Organism: Semisulcospira habei; assembly: GCA_036245525.1. Lineage (NCBI taxonomy): Eukaryota > Metazoa > Mollusca > Gastropoda > Semisulcospiridae > Semisulcospira > Semisulcospira habei. The sequence continues at coordinate 148,945,993 of BTPG01000004.1, forward strand.
GCGGGAAGGAGTGTAGGGGTGAAGTAAGTTGGAGAGATACGTAGGAGCGTAGTTGTTCAGGGATTTGTAGCAGAGAGACAGAATCTTGTATTGGATGCGTTGGGGGATGGGGAGCCAGTGAAGGAGCTTGATGTTGAATTATCTCCTATTGAAAAAGTCTCTCAGATCTGCCAGTGTGTCAGCGAGTTCTATAGGGGGCGCAGGACATACGCGTCATTGATTTGTCAAACGTCATTTGTCATGACTATGTTTTAGTTTTTACGTAATTTTATATTATACGTGATACGAGTTTCACTTTCGCTTCATAGGCTTGAGAAAATGGTGACAAAACTAGAACTTCACGGTACAATTTCAGTCTTGCTATAATTTGTGTGAAAGCAGGTTGACTTTACCTAGCTACATGATATACTAAGTACACGAATCACCTGCATGCTCTTCTGAAAGCGCGTCGATGTGTGTGTGCGCGTTAGTGCGTGCGTGCGCGCTCCAAACATCTTCAAAAGGCATTGATCCTCATGCGCCTGGAGGGCGCATGAGGGTCTATTCGTTCTGGAGATGCGCGCGTGTTTGTGTATAAGAGAGAGAGAGAGATGATGATGGTGATGAATCTTTATTTATTCAGGATAAAGCTATTAGGCAACTCAATGCCTGTCTTACAAGCTGTCCTGTAAACAAACAACATAACAGATTGATTGATTGTACATTGCTTAACGTCCCGACAGCAACAAGGCTTTCTCAGGACGTGCCTGCACTGCTTGTGAAAAAAAAAACAAAAAAAAAAAAACAGAACATTGAATGTATGTCGCCAGCCGGTCAAATACGTTAAATAAACCTAACACATGGGGCTAAATAAAGCTAAGACCATTTAGCAACACACATCCAATATCAAGAGCTACAGGCAGTGCAGACAGTAGGGAGAGTTTTTAAAAGGCAAATACAGGTGAATGGGAAAAGGGTAGACAGAAACACATGCCCCAGAATAGAGAGAAAACCCCACCCTGTGGGGCTGACCAGGGTGACCCTGGGAACTAAAAAATACCTAACCCCACCCAAGTCCCCCAGGGCAGACCCGGGTGGGGGATACACCATAACAGGAAAATAAACAGAGCATGCAAATACTAACAATAATAATAATAAGAAGAAGAAGAAGAAGAAGAGGAAGAAAAACTACGGGAAAAAAACGCAATGGAGAATTTGTAACTGCCTCCGATGCAAAAAGCAAGAGAACGAAACGCGTGCACAGCATTAATATTATACTCATCTAAGACAGTGTCATAGAATCAGCAGCATCAATAGCGTATAGTGACACCGACAACACAATAGATGAGCAGGTAGCAAATTTAAGGAGAAAGAGAAAAAATTTGACGTTTACGTGTTATCAGCAGAATTATTTTTATATGGCAAACTGTGAAGTCACGCTGATTGGAAGTGAGTGTGCAAGGCACGTTTAAAATGGATTTTATCGCAAAATGATTTAATGTTTAATGGCAATGAGTTCCAGACAGAACTACCAGAAAATAGAAGGCTTGACTTGTAGAGATCTATCCGTGGGCGGGGTAAGTGAAGCAAGTCATTCCTCGTATGTAGGTGATGCCGAGGGCTGAAGTTAAATATCATGCGCAGATATTCCGGGGCTTGATAATGAAATATTTTGTGCATGAGGACGCATTTGTTAAATTTGAGTTGTTCCTTCAGTGTAAGCAGGCCAAGGGATTTTATTTTCTCAGCCGTGGAAATAGGGTTAGGAATAATTAACTTAACTGAACGACGATACAGCGAGTTTAGTTTTTTAAAATGAAGTTCACTGCATTCGTCCCACAAAGAGGACGCATAGTCACAGTGGCTTTTAATGTGTGCGTGAAAGAACAATGTACAGCACTTTGTACTAAGAATATGTCTAAGTTTAGATAGCAGAAATACATTCCTGGACAAGGTTTTGCACAAACTGTCGATATGTGGCGACCAGTTCAGCTGGTCGTCAATTACAACTCCCAGTAGGCGGTGCCTGGATACTTGTTGGATAGGTTTATTGCCAAGTGACAGTTTCAGAGGGGCAGGATGTAGCTGACGCTTTTGGCGGGTTGTTATCAACATGCTTTTGGTTTTAGAAGTACTGATTAGCATGCGATTTTGCGCACACCAATCTGACACTTCATCGAGACTCTGCTGGAGGATACAATTTAGCGTCGTTTCACGTTTGTCTGATGTATGCAGAGTTGAATCGTCAGCAAAGAGTTCGCATTTAACCTCAGGATTTGAGATGGAAAGAGGTAGATCATTGATGAATAAAGAAAATAAAAGAGGCCCTAGGATAGATCCTTGGGGAACTCCGTGCATCACTATACCTTCTTTCGAATACCGCCCATTTGAGTACACCTTCTGTCGGCGGTTACTGAGGTAGGAGGAGAAAAAAGCTATAGAGTTCGAATCAAGCTTATATACTGAAAGTTTCTTTAAAAGAATGTTGTGATCGACTAAATCAAATGCTTTGGTTAGGTCCAGAAAAACTGCACCATTTAATTTGGAATTGTTTATTGATGAGAGCCAAGAGTCAACAATGTGAACGAGGGCAGTATGACATGAGTGTTTAGGTCTAAAACCAGACTGAAGAGATACGAGGAGGCGGTGATTCTCCAAGAATTGGAGTAGGTGCTTATGAACGTGTCTTTCTAGTGGCTTCGATAATAGTGATAACACTGAAATAGGACGGAAATCGTTTGGACTTTTGGGATCTGTACATTTGGGAATGGGGACAACTTTAGCATCTTTCATGGCATCTGGAAAAATACCTTGCTTGATAGAAAGGTTGAATATAAATGTCAAGGTGTCAGCTGTGTATGGAAGGGACAATTTCAGTACCATGTTGTTTATTCCATCCAGGCCACACGATTTACTTGTTAGAGTAGAAATATATTTACCTACTTCAAACACTGTCATAAGAGGTATGGAGAAGGACGCACCTGTTGCAGACTCACAGTGTGTGCGCAGTTTATCAGAACAACTGTAACTATCAGTGCCACTGGAAAAGGTTTTGATTGATTGTACATTGCTTAACGTCCCGACAGCAACAAGGCTTTCTCAGGACGTGCCTGCACTGCTTGTGAAAAAACAGAACATTGAATGTATGTCGCCAGCCGGTCAAATACGTTAAATAAACCTAACACATGGGGCCTAAATAAAGCTAAGACCATTTAGCAACACACATCCAATATCAAGAGCTACAGGCAGTGCAGACAGTAGGGAGAGTTTTAAAAAGGCAAATACAGGTGAATGGACCAAGGGTAGACAGAAACACATGCCCCAGAATAGAGAGAAAAACTCACCCTGTGGGGCTGACCAGGGTGACCCTGGGAACTAAAAAGTACCTAACCCCACCCAAGTCCCCCAGGGCAGACCCGGGTGGGGGTCTGGAAAAGGACTGTACAAGGGACTCAGCAATATTTAAAAAGTGGGAATTGAAGTCGTCTGGAGTTATGCCTGGAGAGGTAGCAGCATTGATGGAACTCCTCTTCTTTGTAAACAAATTGATTGCATTCCAGACACTTCGGGTATCTTTACCCTCTGCGATAACTTTTTCCGCAAGCGTTTTCTGTGCTTTTCTAACTAAGGATTTTACAAGATTACGTTGTTTCTTAAAATCCGCAAACTTTTTCTGTCGTTTTAAGTCATCTCTTAGTTTCATTGCGTGAATGATGTCCTTTGACAACCAAGGCGGAAGGGTAGGGTGTTTAACGCGTTTAGTCCTTAGTGGGGCATGTTTATCGAGGACCCAAAGAAATAGCTTGTACCAAAGCGAGAGGGCTTCATTGGGATCATTAGTGTTATAAATAAGGTGAAAGGGCGTGATTGAGAGGTCATGAAGAAAGTCATCTTTGTTGAACTTTGTGTAAGACCTGTATGTGATGGTAGTGTGGTGTTTGTGCTGGGGTTTATCACGTTTAACTGAAAGATTAAAACAAGTAGGAAAGTGATCGCTATTGGCTACATTCGGCACGTGGACGTTTGTGACAGCGGGTGCATTAGTAGTATAGATGTGGTCAATCAATGTGGCGGATGACAAAGAAACTCTAGTGGGAGACCGAACCATCTGCTGCAGGCCAAATAATGAGGTGGTGCAATTCCACGCGGCATTACCAGTCTTTAGCAGGTCAATATTAAAATCGCCTAGAAGGTGTATATCTTTGTTGTGACGTTGTTGCACCTTATCCATCATGGTGACAAAATCATCATACCATGAAAATGTGGCTGAAGGGGTGCGATAAATAAATCCAATTAGTGTGGGGGAAGATTTGTCACATTTCAGTTCAAGAAATAAACTTTCAACGTGACAAGACTCTAAATCCATGCGGCGGGTAACGTACTGGCGGATAGAGTTATGAATGTACACAGCTATACCGGTATGACCGGGGGATGATGCATCTCTACGGAATACAGCATAGTTATGAATGGAGATCGAGGTGTTACTAATATGTTCCCTGAGTCTAGACTCAGTAAATCCAAATATATGAAAGGGTTGGGGTTGTGAAAGTAAAACAGTGGCGTCGGGCACTTTGTTGTATAAATCATAAACGTTAAGGTGCCCTATCCGTAAATCATGCTTAGTCAGCGAACACTGATGTACATGTGGGCTACAGGCAGGCATGATGAAGCAACACGTGGGGGGAAAATGTGTACAAAAGTCAATTAAGAACAAATGAAAACTTTTGAACTCTAACAAAGTTAAACAAAACCCAGGAGAAGCTACAGTGCTGAAAACTCAGCTCAGTCTATCGCTTTCGCTGCAGACAACGTCACACCCCACGCAGGGGAGAGAGAGAGAGAGAGAGAGAGAGAGAGAGAGAGAGAGAGAGAGAGAGAGAGAGAGAGAGAGAGAGAGAGAGAGAGAGAGAGAGAGAGAGAGAGAGAGAGAGAATGACGTCATATAAAGAGTACATGTCACTGTGCGTGGTGACGGAGTTGCATCTTTTACGTCACCGCCAATGTCCGACTTTCTCTAGAAGCGAAGGTGTTTTTTTTTTTTTTGTTGATTTTTTTTTTACTGTTTTAGTTCTTTTCTGAAAAGAATTAATTTTTACTAAAAAGAAGTTGAAACGGATACAGAGCTGGCTAACGAACTCATCCAATGTCTTTCTCCAAACTAGCTATATGCAAAAGTTCAAGTAAATATGACATAAATTACGGACTCTAATCTGGGTCAACCGACTTCCTATAAACGGTTGTTTGTCTTCAATGAGACATTCAGTTACAATATGCTCGGAGGCTCTCATAGCCACCCACTTAAGAAAGTATTTCGCCAAGTTTCAAGCTTGTGTGTACAGACATAACGGAGATTCTCTTGTTTATACGCACACACTTACACACCCACATACATACATATGTACATACGGCGCTTCGCGACAAAATGTACGTTCAGCTGCGAGGTTAGCGTAATTTTTATCTTGTTACTTCAATTGTTAGAGGTTTAGCCTGCCCGCCTTTGACATCATGGACATGCTATTAAATTCGCCCCACCGCGACCCGTCCTAAAAGGTCCCTTCTATAAATAGAAGGCACTTAAAAATTACGGACTCCAGTAAGGAGCAACCGGTTTTTGTGAAACGGCCATTTTCTCGCCAAAGAGCATCTTAATAAAAAAAAAAAAAAAATGGAAAAAAAGGTCGCGAGATAATTCTTTTGGGGACAATATCCTAAAATTTCAAGCTTGTCCGTCCTCAACCGCGGGCTCTAGTCGCTGTCACATACACACACACACGGCGCCAAAAAGACGTTCTTTAGCAAGGTTTGCGTAGCTAGACGTGACGTCATTTTTAATCTTCTTTGCCAGAATTTCTGCCCCGCACGCCCAAAGTCATATGCATGCTCCGGAATGCGCTCCGACCAGCCCCATTTCAAAGTCTGCCGTATTTTCAATACGGTAGACAAAAGCCAAGCACACACAATATGCCTCTTCACACAGATGCGCACGAACACACATACAAAAGCACGCATACCCAATAACTCCTGATCAACGGATTTCAATTCTCCACAATTTATTACAAAACTGATTCTTCACAAAGCTCCAGTCAAATTGTCAGCAGTTTCGTTTCTAGTAAATACACACATACCCCTCACTCCATCTTGTACGCGTCATCAATCACAAACCAAGCACATACTGTACTGCGGTAATAAACAAGCGACTTTATGTACACTGTATCGCAGGGTTCTTTCTAGGCAGTGGGTGTAGCCACAAGCAGAGGTGGTCACAAGAATGATTTGAAATTCAGTTTATCTCCCTTTCGGTCTCATATGCCGATTGAGATCAATTTACTTTCAAATCATTTTTAATTAACTTTATTTCAATAATTTCAAATCACTATCGATTCAATTTGTCAGCCTCATATCTCTACGGGCACTTGAGGCTAAAACTGGGGTAAAGGTAAATTGAATTTCAAATCGTAATTATTTGCATTTACCTTGATCTTGGTCTCAGTCACTGCCAAAAGCAAATTTACATTCAAACAATTTTTGAGATGACCTCTGCCTGTGGGAGAAGGTAGCAGCTTAACCTATGACATCCTGGGGCTGATTTTAAAAAAATGATCATTGACCTATGAAGGCTGCATTACAGATTAGGAGATAGATCAAGCATTTTAGTTCGAGGGTGGTGCCAGATGAATAGCTTGGCGCCTGAGGCACCAAGCTATTCTGGCACCACCCTCGAACTATCATAGTCACATTTATTTGAAGCAATGCGAGTATCAGGATGAAAAGGGTTCAGCCCGTCGTCAAAAGACTGGACCAATAACGCCGAGCTGGTGTACCTCGTCCTGTGCCTAGGTTAAACGCACCAGCGGCGCCATTGTTGCCATTTTCGCACCCGAGACCGGTCATGTCAGTGCACCAGATCGGTTTAGAGCGAGTCGGTGCTTTCTGCACGTGCAATGAGCAATATCGGAGAAAGAATCACGCGACCGTCGTTTGATTGATGCAAAATAGGACGACTACAGAATAAACCCTTTCCCGGCCGTATGCAATCCGGCGCCGCAACAATGGCGCCGCTGGTGATTTACCTAGGCACAGGGCGAGGTATACCAACGCAGCACCTTTAAGGCATTAAACCTGGCAGACACTTCGCTTCCCATTCCCCGTGTGCAAGCGGCCGTCAGTCCCGTGTCCACGTGGGGGTGGATGCAGTCACCGCAATGGTTAACCGCCTCCCCTGCCGGTGTACACACATTTCTCTTCCTGAAATCTATGTACATTTAACGACCAAAAGCCCAAGAAACACAGGTATAAAATGGTGTCAGCAATAGGCATAGATCCTCATGAGCTCCCCGCGCAATGCGGGGGCTCTTGAAAATGTCTGTCTCTTGCAGTTGCATCGTGTTCGTTTTTTTCTCGGGAGTGAAGGGGTTAATTGCACCATTTGACTGCTCATCGACTCTCATTTCTTTGCACAATCTGATATAACCCTGTGTGGCTGTCTGTGGTACTTTTCGTCGCCGTGATTCCTGCAGGAAAGTGGGTCCCGCCTTGTCAGTGTCATTATCTTACATAGCTCTGCATAGTACACACATGATCACAACTCTGGCAAACAGCGCTCGGACTAAATGAACGTGTGGCAAATAAGAGACCTTGATCCTGGCGAGTCCTGCAGATAGCCGCGCTCCTGAGGATCTACACCTCTTTCTGGTGGAAACTGGGAGACTGTGCAAGGCTGAGTGAGACTGAACACAAAGACAATTTTGGTCTTAGAATTGTTTACTGAGCACAATCACGACTTCTTACTCAAACTATATTTCATTTTCACAAAATAAAAGCTTCACCAAAAAAAAAAAAAAAAAAGTTTAAAAAAAAAATTGATGAAGTGTAAATGTGTAGAAATCAAAATCTGAGGAACAACTACCACGGGCATCTAACCTGCCATGATGCTACAATGTATGCTGTGTCAGAAAATAGTCAGAACAAAAGGGCCATTAATATTAACCCTTTGGTTGTCGGTAGCACTGTCAATCTCGAATGATTCCTGTAGGAATCATGGTGACATAGAGCGCTGCCCACAACCCACCGGGCTAGAACAGTTTTGTGGTATCATCAAATATAGTTCTAAAACTATCACAACTTCATGCTTCATCCCAAAATTATATACATCATATTCAAATGTACAAATTCAGCTGTCAAAGGCACAAAAGCATAGTTTTTCCCCAATATCCCCTGTACCAAACGTCTCCGGGCCCTCGACGACCGCAGTGGGCCTGCGCACGCCACTGCGGCCGTTGTGGACACGAGGACCTTTGCCTACTGGGGCAAGCACTAGTGCACGCAGCAACCAGTCCTGTGAAGATCAGTACCGCTACCGTAACTCATTCTGCCCCAGACACACCACAGGAAGATAAGGATCGACCGTGATAGTTCAAGGGTGATGCCAGAATAGCTTGGCGCCTATGGGCGCCAAGCTATTCTGGCATCACCCTTGAACTATCACGGTCGATCTGTGTCGGCCTGCACTGCAATGCCAGTCCTTCAGAGGACAACGGCAACATTTGAGGATTTCGGTGTTGGGGTAGAATGAGTTAACGCTGTAAACAGTACTAGTGTAAACATTACTAGTGGCTGCATACAGTGGGGTTAACCCGTTCAGCCCTACATCAGGAGATGGATCAAACACGATCTATTAAGGGTAGTGCCAGAGTAGCCTGCCACCATCAGGCCGCCAAGCTACTCTTGAATTATCATAGTCGATCAACCTCCTGCAAATGGTACATAGTCGTTAGATGACACTTGCAACATTTGGCAATGCGGCTGTGGGTTTAAATGGGTTAACTGCACACAGATTTGCCCCCCCCCCCCCCCCCCCCCCCCCCACGGAAAAAAAAAAAAACGGGGAAAAAAAGGAGACGAACTGGGAAAATCTTACATCATAGTGAGACCCCAGAACTTGGACGTACATGTATGATCAATGTACAATAAGTTAGGGTCCTCCGAGCTTGGAATGGTAGAGTTCACAACAATCAGGCGAGTGGCGGTGGGATGGACACAGTTGATTCACTTGGACGGACGTTTCCACACACATCTTTAGCTTTGCCTGCCGGTCACCTCACATGCAACACTTTGGTCGCCGACTTCACAGACGTGTATACGCTACTTCCAATGTGCGGACTTGCTCTACTGCGTACACAGTTCATGTGTGTCACTAACCCTTTAGCTGTGGGCAGCGCTTGTTGCCCAGACTCAACATTCCCGCAGGAATCACCTCAACAAAAAGAGGTAGGCCTATCACCAGCTAAAGGCCGGGAAAGCCGACGGTCACCTGGCACAACCCGGGTTGTCAGACACACAGCACAAGCAGAACCACGACACTCCATCAATATGCTGTCCACTGGCTGACAAAACACTAAAGGTAGTTGATACAGGAAATACATTCACCAGTGTGCAAGTGTCATAGCACGTGTACATGTCCTGCAAACATCCTGAAGCATGGGTTGTAAAATTGGCCTGCCTGTGAATTCCGACTAGACGGTTTCTCTTTTGTGGGGCACAAACACAGACCAACAAAAACTACAGTGTTGATAGTTCTGACAGAAACACACGATACTTTTGTGGACACAAACTACATAGACCAACATAAACCACTTTATTGATAATTCTGAGAGAAACGCACAATACGTGTGACAAGAGCCCACACAAGATGATGTCTATCACAGGCCAATGTCCTGTGCCGGAGCCAGTTGCATGAGCGAGCTTAGTCCTGCAAGAGCCACTAAGCAAGGTCCACCGCTATAGCCCACAACACTCACCCCGCTATAGCGCCACAACACTCACCCCGCTATAGCGCCACAACACTCACCCCGCTATAGCGCCACAAGACTCACCCCACTATAGTGCACAACACTCGCCCCGCTATAGCGCCACAACACTCACCCCGCTATAGCGGCGCACCTTGCTTAGTGGTTGGTGCAGGACCAAGCTCGCTCATGGCCTACACAGACTATGCAGTGAAAAAAACAACAAAAAAAACAAACTTTTGTTGACATAAACATTTGACCTACGTATGTTTTGCCTTGGTGAAGAAATGAAAGTTGAGATTGGGCCCACAAGTACGTGCAGCAAAATTCATGTGTATCAAAATGAGTGCTGCATGGCGGGTTTTAATTGCTCAAAGATGCTGATCAACAACAGTTATCAATGTGGACCTGCCTCAACTAAGACATGCCTGCCCTTCTTGTCACAATGCATGTGAGAAGCCACATGTAAGAGAGGTGCCATCCTCTCCATTGTGAATGATGAGGGAGCTCTCCTGTGTACAATGAAGAAGAAGAGCAGGAAAATTTTTCATTTACAGCATTCGACTGACATTCAAACTGGATCAGTTAGCCCTTTGTCAGAGATACTAACAACATTTGAAAAGCAGATATTGCAAAGTATGAACCCTTTCTTGCCTGCAGCAGGGCTGTATAATTAACATAATTATGTGCACTCGTCAGTGGACTAATGTACCCTGTTCACAAATTTGTTCAGATGGCAACTTTTGCCGAGGTCTAAATGCCATAACTTGGGAGTTATCCTCTGAAGTATGCATTACAGTTCAGGAGACAGACCCACTGTATTAGTTCAAGGGTGGTGGCGTAATAGCTTGGCGCCGTTAAAGGTGCCAAGCTACTCTGGCACCACCCTTGAATTATAATGGTTAATCATAATGGTATTTTGTTTTTGTACTTTTTGTTAATTCCATTTTTGTAATTAGTTATTTTTTGTACATTAGTTTTTATTAAGCGCCTAGAGCTCTAATCTGAGGTTAGGCGCTATACAAGTACTCATTATTATTATTATTATAATCAGCATCTTGTTTAGAGTGTTCAGGCCAAGTCTGTTAACTCTTTGACTGTTGGTAGTGGTTTCTCGCCAGAATCGTCGCAACAAAATGCGCTACCAACAGGCAAAGGGGCAAAGCACGTGCCCGGACAGCTCCCTTCATCCACAGCATGGGTTGTGAGATGTGGTGGTCGCTGCATGTATAAGCATCACATGGAAGAAAGCGTGCAAACGAAAGCTGAAGGGAGCAGGAAAAGCTTGCAACACACAGACACAACTGAAACACGCCACACCTACAGAAGCAATATTAACCCCCCTGCAACACTGCAAATGACGCTGTACACAGCACCGTCATCTCTGTCACGGCCCCTCCGTTTCATATTGTCTTTATCTGCTTTGATAGTACATGTTTAACTCCTCCCCTGCCAACAGATGCCACACATGTGCTTTGGTTTTGTATATATTCAATCATCAAAAACTTCAACTGTTCAAGGACCATGGATTAAATTGATCTCAGTAAGAGGCATAGATCCTCATGAGCCCCCTCAGTCACAGGTCTCTTGCAGTTGGGTCAGGTGGCAGTGAGAGGGTTAAGCAGGTCACAATACCCCCCCCCCTCCCCCCTTGTTCATGTACCCAAGAGTACTGTAGCAGCACCAGTGGTTTGCAGGTACAAGAGGGTTAACAGACAACTCATAACCCCTCTTTTAACCCTTTGTCTGCAGCGCTTTGTATCGAGATGATTCCTCGCAATAAAAATCGCTACCGACGGCCAAAGGGTTAACTATTTACTTCAGTATCTTTTTTTACTGCTTGTTTAAACACTAGAAATACGCCATTTTTCTTACGCACATGCTGTAATATTTCTATTTGCTTTCATTGATAGACGTTTAACTCTTTGTACCCCAAGACCGAAATCCCCAAATTTTGCCGTTGTCTTCTGAAGACTGCTTTGCAGTGCAGGACACAGATCGACCATGATAGTTCAAGGGTGATGCCAGAATAGCTTGGCGCCCATAGGCGCCAAGCTATTCTGGCATCACCCTTGAACTATCATGGTCGATCCATATCTTGCTGTGGTGTGTCTGGGGTAGAATGAGTTAAACACATATGACCTAATTGTCTGTCTCACAAAAGCGGAATTGTCAAGCTGCCCTAAACAGAACTATGTCGACAGACATCCGTTTACTCCCTGTAGCTAACATAGCCTATCATGTACACATTAATCTTGGCGAGGGTTGATCAATTTACAATGTAACTCAAAATTACAAAAGTAACATTTAAAAAACAATTAGCCAAATCTATAGTAAAAAAAAAAAAATTGGCTTACATTACATTTCTTTATCATTTAATAGGATTAGCAAACTCCATTTCAGGTGAGGGTGAATGTGCACAAAACATCGTGGAGGTGTAAGGGAGGAAACTCACTGCGAAGGTAACACACAGAAACAGACACAGTTACCTAACCCCAAACTCCAGAGCTACGTGTGGTGCGAATTGTGAAGTTTCCGACCGAAGAGGTTGTCTTCAAATGCAGGTGCAAAAAATAGTACACAATTTCAAAACTACATGTACTGAAAAAATCAAACAATCTGAAGAAATACTATAACTTTTGAAGGTCCACTACTGCCGTAACTGTTCAAAGATACACTTCTGTAACAGATGGTTACGAAACTCTACACACAGGTCTACTTATGGTTCATTTAGACACAGGACAGTCCAGTCCAGCACAAGTAGTCTTAATATCAAGTAACCTGACAATGACTCAAATCTGTTCTATAAATACGTTTCAGTACGAGAAAGAGCTAAAAATAGACTGACACGCCTAGCCTGCTGCGCAGAATAAATAAGTGTGGTTACGCGTGTGCTTTTGCTGCGTGTCCCAACTGCTGTTAAAGTTTATTAGGTGTGTCGACAAGGCATAACACACACAAATGGTGCTGAAATGTGTCTTCAAAGTTACGCGTAATGTTACTTAAAAATTTTGTTTTCATGCTTACCTTTTGTTTTGCTGCGTTTGTTTTTCTTTGCCTGTCGGTAGTGTTTTTTGTCACGGTGATTCTTGCAGGTAGGAATCACCGCGACAAAAAGTGCTACTGGCAGGCAAAGGTTGAAGGCTGAGTTTAAGGCACGTGGTTTGCACTGGACCATATGGTGTTACACTGAACGCTAGAATAGTCGGGCTGCTACGTGCTGGTCTGTGCTTCAAGCATGTAACATGTGCAAAAAGTGATCAGGGACAATCCAGCAAGCAACAGCTCCTAAGGCCAACATTCTACTGCAGCTGACATGCAAACTGCAACAGACAATGGCCTGAGGACCTTTTGCTCATTGCTTTACAACACTGCAAAAAACAAGAAAGTTACCGCACAAACACAATGCATGGAAGAGAGCTAGAGGCCCAGGAGAATGCTGTTAGGCAAGTGTATTGATTGTTCACGGAATGCAGCTAGTCAAGTGTATAGATTGTTTACGGAATGCTGTAGGTCAAGTGTATAGATTGTTTACGGAATGCTGTTAGTCAAGTGTATACATTGTTTACGGAATGCTGTTAGTCAAGTGTATAGATTGTTTACGGAACACTCTCAGCCAGTGCTCTAGCCCCTAGTCTACCAGACACAACAAACACCACAAATCAAATATTAACTCTCTCAAGGCACCTGGCATCAATAACTGCGGAAGTGTTGTAGGGCCACAGCCACAGCTATACACAACTTTTGCAGCTATTGATGCAGGGTGCCTTGAATAAGTTAACAACGGATGAGTTGCACAAGAGTGTTGCGTATTTGGCTTAACACGCTTGTGCTGGCAATGGCCAGTACTGTTCACAGTCACCCACGGTTGCATGGGTTAATGAGGTACCGAGGTAAAAAAAAAAATCATTGCCTGGCAAGTTCTGGGTGCCCAAGTTTTCTTTGTTCTTGCTCATATAATTCCACTGAAATGAGTCACATTTTTTCATGATTATCTTTGTCAAAACCTCCATTACCAGCAGTGATGCATTATGTCTATACAATGATTGCAGACTGACTACCGAGTAACCGCTCTGAACACAATGAGGCCTGCCAGAGGTATAAATCCTCATAAACCCCTGCAGATGCAAAGGCTCATGATGATCTGTGCCTTTGCTAGACTTCACCGTGTCCTGGTTGTGAAGGGATTTTCAATCTAACAATGACATATCACCGTGTCTATGCTGTGAAGGGATTTACATCTAACCATGACATCATTGCTGGATGATTGATACAGATGCAGTTTATATCTTTGCCACACACACATTGACTTGACATACAGCGTGATTGCATTGACACAGCAAAACATAAGTATGGGCGATAGGGCGAGTTCACATGACTTGTTCATGCAGAAAAGATCAAAACAAGTGACAAACACATGCAGGATAGTCATTGTATTATCTTGGTCAGTTCTGATTCACAGAAGACACTGGATTACCCAAGCAACAGTTCAAACAGAGGTCATTCCACCAAGACACGAGCACAGAAATTCAGTGTTAGTAAAGTCAGGAACAGACCAACAACAGAATGAATTAAGAATAATAATGAACAGGCGAAGATGACATTCATTAAAAACAAGGGATGGTAGGTAGACTTCCAGGGGGCAATATACACCTTGACCGCAGGAGTTATTCCCCTTTTGCGAGAAGGGAGACAATGCTGTGTCATGCAGTCAGTTTAGCATCACCGAGCCAGCCTGCCAGAGAAAGGAAAAGTTGCCAAGCTGAGATTAGTCATGACGGAAAGTAGTGAAACCAAGCCGCCATCCATCCCTTTACCACAAACATCGCGACACCAACATGCTCGTCAAACAAAACACATTTTCTAAGGTTGTCAACTGTATACTGCAAGATGAGCATGCACTCAGTGAGCAAAAGGTGCTTAGGCCAAAACTGGTCGCAGCTGACCTGCACACACATACCAAGGGGAAATACTCAGCGCTGTCTTTGGTATGTGTACAATTTGTTCCAGCACCAACCTCACCAATTGGTTTGTGTGAACTGTGCACAGCTATACGCAGATAAGATCAGCTGTGGGGGATAATGGCTCAAACACCTCTTGCTTACTGAGTTCATGACTGATAGGTGTTATATGCAAGCACCAACAGGATAGGGCTCTAATTCTGTATACATGCCAATATCTAGACTGGAATGCATGCTGAAAAAACATGCCTTGATGCATGTGAGTGACGAGGTTGTAATGCTGTGGGCAAAAGAAGCAGGAACAGGAAGGTGCGTGTGTGTGTGTGGGTGGGGGGGGGGGGGGGCTAGGAAGCATGTAAAGGGGGAGATTCTCATTGGCCAATGTTCCTTGCGGAGTCCGATGCAGGTCTAATTCTGTGTCCCACTTGGGGGTGGCGGGGTTCACTGCTCCGATTACTGTTCTGACCTTACTCTGTGCCCCACTGGGGGGGGGGGGGGGGTTGGGGGGGAGGGAGGGTTGGGGGGGGGGGTTGGGGGGGAGGGGAGGGTTTGGGGGGGGGGAACCCTGCTCGGATCTGATTACTGTCCTGTCCTTACTCTGTGCTTTATTTTCGAAGCGTTTTATTGTAAATCCAAAAACAGCGCAGGTTTGCTTCCTGGCTACCAGGTGGATTGCATGAATCTCTCGCTACATGTAAAAATGGTGGATACGACAAGATCACAGCCTAGACATATATCTGTAAACTGGAATGTGCTGAAGAAAATTGCAGCTACCATAAAGCGAAACAGCCCAAGTCAGGTACCCGAGGACCTAATTGCTTCAAGAAGATACAGGTACAATATGTAAATGAATCAATGTCAAATAATACCGAGTAACATGTGCCATTTCAACTGATATGTTTGATGCATGCACTGGTCTAACCCCTTCACTGTCGAGGAAAAGCGAACACAATCCAACTGCAAGAAATACAGATCTTCATCAGCCCCTGCAGTGGCGGGGGATGATGAGGCTCTATGCCTCCTGCTCAAACCACTTTGTACCCCTCTTCCTGGGAGGGCGGGGATCTCAGGCAATAAATTAACCCCTATCATCCCGAGGCTAAAAGCTTCAAATTTGTCCACTGCCATACGCAGGCTAACTTATAGTACTTACAGATAAGGATATAGACCAATGGCTTTAGTTCAAGGGTGGTGCCAGAATAGCTTGGCGCCTAAAGGCGCCAAGCTATTCTGGCACTACCCTTGAACTATTTTCGTCAAACTTACTTCACACACTGGTGTATTGCGAATGATAAGGGCTAACAGACTTCAGACACACAATGCGTGTAGACTGGCAGTGAAGGGGTTAAGCATTCACCCATGTACTGTAAGCAGTACCGACGGCTGCATGGACAAGGGGTTTTAGAAAAATGTCTCCCAAAATAGGTGTAATACAAAATATCTCTTGAGAACATATTCAAGGCATGAGACGAATGATATACATCTGGAAATAACCAAGGCAGAAACATGCTGCACAAATACAAGCAGTACAAGAGGCATAGATCCTCATGAGCCCCCCACAACTGCGGGGACTCGTGAGGATCTATGATCTTGCTGTTTTCTCCGGTTTTCATGAGGCATGTTTCTGTGTTGGTTACTTCCTTGCATATGACATGCTTGGCCGACCCCCTATTGACGTGAATGCTACGTTAGACACAACCATACTCGTACCACACAGAATTCTTTTTGGGTCGCTCCCCTGGCTGCTCATCCCCAACGGCCGTGCGCTGTGAGGGTGGTGGCGGGTCAGTGCGGCCCGATCCAGCGTTGGACATTTTGGTCTGTGGGGGGATACGTGCCGTGGGGGTGCTACCGTGTGGGTGCTGGTCCAGGGCCAGGTGATGCGAGTTCACATCCGTTCTGTTCATGGGTGGGGGGGCTTGTCCCCCGCGGGAGGGATACTGTGGCCCTGGTTGGTTCCCCCCTATGGACAGTCTATGCTGCGCACTCTGCAAACTGGGCTGATTGTACGGTCTGCCTGCGGAGCTGTGTGGCCGCGTGTACACGCTGTTTGTGTCAGGGGGGGGAGGGCCGTCATGCGCATACTGATCTGACCCATATCGCGAGCCTGGTGTCGTGCTCCGGCCATGTGGCTGACCAGGTGGGCTGCTGGGACCGTCCGACTGTCGAGATCCAACCTGATGTCCGCCAAGACTGGCGTGGTGATGGGACGAGGGATGGCCTGGACCTGACACATGATTGGGTAAACCACCTGGTGCAGGCCCCGGACCACCGCTAACGTAGGATGATTGTGGGGGACCGCCAGGACCAGAGTACCTGTTAGGCAGCGGCCCTGAGGTGTGCGAGGGGGGTCGAGCCCCGGACGGGGGAGGATGGGCGTTGGGACTCGTCGATGGGGGGACTGAACGCCCAACACTGGTCTGACTGGCCCCTCGTTCGTGCCCCGGCGTGTCTCTATCATAAGAGTCTCTGCTGGTCTGACGCGGAGCGGGGACGGGTGCACCATTGTTATTTTGTCCTCGGTACGGGGGACCACTGTCTGACTTGTTGAAGAACTGGGGTGGTACTGACTTGGGCCGTTCCGCAGGAGACTGACCATAGCTGTTAACGTCTCTCCTGTGAACAGGTCCATTGGAATCATTCACCATGGGCTGTGCGCGTCGCGGTGATCGTGTGTGGTCAACAGCGGTCGAGTTCTGTCGGGGAGGCGGGGCGCTGGTGCTGGAGTTGTTAAAGTCAAGGTGATTGTCCCCTGGACGGGCAAAGGTAGGTTGATGGGGCGAAGCCTGGCCCAAAACACTGTTTGGACGCTGATACGGCCGTGGCAAGTGGGCCTGTGATGGGGGCAGATGTCGAGCCGGGTTTGGCTGAGAACCAGGAGGTGACTGCTGGGGTAATCGTGCCCCACCTGGATACCGATCACCGTCCCTGTACCCTGACTCACGCTCCAACTCATGTTCACCATCACGATCACTCACACCCTGTCCTGTCTCTCTTGCACCAGAACTGCGCCCACTCTGGGCAGGACTGGACTCCGCATCCTGATACCCCTGCGGTCCGACTGACCGTGACCGAGGCAGCAAGTGTCTGGTGTCCCTATCCCGTCCTCCCGGGTCCATGGACAAGCGACGATCAGGGTCCATGGGTCGGCCGTGTGTCAGGCGGTCCAGCCTCTCCGTGGGTGGGAGCGACTCTCTCCTCTGCTCACGCTCGGCGGGGGTGGGGGGCAGCTCGCGAATGCTGATGGGGCGGGCGGAGGTGGGGAGCGGGGGAGGGGAGCGCAGGGGTTCAGGGGCGCTTATCTTCATGCTGCCCTGTGCGGAGTACTGCGAGCTGGACATGTGAGGGGAAACATCAGAGCTGCCGGACCGACGACCCTCCAGCCTGGCGGACATCAAGCACACACAACAAGCTGCATTATCACGTCAATCAAAAAACAGCACGAACAAGAAAACATCCAAGTATTCCTGAACCCATGTAGCTTTGACTACCACACGAGACAGATCCACCATGATAACTCAAGGGTAGTGCCAGATTAGCTTGGCACCATCTGTGCCAAACGAATCTGGCACTACCCTTGATTTATGATGGTCGATCTATCCGTCTCCTGCAGCTAGTGCACACTTGTTAGGTGACATCTCTAAAATTTGGCAAATGTGGCTTTGGGGTTACATCTCTGTGCATGCAGCCACTGGAAAGCCACTGGAAAGCCTGTGGAAAGCCAGTGGAAAGCCAGAGAAAAGCCAGTGGAAAGCCAGCGGTGCACTTGACAGAACCGCAGGCTGAACACACACAAGGTTAACCCATTCAGCTCCAAAACATCACAGCAAGATTTGGGTCCACAATGACAGTCAAATCATTCTACCCCAAGACCGAAATCCCCAAATGTTGCTATTGTGTGAAGACTGAACTCTAGTGCAGGACACAGATCGACCATGATAGTTCAAGGGTGTTGCCAGATGGGCGCCAAGCTATTCTGGCATCACCCTTGAACTATCATGGTCGATCCTTATCTTGCTGTGGTGTGTCTGCGGTAGAATGAGCTAAAGGGGGGGGGGGGGGGGGTGCCAGAATAACTCGACACTTCCTGGCACCAGACTATTCTGGCATCATTCTTGAACATCCTGGTCCATTTATCTCCTGTATTGTCGTGTAGTCTTCAGATGGCAACCCCCAACCCTAACCCTAACCCAACCCTAACCCAACCCTCAACCCTAACCCAACCCTAACCCAACCCCCAAACTTAACCCTAACCCAACCCCCAAACTTAACCCTAACCCAACTGGTTTGACGTGTGCTGGCAACCCCCAAACTTGACGTGCCTGGCGACCCCCAAACTTGACGTGTGCTGGCAACCCCCAAACTTGACGTATGCTGGCAACCCCCAAACTTGACGTGCCTGGCAACCCCCAAACTTGACGTGTGCTGGCAACCCCCAAACTTGACGTATGCTGGCAACCCCCAAACTTGACGTGTGCTGCCAACCCCCAAACTTGACGTGCCTGGCGACCCCCAAACTTGACGTGCCTGGTGACCCCCAAACTTGACGTGCCTGGCGACCCCCAAACTTGACGTGCCTGGCGACCCCCAAACTTGATGTGTGCACCCTGTGCTAAGTGTACTAACCCAGTCAGCCCCAACACCCTACAGCAGGAGATGGATCGACCATGATAATTCAAGGGTAGTGCCAGATTAGCTTGGCGCCTTCAGGCACCAAGGTAATCTGGCACTACCCTTGAATTATCATGGTCAATCCATCTCCTGAAACTGTTACATAGTCGTCAGGCAACACCTCCCAAATTTGAGAAATGGGACCTTGGGGCTGACAGTTAAAGTCATCAGTGTCCGTTAACTGCAAAAATTAAAAACACCCATAATCGTTTCAATTGCCACATTCCTTCTGCGAATGAAGATAAGTAGCGGCTGATCTCTCTGTTTGTTTGTCTATTTTGACAAAGGGTATTTACCCGAAATATTAATAAATTGTGTTGTACCCATCTTTTCTAAGCGTGTTTCTTTCTCCGTTGGGTACTTCTTTGCATTTTACACGCTTGGCAGTCACCTTTTTGGTCTGGATTGTTTGTTTCAATGCACGCAGCCGTTTACCTGTTGTGCTGATGGGGTACGGCGTATTTGGGCTGATCGTCCTGATACCACCTGTCTGTCCCGTCCTGCCTCCGTGCCCTCTCCTCCGCCGCCCTCCCTCTCATCCCCGGTGAGCCCACCTCTGGCTTGGGTGTGGAAGTCAGCATATCGATTCGCGTGACCGCACCAGGTGGCGAAGAGGCGCTGAGGTCTGCCATGTTGCCGCTACCGCTAGAAATCCATGATAATCGAGACAGATTGGGGTCCTGGATGTTTGTGGAGGGTCGGGAGAGAGACATGCTGGCATCTTGGGAAGGATTGATCGAGGCCAGGTCGGGAGGAGGGCTGGAGATGCGGCGAAGTTCTGGTGTGTGTTGTTGCTGTTGTTGGTGAGCGGCCGCAGCTGCCTGGAGATGCTGGAGGGTGCGACTGTGACTGTTGTCAGAATTTTCACTGCTGCGCGAATCTGTGTCCTCCTGACTGCGTCGCCGCACCAACACCCGTCGCTGCTCAACAACAACAATGCTGCCTTGTAACAAAGGTCAAATTGTACTCTTAGAGGCTGGTAGTGAATGCAAGTAAAAAGCCCTGTCTTATCTCACAATGCCAGACATTCTACACAAAGCAAGATGTTGAAAAGTCCAAACCTGAAAGAACCCGTACCATGGAGTCCTCCTCAGACACACCCACTCAGAGAGTACACCTCAAGCTTTTCATCTGAATAGAAGTGTATTTGCAATATACTTGCAGGTCTGCCTGAGAAGCACTCACGCAAACGCTATGTAATGTAACACACCTGAGAAAACAAGAAAGGCAAGCAGCTTACTGCCCTTGTCTACTGTGAAAAACATAAACAATAAGGAAACTGTTTTTGTCTACTGTGAAAAACATAAACAATAAGGAAACTGTTTTTGTCTTTGTCCTAGAGCAAGTTAACCCTCTGGCTGTTAGCATTGATTTTTGTCAATATCATTCCAGCAGGAATCATCGCAACACAAAGCGCTACCCACAGCCAAAAGGTTGATTTCCAGTTCCACACTGTTAAAAAAGAATGTGATTAAATCCTCACGGTTTCCACTGGCGTGTTGGTCTCAGCCTCCTTGTTGGCCTCCTTGAGGAATTGCTCCAAGGTCAACATCTCGCTGCCGGGAGAAATGCGACCACTCCTGCCTCGCAGCACTGGGAGTGGAGGCTGGGGGGTGGGGGTGGGGGAGAAGGTGCGGAAACCACCGTCCAACTCATCATCGACGTCTTTCGACAGGTCTTCTGTTGATTTGGCTCCTAGAGGATATGGGAAAAGACGAACTGCATGTACGATCGGCAGACGGGACAAGCAAGCAAGAGGCCCACAAAACTTACCTCACCCAGCCAACGCTGTCAGCAAGAGACGTAGATTGTTATCAGCCCCTGTAATTGAGCCCCTGTAATTCAGCCCCTGTAATTGAGTCCTTGTAGTTGAGTCCCTGTAATTGAGTCCCTGTAGTTGAGCCCCTGTAATTGAGCCCCTGTAATTCAGCCCCTGTAATTGAGTCCTTGTAGTTGAGTCCCTGTAATTGAGTCCCTGTAGTTGAGCCCTTGTAATTGAGCCCCTGTGGTTGAGCCCCTGTAATTGAGCCCCTGTAGTTGAGCCCCTGTAATTGCAGGGCTCATAAGAATGTATGTCTTTTGCACATGAAGTATCGGCTTATGAGACTCTATACCTCTCAGACACAGCTCAGCTATCCCTCACCCAGCCCCTCCCCATCAGACACAGCAGGGACACATGAGACTCTCAACCTAGTGCTGACCAAGCTGTGTTTCAAGTGGTGAATGTTACCTACAGCTGACCAAGACAGGCTCCAGTTGTGTTCAATTACCTCCATCCACACTTAAATCTAAACAGATAAAGTATTTAGGAAACAACATCCCCTGTGAGTTTCTCCGAGCAAACACCATAATCATGTGACATGCATGGCTATATTGGGGGAAATGCTCACACGACTCGCTGGCCAAGTAAACCATGACAACATTATAAATGTAAAATGTTCATAGTGAAAATTTCACATCAGTGTACGCACACTTTTGTGTAATGTTAGACAGCATAGGCAGCAAAGGCACCAGAAACAAATTCACATGCAAACATCACACAAACTGCTTTGTTTTCTGATGTCTGTTGTGGAATCTTCACATCCATAAAATTACATCTGGTAAAGTGCACAAAAACCACAAAAATAATGAAATGCAGCACCAGATCTATTTCTACATTTGTGAAACACACATAAATAAAAACTGGAACACAGAAAAGTGTGACTAGGCAGTAACAATCCAGTGAATACCATGCTGTAGAGACAGGTGTAAACATTCTCAATCATCACAAAAACATACAGAAGTGTGCACACACATTCATAGTGACAATCAAATTACAGAGAAACCTTCAGATTTGAAATCTACTGGTGACATACTACATAAATGTGAACGACGAACGAATGAAAGATGCGCAACATCCTCCAAACACCAACAAAAGTAAAACAAGAAGAACAAAAAACAACAGTAAGGACAGACAGCTTTCATGCATATTTCTGCAAACAAACAAATAGACCTGGCCAATGTAAGAGTCACATCAACATAGCACAGGTCAGCTTCAGCGCCACACTCCAGCACCCTGCGCTATCGGACACAACACCCACAGGTCTCCCATGGGGGTGACAGGTGAGCAAAAGGTCCTTGGGTCCAACGTCAGCCTTAACCCATATCATACTGAGGCTAAAAGCTTCAAATTTGTGCACTGCCATATGCAAGCTACATTATAGTACTTACAGATAAGGATGTAGACCAACGGCTTTAGTCCAAGGGTGGTGCCAGAATAGCTTGGCGCCTAGAGGCGCCAAGCTATTCTGGCACTACCCTTGAACTATTTTAGCCAAACTTATTTCACACACTTGTGTATTCCGAATGATAAGGGTTAAAATGGCTGATGTCGACCAAAGGACCTTTTACTGACCAGAGTGTTTCTTCACAAGCCTACGTAAATTCAGCATTATGATAATGCGACTGCGAATAAGACAGTTTATTTCCATGGATCCCGGGTACCGCAAGGAACTGAGGCTGACCTGTCAATCACCCGTTTGTGTGTGCAGTCACCAGCATGTCCACTGTTGACAGCACCGGCGGATGCACCCACAAAGGGCTGAACCCAGTAGCAAAACATCCTCGGGCCCACGACGGCCATCGTAGGCCCGGAAGATCTTGGCTTACCGGGTAACCCGTTCACTGCAAATGGCTTGAAACTATGTTTCCCACAGTTCCCTTGCGCCGTCTGTCTGCGACAAAGACGTATCAAGAAGCCAGCAACAGATCCTGATGAGCCCCACATGCGCAGCCAGGCTCATGAGGATCGCTTTCTTTCAGCAGTGAAGTGGTTAACCCTTTTCTCCCCGAGGTCCCATTTCCCACATTTTGGAAGTGTTACTTAACAACCATGTACCAGTTTGCAGGTGGATCGACCATGATAATTCAAGGGTAGTGCCAGATTCGCTTGGCGCCTCCCAAGCTAATCTGGCACCATCTTTGAATTATCATGGTCGATCCATCTCCTGCTGTAGGGACCCGGGGCTAAATGGGTTAAAATCAAACGTGAGTGTGAACCCTTCGCATTCTGCTACCTGTGAGTGAAATTTGTAAGGTGATAAAGCGACCAGGTGAGGCGGCCTTCCCACTTGCCAGCTTGTGTGAATGCTGGGTACACTTGTACGTCTCTGTGGGACCATGTTATTAGGAACACTGTCAGATTGATACAATCACAATAACTACAATTTGAAAGGCTGAAACCATGGTTACATCTACCGGGAAAGGCGTTATGTGTTACTAGGTACTCAGTCAGACTCGCATATCAATTTGCATAATCGTTAAGCATGCTATAAGTACACCGAAAGTGTCATCCCACGATTATTATCTAGTACTGAGGGCGTGCGATTAGCAGAGACACATGACATACAAAACAGGACTGATCAAGGGTGGTACCAGCTTGGTGTCTTGAAGATATCCATGATGGTTCATGGGTGGTGCCAAAATACCTTGTGGCCTACAGGTGCCATGATTAACCATAATAGTTGATGGGTGGTGCCACAATAGCTTGGCGCCTATAGGCGCCAAGCTATTCTGACACCACCCATGAACTATTACGATTAATCCATTTTCTGATCTGTTATTTAGTCTTCGAGGACAACTGTCAGATCAGGAAATTTGCCGCATGTGCTGGCACAATATTGCAACACACTCCCCTACACCAGATTTTGTATGGGACGTTTTGGTCCGTTATATTGCAGAGTTCTCGTTACTGGCTTGCGTAGCATCTCTAACAGGCGTACATCCAAAGCCAGGTCGCACTCGCCATTTCTACTCTGAATACACCTAAGTGTACAGTGTACTGTGGTGATCCGTGGTGCAGCGGTAAAAGCGCCTGCCACCAATGCCAGAGGTGCGAGGTTCGATACCTGGTTCCGGCATCTGACTTTTCTCCTCTAGTAAGTGTCACCATTAATTCGGGCGGACCATCGGGGTTTTTTTGTCCGGGTACTCCGGATTTTCCACCCCCCACGAATTTGGTATTAATTTCAGTCCACATAATCAAATTTCAAAAATATAAAAAAACGATTTAAATTTCCAAAAAACTTCAGTAGCTCGCTTGAGCTTGCCCTTAGCACCACGTGAATGTTCTGTGTTTATGTACAGTGTGTGAGGAAATGCGCATGATTCACATGAGCGTGCTTGTTGGGTTCAGTTCGCAGCTACATCCTGCGCATTGAGCTATATTATAAATGTGAGAAATGCCTATATAAATAATATGTATTATTATTACTTCCAAACCGGTAATGGGTCAGATTATTCTCTGGCTATATATTACCCGTAGCCTTCCTCAGGACGAGGTGTTTTACAAAATCTGTAGCAGAAGTATGTGATGAACAAAAACGCAAGGGTGAAAGTTGGCAAGAAGGAAAACGGCAGAATCTGTGTCGAGTGTCCACCTTGTGAGAAATGACCTGTCGACAAAGACCATCGTTTACCGGTCGACGGCTACAGCCACATAAATGATGGTCTTTATTGACAGGTGACACTTTGAGGACATTTCTTGAGAAAGCAGATGTCTTTTAACCCATTTAGCCCCGAGTCCCTACAGCAGGAGAAGGATTGACCATGATAATTCAAGGGCAGTGCCAGATTAGCTTGGCGCCTTCAGGCGCCAAGCTAATCTGGCACTGCCCTTGAATTATCATGGTCAATCCATCTCCTGCAACTGGTACATAGTCGTCAGGCAACACCTCCACAATCTGAGAAATGGGACCTTGGGGGTAAAAGGGTTAAGACCCCTTTTATCTTGCCAACAGTGTGGCTCTCAGACCAGACTCTACAGAGAAAGGACCCAGGGCCATCTAAATGCCTGGGGGTGGTTGGAAATGATCTTATGATTTTTGTTTTCACCAAGCATTTTGGCGACTTGTGTGGTTCCCCCTGCCAGTCGTGGGTTTTGTTGTTTTCTTGTGACGTCTGTGGTCCACTTTGTGCTATTAGTGCAAAAAATAGTTTGACCTTGAAAAAAATGGAAATTTCCACAATTTGTGACTGCCAACTTTTATCCCTGCACATGCGTAGATGCAAGAGAGACACCAAGACAATCAGCTACTACATAATCCACAAACATTCATCTGTGAAAAAAACAACTACAGGAAGGGTAAAGGTGTTAAGGACCCATTCCCCCAAAGCTGCATGCCATAACAAGACTACCTCGAAATCGCAACATGGAATGATCAGCCCTGCCTGTCGATGACCCGAGCTGCGGCAACGCCCCATATGATTTGGCCAGGCTTTTGTTTTGCCTGGCCAGCTTGGGGCTGTCCCCTGCCAGGCTGCTGTGTTGCCCCTCCACCGAAGCTGGACAGGACATTATAGTCGACGCGTGTGTAAGTGTGCTGGTCTCTGATTTTGGACATTACAGTCATAGGCCACAAGGTACAAAATCACAGACCAGTACACATGATGCAACAGCACACAAGACGTTTGTGTACATTTACGAGTTATGCACGTGTCTGACGGTCTGTGAGCCTGATCTCACAGCCTTGAGCAGTAAGGTCCAATATCAAAGACCAGCACACAAGAGGCATAAGCAGGCACAAACTGTGTACATGTACATCTGTGCCATGAAATGAGCTGCATGTTGTTACATGGTCATACACAAAACAAACAAGATGAGGATTTCATCCCAAAGTCTA
Organism: Semisulcospira habei; assembly: GCA_036245525.1. Classification (NCBI taxonomy): domain Eukaryota; kingdom Metazoa; phylum Mollusca; class Gastropoda; family Semisulcospiridae; genus Semisulcospira; species Semisulcospira habei. Next base: position 148,972,048 of record BTPG01000004.1, read on the forward strand.
CCGTATTGTTTGGAGCTCAGATGCATTTATCTTTTAGGAACATTCAGAGTTGTTCATATTTTTAGGCTTATAATGCTGATCCATTTCCCTCCTCTCTAAACTTCTGATCAACACACACGTCAGTGCACACAAATAAAGACAGACACATGGTGCTTCCTGCCATTAGTACGCTATATAGCGACAAGAATCCATCTCCTTCTACTCTAACCCACCCTCGGATCCACATGGCACACAAATACAGACGGACACATGACGATTCCCGCCATTCGTAAGCTTGGTCATCTGGCGTAGCATAGCTATTCTGAAGAAGAATAATAACATGAGCAGCGAAATGACGTCACTTTAAGCTTCACGTCATGGCTTCATTAGTCCCACGACGCCGTGTTCATAGTGACAACTCGATGTTATACATCATCATCGCAGTACTAACATTTGACATATCACAGGATCAACTTTGCAATTTTCTTGCTGATTTTCATGCCTAGGGCTTACAGGTCACAATTTGACCTAATCCTACACCAGGGCCGGGACAAATAGCAGGCTTATGCAAACACTGTTTATGAAAAATCATGCGGGTATTAATGAGAAGATAGTTTTTTTCGTAAAAGAAAAATTAAAGTTATGATAGCTTTTTTTACAAATGACTCCTAAAAAGTGGTGCAGAACATTGTCTGATTTTTCACACCTAGGGCATACAGGTCATAATTGACCTAATCGTACCCGACAGCCGAGACAAACTGTAGGCTTATGTAAATACCATATACAAAAAATCATGTGATTATTAATGAGAAGATTGTTTTTTTCATAAAAAAGATTCAAATGTTTTAAGATTAACCCATATAATTCGTGAAATTAATCCCAAAAATGTGAAAAAACATTTTTTCAAAAAATATTTAATTATCACGCAAAAAGTTCTAGAGGTACAATGCTGGTTAATGAACTCATTCAATATCTCCCTTTTACCTAGCTATATGCAAAATATCTAGTAAAAATAAGACAAATTACGGACTCCAGTGTGGATCAACCGGTTTTTGTGAAACGGCCATTTTCTCGCCAATGAGCATTTTAATATTTAAAAAAAAATCGAAAATAACTCCTGAGATAATTCTTTTATGGACAATATCCTAAAATTTCAAGCTTGTCCGTCCTCAAATGCGGGCTCTAGTCGCCATCACATACACACACACACACACGCACACATAGCGTTTGGCGCCAAAAAGACGTTCTCTAGCAAGGTTTGCGTAGCTAGACGGGACGTCATTTTTATTTTGTTACTTATTTGCCAGAATTTCTGCCCCGCACGCCAAAAACGTCATGTGCATGCTCCGGAATGCGCTCCGACCAGCCCAATTTCAAACTCTACTGTATTTTTTAAATACGGTAGACAAAAAGCATACAAACCTACCTCAAAAACTCATGTAAAATACAAGCACCACAATGTCCAGCACCACAATGTCCTGCACCACAATGTCCTGCTAGTTGTACCTACAGTCAAAGCCAAAGCAGAATTGCACAATGGCTGAAACCATCTCACGCAAGTCCCGACTCGCATATAACGCAATGAAAGTAAGGCTGTTTATGACATGGTGCATGAGCACAACCTCCAATGAACAACAGCAACAACAACAAAACCTGTAGAAGGATTTGAGATTAGCACAAAGCCAAAGCTGCCATGGAGCCATTACACTACCCCTTTGGCTGATGGCAGCGCTTTGTGTCAACAGGAATCACCTCGACAAAGAGTGCTATCAACAGCCGAAGGTTATCTGCCAAAGATGCACCGAGACCACAACCATCCCCGAGTTGTTCCAGTCGATCTGCCTCCCACTGACAGTGGGAGGACGACAGCGTTACAGCGACTACAGCAATCTCACCTGCTCTCTTGGTGCTACTGTCGTTGACCTGTTCCATGGAGTCGCCGTGTGAACCTGACCCCTGTGAAGAGTTGTCCAGCACGGTAAGGTCCGGACGGCTCTTGCTTCGCCGAGGAGCCTGCAAAGTTGGAGTCTGTGATAAACATGAGTCAACATGGGGCATGGCAGTACCGAGGCGTGGATACAATTCATCCCCTAGTGCATGCAGTTAACCATAATGTTCACAGTGCCTGTTGCTGCCTTTACAAGGGGGTTAACACGCTGAGCCCAAAGCAAATTTGGGAGTGGTGTTCAAAACACTACAAACTAGTTCAGGGGGCAGATCTACACTCAGTTTACAGATCCACACCCAGTTTACAGATCCACACCCAGCATACACCCAGCTTACAGATCAGCATCCAGCTCGCAGATCCACACCCAGCTCACAGATCCACACTCAGCATACACACAGCTTACAGATCCACACCCAGCTTACAGATCCAAACCTAGCTCACACCCAGCTTACAGATTCACACCCAGATTACACCCAGCTTCCAGATCCATACCCAGATCCACACCCAGCTTCCAGATCCACACCCAGCTTCCAGATCTACACCCAGCCTACACCCAACTTACAGATCCACACCCAGCTTCCAGATCTACACCCAGCTTACAGATCTACACCCAGCTTCCAGATCCACACCCAGCTTCCAGATCTACACCCAGCTTCCAGATCCACACCCAGCTTCCAGATCTACACCCAGCTTACACCCCTTACAGATCCACACCCAGCTTCCAGATCTACACCCAGCTTCCAGATCTACACCCAGTTTACAGATCCACACCCAGCTTCCAGATCCACACCCAGTTTACAGATCCAGAGCCAGCTTCCAGATCCACACCCAGCTTCCAGATCCACACCCAGTTTACAGATCCACACCCAGCTTCCAGATCCACACCCAGCTTTCAGATCCACACCCAGCTTAACATTCCCAGATGTTGAAGTTTTCCTGGCTATCAGACTGAACAAGAATGGCAGCTCCAGGGAAGTGCTAGAATAGCTTGGTGCCAGCAGACCCAACAAAAATGATAGCTGCATGTAAGTGCTAGAATAGCTTGGTGCCAGCAGGTGCTCAGCTATTGTGGCACTTGTCTTGATCTATCCTGGTTGTCCTTCCTCCTGTTGCAGTGTACCAGAGCTGATAAAGTGACATCTCCAGTCATAAAGCCGTTGAGAGACAATCAAGAACCCAAGCCAAGAGCTGAACCATGTGTGTATTCACTCACTGCGTGCGTGTGTGTGTTATAGGCCCTTTTAATATTCCACTTAAAGTAATATCATACAACAACACAAAATCTATTACCCTTGAAATAATGTTGCGAGCTTTCCTGGCTATCATTGCACCTATGCCTTTGTTCCTGAAACACACAAGAATTCAAACATCACTTCCACATCACCACTTCAACATCATCATTTCACTTGGGAAATACAGCCTTGCGGGTTGAATGAGTTACTGTTAAGCAAAGCTTTGCTGAATAAACGTAAGTGCGACAGTGTGTGTACTTTTTGGGCGCGTTGAGCCGGTTCTTGTAGTGCTCCATTATCTTCTCCTCCAGTCTCTCCTTCTGGCGACGCAGCTCCGACAACTTCTCCCTGCAACAGGCAGCGGTGACAGTCTTCACTATCACATGCATCACAGCCGCAAATAACCAGACAATCATCTACATAACACATCTGACAAAGTACCACAGGCTCATGCGTAAACATCCATATACACACATACACAAGCGCACGAAATGCATATATCATTTTGTCCCATTCAAGTATCACATACAAGTCATCTGTAAAACCAAATAAAGTTCAAGGATAGTGCCTGATAACCTGATATCCCTCAACTATCATGGTCGATCCACATCCTGTAGTAGTGAATCAAGGCTAACCCTTTGGCTGTTGGTGGCACTTTTTGTCATGATGATTCCGACAGGAATCATCATGACAAAAAGTGCCACCAACAGGCAAAGGGTGAGACAAAAAGTGCTATTGACAGCCAAAGGGTTGAAATGACGTTGAGTGTACTCACAGGTATGCCTTCTCTTCCTCGGCAAAGTGGTCCTTGCTGTTGAGGGCCTGGGTCAGGAGGTCATGATTCTGGTTCAGTAGCTGTTGGATCTGCAGCAACAGTGTCTGGTTCTCATTCTCCAGGCGCTCGTTCACTTGGTACATTGTCTGAAACAAACACACGGAGCGACTGCAATTAAAACGGGACAAAGAAAACAGGTTGGAAAACGAAAAGAGCCCCACACTGAATTAACACTTGGAAAAAAAAAAGAGATTGGCAAAATCTGTGTGGAACAGATGATTTCCAGAAATAAGCAGTGTGAGTTTGACATGATCTGTGGATTAAAAGCCCAGACAAACATGCACATTGTTTCTACCCCGGTTGCAGGAGCGCTTGAAAAAGAGCATCAGCCAACAGGGTGAAAGGATGGGCTAGGGATGAGACAGAACTGGCGTTTATGGTGACATGTTGCACTGGGCTGCACAGCATGAAGCCCTTGACTGTCCAGGAAAACTGAACAATACACACGTGCAAGAGGCATAGATCCTCATGACCCCCGCAGTTGCTGGGGCTGATGAGGATCTATGCCTCTTGCTGAAACCATTGCCGGTGGGGTATGTCTGATGTTTAATTGAGGGTGATTTCCAAAACAGTCTGCACCCACTGGCAGCAAAGGGGTTAAAGCCAAACTGGACGTCCGTCCTCACCTCCAATCGGTTTTCCGCCTTCTGCACCTCCATGACCGCCCCCGTCAGCTGCTCCTTGGCCTCCGTCAGCTCTCCGCTCTGCTCCGTGGCTCGCAGCTGTAGTGAGTTCAGCTCACTCTTCAGTGCCTTGTGGCTGGCCAGCGAGTCGGCATAGTCACGGCTGAGCTTGTCATATGCGTTGCACAGCCGGTCCTGGTCATCACGGAGACGATTGTAGTCCATCTGCAGGTTGCCGAGCGACCGCTGTTCCATCTTCAGCTGCTGCCGCTCTTTCTCAAGCAGGTCACGGATTTTGTTCACATCATCTTTACCCTGCAAAGGCAGCCCAAAGAATAAAACCACAGACACTAAAACAAAGACTGATGACAACTAAGCAACTTTAAACCAAACACACACCACACCCCCCCCCCCCATCCCCCCACACCCCCCCATCTTATGATCACTAACATGCCGTCCCAAGGAGTTTTGTCTGTAAAGGTACAGAATTCATGTTTCCTTGTTTTAATTTTTTGTGTTTCTCAGTAAATAACTGTCTTACTTTGATCCTATTTTGCACCTATATGGGTGACAGTGTGCTGAAAACAGTCCGTGGACAAACTATGCCCCATGATCCACAGCCAGCAAGAGACATCCATTCCCATCAGCCCCTGCAGATGCAGGATGTAATTGTGACTGCAGACGCAGGGGCTGATGGGAATGTATGAATCTTGCAGATGGAACAGACTGGCTGAAGGGCTGTTTTGTATGAACCATAAAGCTGCAATTCATTTTCATTTTAAAAGCTGAGTGAGTCTCCAGGGCCGAAGACTGTCACCCGTGTATCTGTGCATGATGATGAAATGGATAAAACAACAGATGCTGATGCAAAACCAATTTCTTTGTCTTGTGACTTTTTGTGAAAGGTTTGTACTGTGTGCTGATGTCAGCCAGCAGATCTGTAGCACACTGGTTTACAAGCCTGACCTGTAGAAAAGCGTCCAGCTGTTCCTGTACGTCCTTCAGCTCGTTCTTGAGTGACTTGTGGATTGCCTTGAGTGACCCATGCTCAGAGATCAGCGCCTCGTACTCCAGGGACAACTGCTTGTGGAGGTCTTGCAGGGCCTCGTGGTCAAGTGCCAGTGATTCCCGCTGACCTGTGACAGCCTCCATGCGCTGGATCAGCACGTCGTGCTCGCTCTCCAGGTTGGAGTGTTGGTTCTGCAGGTCTGATTTCTCCGCCATCAGCGAGGCGCACTTGGACTGCAGCGTGGTGTTCTCCACCTGAGGAAAGCCATGAGACATGGGACATTTTGTAGTGAACATACTGTGAACATACTACATAATGAGAAGGGCAATTTAGTTAACCTGTTCAGGCCTGACACACTGAAATGAGTTACAGATTTAAATGTAGTGAGAGAACAGGTTTGTGTACTGAGGAATCAATTTCTGACCCATCCAAAAAAATTGGCTGCTTTATGACACAGGAAATGTTGCAAGAACCACTCAGAGACAAGTTGGATTAATGAAAGGTGAGAGAAACGTGAAACTTAATAAGGTATATCTATCTGTACCACCCCCCACCCACCCACCCACCCAAAAAAAAAAAGGAAGAAAAAGAGAAAGGAAGAGAGAGAGAGAGAGAGAGAGAGAGAGAGAGAGAGAGAGAGAGAGAGAGAGAGAGAGAGAGAGAGAGAGAATCAATGAATGAATCAATGAAACTTTATTTTACAATGGTTAATGCATTGACATCGTCATTGACACAGCCATTTTACAAACCTGCCGTTGCTAACAACTACAAGACTATCTACACATGCACATACATACAAGTAAAACATAATACTTGCAAACAATTGACAACACTGTTCACACAGGCAGTAATTCAAATGATAAATGAAAAAAAAATTACAGGCTTAATTGCGAATAAATTGGACCCAGCATAGAAAGAGACATATAATACATGTAGTTAAGGCATCTCTAGGCCCTACGAGTGATCCACAAAATACTTGCAGAGACCCTTTTTACAACAGGCTAGCGAGGAGGCGGAGAGAGAGAGAGAGAACGAGAGAGAGAGAGAACGAGAGAGAGAGAGCAAAGTGACCTGTAGCTGTGCATTCTGTGACTGGAGGGAAGTGTTGTGTCCTTGGAGTGAGGAGTTCTGCGCCTGCATCCCCGACATCTGTTTCTCCAGCTTGCGGCACTGCTCCGACAGCGACGACACGTTGCTCAGCAAGTTACTGTTGTCCGCCATCAACGTGGCATTCTGCAGACACAAGACAAGAAAATCTTCATCAAGATGTCGACACAGTCAGCCCACAGAACAGGAGACAGAGTGACCATGACAGCTCAAGAGTGGTATCAAAATAGCTTGGCACCTGTATATGCCAAGCTATTCTGGCGCCACGCTCAAGCTATCATGGTTCTGCCCCCCCCCCCCCCTTCCTCTCTATTACAGTGAATAATGCGTTTTATGTGACCTGAGTTAGAGTATAAAGCCTTTTCCAAGGACTGCTGAACACACTGACCGTTCTCTCCAGCTCCACCAGATGGTCCTTCAGCTCCAGAATTTCCTTGGTGGCATTGGGCGGCGGGCCCATCTGCAGGTGGTGAACCTCAACACGGTGTCTGCAACAACAACATCAACATCAATAAAATTTTGAAAACCCCATCATCAAGAAAAACTGAACACAATCCAACTCCAAGAGACAAAGATCCTCATGATCCCGCGCAGTCGCACTTACCACAGTCGCACTAACTTACCAGAGCCGCACTAACTTACCGCAGTCGCACTAACTTACCGCAGTCGCATTAATTTACCGCAGTCACATTAAGAGACAAAGATCCTCATGAGCCCCCGCAGTCGCACTAACTACCGTAGTCACACTAACTTACCACAGTCGCACTAACTTGCCACAGTCGCACTAACTTACCGCAGTCGCACTAACTTACCGCAGTCGCATTAACTTACCGTAGTCGCACTAACTTACCGCAGTCGCACTCCGCAGTTGCACTAACTTACTGCAGTCGCACTCCACGGTCACACTAACTTACCGCAGTCACACTCCGCAGTCGCACTAACTTACCGCAGTTGCCCCTGCTCATGAGGATCTGTGTTTGTTGCTGGGCAACTGTGGCTTTTGCTCACAGAATCAACAAAGATTTCAGAAACATGTGTGTCCACTGGCAGTGAAGGGGTTAATGATAGGATTTTCACGCCAAGCAAACTACTGAGGCCGTCTGACAGTGTATACAAACCAAGGGGAATCACAGTGCTGGACAGACAACAGTTAGATCCCCTGGCCCCGCCTATCAGGCACCCAATCGCCAGCCCACAGAGAAATACGCAGGTATAGAACAAGACGATCATTTCCATCCTCAAAAAGAATGGATCAGGTCTCTTATATAACCCATGTCTTTCTCCGGAACTTAGGAAGTAGGCAGGAGAAACATACATACACAAACATGAAGGTGCGCTACTATATGTGGTCGGGTAAATACCCTGATTTCCCACAGTAGATGCACAGAACATTGCACAACAATGTAACGATACAAATTTGCCTCGAGTTATAGATACTCACAAACCAGATAGGTGAGGCTAGCGCTGGCAGAATTGTATACAAACCATACACATTGTATACAATTCTGCCAGCGCTAGCCTCACCTATCTGGTTTGTGAGTATCTATAACTCGAGGCAAATTTGTATCGTTACATTGTTGTGCAATGTTCTGTGCATCTACTGTGGGAAATCAGGGTATTTACCCGACCACATATAGTAGCGCACCTTCATGTTTGTGTATGTATGTTTCTCCTGCCTACTTCCTAAGTTCCGGAGAAAGACATGGGTTATATAAGAGACCTGATCCATTCTTTTTGAGGATGGAAATGATCGTCTTGTTCTATACCTGCGTATTTCTCTGTGGGCTGGCGATTGGGTGCCTGATAGGCGGGGCCAGGGGATCTAACTGTTGTCTGTCCAGCGCTGTGATTCCCCTTGGTTTGTATACAATTCTGCCAGCGCTAGCCTCACCTATCTGGTTTGTGAGCGTCTGACAGTGACTTTCTGCCGTACCTGTCCCCTCGCCTGCTGGTTGTCTCCTGGTTGGGGCGGCTGGCCACCTCCTCCTCGTAGCGTTGTTTGACCGTCTCACTCTCACGACGGGCCAGACGCAGTTCCTCCTGCAGTTTCAGGTTACGGTTCTTTGATTCTTCAAGTCTGCACAACACAGAAGGGATACCAATACAACACTCAAATAGGTGGGATTACAATCAGGTTGATTACAATAGGTGGGATTACAATCAGGTTGATTACAATAGGTGGGATTACAATCAGGTTGAAGACAAGAGGTAGTGCCTCTTGACAAAGAGGAGGTCCCCCACACCCCTTCCTTAAAAAGTTGCTGGAAAACCTACCTTGTCTCCAAGGCTTGTATCTTTTCATCCTTAATCTCGCTATTTTTCTTCAGCGTCTCCTGCATGAGGCTTTCCAGGGCCTTCAAGCGACTGAAAGAAAAAAGTAAAATATTTAAAACTTAACATCTTTTATCCACCATAAAGGCGACTTTAAAGACGGGGAAATGAATAGGGTGTGGACAAATTTGGACCCAAGCTGGATTTAAATCTGCGATATTTTGCACACGAGTCGAACCCACGCGTGCCCCGACTGAAAGTAAAAAGACAGATCGTAGCAGGCATAAATTGCACATTCAAGTCGAACCCACGCGTGCCCCGACTGAAAGAAAGGACAAATCATAGCAGGCATAAATTACACATTCAAGTTACACTAAGTCAGGATATGAATTAAAAAGCTGAACTGGACAGAACTGTATACACGCTTCGTCCCCTGGCTGTAGAGGAGTTATTGAAGCGAGCCTGATCTATCTTTATCCAACTCATCCTTCCCCTGCTATCTTCACGGACACTGCATCAATCTTACACCTAGGCTAAGCTGCTATTTGATTTGCTGTTATGCCACGTACTTGTCATCCTGGGAATGCTCGGCGAGGGCCAGTTTCTTGGTGTTGATCCCCACGTGCTGCAGCTCCTGGTGCAGCTTCTCCAGCTCGTTGTGCAGCTCCTGGCTGTGGATCTTCTCCTTCACCAGCTCCTGCACAACACACCGCTGTCACAACCGCTCAGCAAACACACGTTAACCCCCTTGCGCATGCAGCCATCTGTACTGTGTCTATAATACTGTCTGGTTGCAAGCCCAAGGGCGATTTTAACCAATTTAGCGCCTGATGGTGCCAAGCTAATCTGTTACAACCCTTGAATTATCATAGTTGATCCATCTCCTGCAACCTTACATAGTTGTTAGGCGACACCTCCAATATTTAGAAAATGTGGCCATGGAGTTAAATTGGGTAAGGTGCATGTTATCTCCAGTTTTAGGTTAAGGTGCATGGTTATCTCCAGTTTTAGGTTAAGGTGCATGGTTATCTCCAGTTTTAGGTTAAGGTGCATGTTATCTCCAGTTTTAGGTTAAGGAGCATGGTTATCGCCAGTTTTAGGTTAAGGTGCATGTTATCTCCAGTTTTAGGTTAAGGTGCATGTTATCTCCAGTTTTAGGTTAAGGTGCATGTTATCTCCAGTTTTAGATTAAGGTGCATGTTATCTCCAGTTTTAGGTTAAGGTGCATGTTATCTCCAGTTTTAGGTTAAGGTGCATGTTATCTCCAGTTTTAGGTTAAGGTGAATGTTATCTCCAGTTTTAGGTTAAGGTGCATGTTATCTCCAGTTTTAGATTAAGGTGCATGATTATCGCCAGTTTTAGGTTAAGGTGCATGTTATCTCCAGTTTTAGGTTAAGGTGCATGTTATCTCCAGTTTTAGGTTAAGGTGCATGTTATCTCCAGTTTTAGGTTAAGGTGCATGTTATCTCCAGTTTTAGGTTAAGGTGCATGTTATCTCCAGTTTTAGGTTAAGGTGCATGTTATCTCCAGTTTTAGGTTAAGGTGCATGTTATCTCCAGTTTTAGGTTAAGGTGCATGTTATCTCCAGTTTTAGGTTAAGGTACATTAGTTATTTGGGTTTAACGCCGAGCAGGCGACTAAGGCCATCTCACGGCGGGATGGGTAAAAATCTGGTTAGCCAGACTAAAAGCAAGGTCATAAGACAAGATGTAAATATAAATTAAAAATCTCAGGCTAAAATTATCGCCAGTTTTAGGTTAAGGTACATGTTATCTCCAGTTTTAGGTTAAGGTGCATGGTTATCGCCAGTTTTAGGTTAAGGTGCATGTTATCTCCAGTTTTAGGTTAAGGTGCATGTTATCTCCAGTTTTAGGTTAAGGTGCATGATTATCGCCAGTTTTAGGTTAAGGTGTATGTTATCTCCAGTTTTAGGTTAAGGTGCATGATTATCGCCAGTTTTACGTTAAGGTGCATGTTATCTCCAGTTTTAGGTTAAGGTGCATGATTATCGCCAGTTTTAGGTTAAGGTGCATGTTATCTCCAGTTTTAGGTTAAGGTGCATGATTATCGCCAGTTTTAGGTTAAGGTTCATGTTATCTCCAGTTTTAGGTTAAGGTGCATGATTATCGCCAGTTTTAGGTTAAGGTGCATGTTATCTCCAGTTTTAGATTAAGGTGTATGGTTATCTCCAGTTTTAGGTTAAGGTGCATGTTATCTCCAGTTTTAGATTAAGGTGCATGATTAACGCCAGTTTTAGGTTAAGGTGCATGGTTATCTCCAGTTTTAGGTTAAGGTGCATGTTATCTCCAGTTTTAGATTAAGGTGCATGATTATCGCCAGTTTTAGGTTAAGGTTCATGTTATCTCCAGTTTTAGGTTAAGGTGCATGGTTATCTCCAGTTTTAGGCTAAGGTGCATGTTATCTCCAGTTTTAGGTTAAGGTGCATGGTTATCTCCAGTTTTAGGTTAAGGTGCATGTTATCTCCAGATTTAGATTAAGGTGCATGATTATCGCCAGTTTTAGGTTAAGGTGCATGGTTATCTCCAGTTTTAGGTTAAGGTGCATGTTATCTCCAGTTTTAGGTTAAGGTGCATGTTATCTCCAGTTTTAGATTAAGGTGCATGATTATCGCCAGTTTTAGGTTAAGGTGCATGGTTATCTCCAGTTTTAGATTAAGGTGCATGTTATCTCCAGTTTTAGGTTAAGGTGCATGTTATCTCCAGTTTTAGATTAAGGTGCATGTTATCTTCAGTTTTAGGTTAAGGTGCATGTTATCTCCAGTTTTAGATTAAGGTGCATGTTATCTCCAGTTTTAGGTTAAGGTGCATGTTATCTCCAGTTTTAGGTTAAGGTGCATGTTATCTCCAGTTTTAGGTTAGGGTGCATGTTATCTCCAGTTTTAGGTTAAGGTGCATGTTATCTCCAGTTTTAGATTAAGGTGCATGATTATCGCCAGTTTTAGGTTAAGGTGCATGATTATCGCCAGTTTTAGGATAAGGTGCATGGTTATCTCCAGTTTTAGGTTAAGGTGCATGTTATCTCCAGTTTTAGATTAAGGTGCATGGTTATCGCCAGTTTTAGGTTAAGGTGCATGGTTATCTCCAGTTTTAGGTTAAGGTGCATGTTATCTCCAGTTTTAGATTAAGGTGCATGTTATCTCCAGTTTTAGGTTAAGGTGCATGGTTATCGCCAGTTTTAGGTTAAGGTGCATGTTATCTCCAGTTTTAGATTAAGGTGCATGATTATCACCAGTTTTAGGTTAAGGTGCATGTTATCTCTAGTTTTAGATTAAGGTGCATGTTATCTCCAGTTTTAGGTTAAGGTGCATGGTTATCTCCAGTTTTAGGTTAAGGTGCATGTTATCTCCAGTTTTAGATTAAGGTGCATGTTATCTCCAGTTTTAGGTTAAGGTGCATGTTATCTCCAGTTTTAGTTTATTGATTGATTGTACATTGCTTAACGTCCCGACAGCAACTAGGCTTTCTCAGGACGTGCCTGCACTGCTTGTGAAAAAAACAAATAAACAGAACATTGAATGTATGTTGCCAGCCGGTCAAATACGTTAAATAAACCTAACACATGGGGCCTAAATAAAGCTAAGACCTTTTAGCAACACACATCCAATATCAAGAGCTACAGGCAGTGCAGACAGTAGGGAGAGTTTTAAAAAGGCAAATACAGGTAAATGGACCTCGGGTAGACAGAATCACATGCCCCAGAATAGAGAGAAAAACTCACCCTGTGGGGCTGAAAAGGGTGACCCTGGGAACTAAAAAGTACCTAACCCCACCCAAGTCCCCCAGGGCAGACCCAGGTGGGGATCCAGTTTTAGGTTAAGGTGCATGGTTATCACCAGTTTTAGGTTAAGGTGCATGTTATCTCCAGTTTTAGGTTAAGGTGCATGGTTATCTCCAGTTTTAGGTTAAGGTGCATGTTATCTCCAGTTTTAGATTAAGGTGCATGGTTATCGCCAGTTTTAGGTTAAGGTGCATGGTTATCTCCAGTTTTAGGTTAAGGTGCATGGTTATCGCCAGTTTTGTCATTGGTACAAAAAGCCCAATTACAGAAACACAAGGAGGATGTGTCAACAAACAGTTGCACTTTGCATGTCCGTAAGACATGAAAAACATCGCCGAAGGGACACCATCGTTGAATTAGGAGACAAATACTCAAGTTTGTGCAAGTTTATTTTTATGGTGCTTAAAAAGTTGTTTTTCACGCAGCTCTAAGATGGCAAACAAGAGACTCATACATAAAATATAAGAATATCTCTTATAAACAGTTTCAGAGAAATGCTGGGATGTGTGAATCTTTGAGAAAGAATCCCCAAAGGCTTCCTCACACGGAGACACGAAACAAAACATTTCATTGAAATGTCCGCATTTCAGACATTTCTCCAACATTTCACCATTTCACAAAATGTGAAACGGCACATTTCGAGCAATAGAACCTGTCTATTCGCGAAACATTTCGCTGAAACATTTCTACCCGTTGCCCAATCAGCATCGTCCACTCCGTCACATGCTAATCTGACGTCATTCAAGCCAAAACACTGAAGATAGCAAGTAAAGCGATGCCGTGGAGTTAGGTCTATTATGGCTAACATCGCGTGATGTGACGCACGATTCTGTCAGATTTAAGCGGGGGTATCATTTTCAAAATGGAATCTATAAAGTATCATCACTAAAGTACCACCAAAATATGATTTTAGGTCAGTTTTCTAAAACCCCACTTTCATCGGCTGCTCTGCGAAGCCTACAAGATGGCGGCTATCGCTTCGAGATGGCGGCATCATCGATTCACTTGAACCATCCCTGTTTACGCATTCAAAAGCTCTTAAGTTTATTCGATATGGTCGGGAATTCACTTTAATTAAGGCACACATGTCTTATATGTTTAGTTTTAAGCATCAGTAGTCAGAAATATGACCCGATATCCACCGATACAAACCAGAGCATGTGAAGAGTTACCTCCCCTGTACCAATCGAAATGAATTTTCACAGCGTTTCTGCGTGAGCGGAGGAGGCATTTTGATGCAATGAAAATGTTTCGTTTCTTGTGTATTTCGTTTCTCCAAGCAGGGAAGCCTTTAGGCATCAAACACAAGGGAAAACAAAATTGGGAATCGTCCTCTGAAGACGATCTTACAGTTCAAGAGACAGATCGACTGCGATAGCTCAAGGTATGTTGTTTTCAGAGGACAACTCCCAAAATTGTGAATTTCATGTGTGAACTCTTTCATTGCCAAGAAAAATTGATCACCACCCAATTACGATAAGTATAGATTCTCGTGAACCATTAGAACTGCGGGGGCTCATGAGGATCTATGCCTCTTGTGGAAACCATTTTGTATCTGTGTTCCTTTGACGGCTGAAGATTTTTTATGTTAAATTTACATGGTTTAACCCATATCATACTGAGGCTAAAAGCTTCAAATTTGTACACTGACATATGCAAGCTACATTATAGTACTTACAGATAAGGATATAGACCAATGGCTTTAGTTCAAGGGTGGTGCCAGAATAGCTTGGCGCCTAGAGGCGCCAAGCTATTCTGGCACTACCCTTGAACTATATAAGTCAAACTTATTTCACACACTCGTGTATTCCGAATGATAAGGGTTAACCTTCTGCGGAATCATCATGACTAAAACCCCTACCAACATGGAAAGGGTTACACAACACAACTACTGGCAGTGAAGGGGTTAATTACTCTGCAGATTTAGCGTCTGTATGTCTAGATACTGTGCGCAACTGGCAATGTGAACTCACTTCTCTCAGCGTGGCCAGTGTCCTTCTGTCTGCGTTCAGGTCACGGAACATCTCCTTGTTTTCTTTCTCCAGTTCCTTCACACGAGCAGCCGTGGCCTGCATCTGGTCCAATGAGCGGCGTGCGGCCTTGTGGTCCGTCTCCAGCGCCCGGTACTTGCTGCCCAGCTCATCCAGCGACGACTCCTTCACGTCCAACGACTGTCGCAGCTTGCGGTTCTCCTTCTCCAGCGCAGCCTTGTCCTTCTGAGCGCGGCCAAGTTCCTTCTCCAGCTCCTGAGACTCTTTCTCCTGGTCCTCCAGCTTGCGTGAGGACATCTTGAAGTTCTCTGTCTGTTTCTGCAGCTGCTCCACCTCGCCCTCCATGTCCAGGTTGTCCTTCTCCAGCTGCTGCAGACGCTTGGTCGTCACCTCCAGGCTCTTCTGCAGGCGCTGGTTCTCATTGTTCAGGTCGATGACGTCAAACTCCAGCTGCTCCTGCTTGGCCTTCTGGGCTTTGTGCGAATCCAGCAGCTTCTTCACCTGCTGCAGCTCCTTGTTCAGCAGGTCCTTCTCGCTCTCCAACTCGGCCACCTTAGTGGAGGATCCCTTCAGGTTGTCCAGCGTGCGCTCCAGCTTCTGTTTCTCCACGGTCAGGCTGATGTGGTCCTGCTCCAGCTGCTCCTTCTTCTTGACGGCCGCCTGCAGCGACTCCACCGTCTTGTGCAGCTTGCGGTTCTCCACGTCCAGGTCCGACAGCTCCTGTCACACACAGACAACCAAGGTAAAGGATGAACTTGCAACAAACAGTTTTTTCGTTCAATAGCAATATAACCACCTTGTGCATACAGACACCAGCATGGTAACAAGAGAAGAAGAAGTGGCACTGATGAAGTGAGTGTATTGTGCTTGAGTTCAGTGTCGAAGTAACTCAACCCACTCAACACAAAGTCCCATTTCCAGTCACCTGACAACTATGTACCAGTTGCAGGAGATGGATCGACCATGATAATTCAAGAGCAGTGCCAGAAACACCTGAAGGCGCCAAGCTAATCTGGCACTACTACATTATCTCATTCTACCCCAACACCGAAATCCCCAAATTTTGCCGTTGTCCTCTGAAGACTGCAGTGCATTGCAGGACACAGATCGACCATGATAGTTCAAGGGTGATGCCAGAATAGCTTGGCGCCCATAGGCGGTGAGTCAGTCAGTCAGCCCATAGGCGCCAAGCTATTCTGGCATCACCCTTGAACTATCATGGCCGATCCATATCTTGCTGTGGTGTGTCTGGGGTAGAAGGAGTTATCATGGTCGATCCATTTCCTGCTATGGTGCATCAGGGCAAAACCAATTAACGTGAGAGTGTGCCGGGTTCACCTTACAGGGATGCGGCAAGTCAGCTTTCAGTTGGGG
This sequence comes from Semisulcospira habei, assembly GCA_036245525.1. Lineage (NCBI taxonomy): Eukaryota > Metazoa > Mollusca > Gastropoda > Semisulcospiridae > Semisulcospira > Semisulcospira habei. The sequence continues at coordinate 148,988,215 of BTPG01000004.1, forward strand.
ATAGTGGCTCCAAATGCACGGCATTATTATCATTATCAAATTAACTTGGCGCATTCTCAGACGCCAAGTTAATCTGGCACTACCCTTGAACTATCACAGCTGATCCACCTCCAACAGCCAGAACTTAGAGAAGAAAGATGCCCTACTTGTTCCACTCTTTCCAGCTTGTGACAAGAGTGCTGTAGCGTGGCCACGGTCTGGTGCATCTCGCTGTTTTCCTTTTCTAGGTTGGCGTTCTCATTCTCCAGCTCAGAGATGCGGTCGACGTTTTCCTTCAGCTTGGTGTAGGAGTGCTGCAGCTGCCGGTTCTCAAACTCCATCTTGGACATCTGCGTGTTCTTGGCATTGATGGTCTCAGTCATTCGCTTGTTCTCCCGCTCCAGGTCCTTCATTTTGGCGTCGTTGGTTTTCTCGTTTCTTTCCCGCAGCACCTGTTGTGAGTGAAATGGGCGATCATCAACAAAACTGTTGTGACTGACATGGGTGATCATCGACAAATCTGTTGTGAGTGACATGGGTGATCATTGACAAATCTGTTGTGAGTGAAATGGGTGATCATTGACAAATCTGTTGTGAGTGACATGGGTAATCATCGACAAATCTGTTGTGAGTGACATGAGTGATCATTGACAAATCTGTTGATTGACATGGGTGATCATCGACAAATCTGGTAACGGCCATAAATAATAAAACATCTTTCAAACGACATGATTTCCTTCTGTTATTGACTAACCCACTCATCAACACCTGCCAAAGAAGCATCAGTGGACTGATTTATTGACTGATATAATGTCATCAGTGGACTGATTTATTGACTGATATAATGTCATCTGTGGACTGATTTATTGATATTGACTGATATGTCATCAGTGGACTGATTTATTGACTGATATGTCATCAGTGGACTGATTTATTGACTGATATAATGTCATCAGTGGACTGATTTATTGACCGATATAATGTCATCAGTGGACCGATTTATTGACTGATATAATGTCATCAGTGGACTGATTTATTGACTGATATAATGTCATCAGTGGACTGATTTATTGACTGATATAATGTCATCAGTGGACCGATTTATTGACTGATATAATGTCATCAGTGGACTGATTTATTGACTGATATAATGTCATCAGTGGACTGATTTATTGACTGATATTATGTCATAAGTGGACTGATTTATTGACTGATATAATGTCATCAGTGGACTGATTTATTGGCTGATATAATGTCATCAGTGGACTGATTTATTGACTGATATAATGTCATCAGTGGACTGATTTATTGACTGATATAATGTCATCAGTGGACTGATTTATTGACTGATATAATGTCATCAGTGGACTGATTTATTGACTGATATAATGTCTTCTCGGCAGATACCTGTACGCAACACTCATCTCACATCCATTCACAGGCAAAATAATGATTGTTGACAATGACTGTAACACTGGTGACTGATCCACAGTGTGTCCCTGACCTCGATGGTGTGCGTCAGCTGCACGTTCTCCTGTTCCAGCTCCCGGACCTGCCTGTCGGCGTTCTCCTTCACCAGATCCAGGGCTTGTTGCAGCCCGCGCCTCTCTGCCTCCCACCTGTGTTGCTCTTCCTCCACACCCAGCAGCTTCTGGCTCACCTCCTGAACAAGGCCAAAAGTTGCATGATAATTCAAGGGTAGCACCAGATTAGTTGCATACTAAATCATGGGTAGTGCCAGATTAGCTTGGCGCCATCAGGCGCCAAGCTAATATGGCACAACCCTTGAATTATTGATCCATCTGTAACTGGTGCATAGTCACAGTTGCAAAATTTAGGAGCTGTTCTCTGAAGACTACATATACTTCAAAATAATTACCAGAAGTCTTCACAATATCACATCACTGAGCTCAAAGCACTTGTCAAAAGACATTTTTTCAATGATGGAAAATTTGCAGGAGGGTCCATCTGACGGGAAAACTGATGAAGCGAACATTTGGTGAACTGTCCTTTCATGCAATGTTGGTTTGGTTTCGCAGGAATGAAAACTTGCCCACAGAAAATGGCAACAATGTTAAACAATATTGTCATATTTTACAGAATAAATACAACAATCTGAAACTGTTCGCAAACAAGGCACCTGAGCGGACTCCTGCAGTTTCTCAATTCGTTTGCTGAGTCGTTGGTTCTCTTTCTCCAGCTGCAGGTTGACTTCGGCTGAATGGATGAGCACTCCGTCTTGCATCTCGCGCAGTTTGGCTGACAGCCGCTGATTCTCCAGTTCCAGCCTGAGGATCTTGGCATTGGACGTCTCTGTCAGCTGGTCCGACAATGACCCTCGCATGTCTGGTATCAACAGAAGGACTAGATAAAGCCATGAAATCACAAGGCAAACTAAGTGAGACTTTGATGTCGCAAGCATGGGCCGACAGATGGACCACCAGTAGATATTGCCATGAAATTACTCCACAAACTAAATGAGACTATGACATACTAAGCACAAGCCATACCTGTCAAACTTCTTGGTTTCCGCAGGAGACACAGTACACTGCAAGTTGCAGTGTCATGAGTCTCCTGCAAAAATCAAGAAATTTGACAGTGCAACCCATCTCCCGCTTTCCTCCTGATTTCTTCAATGTGTAGCTTGCAGTTTCATGGTTGTACGGCAATCAGGTTTACAAGCAAAAATACCCACAAGCCTAACATGCCATGAACCACAAGCCTAACATGCCATGAACCACAAGCATAACATGCCATGAACCACAAGCATAACATGCCTAACATACCACAAACCAAAAGCCTAACATGCCATGAACCACAAGCCAAACATGTCATGAACCACAAGCCTAACATGCCATGAAGCACAAGCATAACATGCCATGAACCACAAGCCAAACATGCCATGAACCACAAGCCAAACATGCCATGAACCTCAAGCCTAACATGCCACGAACCACAAGGCTAACATGCCATGAACCACAAACCTAACATGCCATGAACCACAAGCCAAACATGCCATGAACCACAAGCCAAACATGCCATGAACCACAAGCCAAACATGCCATGAACCACAAGTCTAACATGCCATGAACCACAAGCCCAACATGCCAAGAACCACAAGCCAAACATGCCATGAACCACAAGCCAAACATGCCATGAACCACAAGCCTAACATGCCATGAACCACAAGCCTAACATGCCATGAACCACAAGCCTAACATGCCATGAACCACAAGCCTAACATGCCAAGAACCACAAGCCAAACATGCCATGAACCACAAGCCAAACATGCCATGAACCACAAGCCAAACATGCCATGAACCACAAGCCTAACATTACAAACATACTGTTATTCTAAATTCAGGGATTCAAACGGCATAATGGACATCAAGAAAAAAAAAATCATATTACTGGTACTTAAAGGAGAAGTACCAAGCTAATCCAGTAATACCCTTGAGCTATATCATCCATCTTCCTGCCACAGTTAGCATATCGTGACAACAGGAAAAAAACAAATGGATTAAAAAAATCCTGATTACTTCCAACTTTGGCCCGTGCATCCTCCAGCTCTTGCTCCAGACTGGCACTCTCGTTCATACTGGACTTTTTGTCAAACTCCAGCCGCGCGTTCTCCTCTGTCAGAAGTTCCAGTCTTTCTCTGTCCAGATCACGCTCCTGCACACAATACAAATAGCTAGTTAACCCATTCAGCCCTGACGCACTACAGCAGCAGATGCAGTGACCATGATAATTCAAGGGTACTGCCAGATCAGCTTGGCGCCAGATGGCGCCAAGCTGATCTGGCAGTACCCTTGAATTATCATGGTCGATCCATCTCCTGCAACCAGTATATAGTCGCTAGATGACACCTCCAAATTTTGGGAAATGCAGCAGTGGGGTTAAAACCCTACAGTGATACTGATTCTCAAGCAACCCTACAGTGATACTGATTCTCAAGCAACCCTACAGTGATACTGATTCTCAAGCAACCCTACAGTGATACTGATTCTCAAGCAACCCTACAGTGATACTGATTCTCAAGCAACCCTACAGTGATACTGATTCTCAAGCAACCCTACAGTGATACTGATTCTCAAGCAACCCTACAGTGATACTGATTCTCAAGCAACCCTACAGTGATACTGTTTCTCAAGCAACCCTACAGTGATACTGATTCTCAAGCAACCCTACAGTGATACTGATTCTCAATCAACCCTACAGTGATACTGATTCTCAAGCAACAATACAGTGATACTGATTCTCAAGCAACCCTACAGTGATACTGATTCTCAAGCAACCCTACAGTGATACTGATAGCGCACAGAGTACCACAAGGGTCTATCCTTGGTCCATTATTTGTTTTCTGTGTATATCAACGATCTTCCACTACATATATCTGACTCCAGTGTAACCTGCAGTCTCTTTGCAGATGACGGAACTCTTGACGCTTCATCATCAGATATATATTGTATAACTAGATCTCTTCATAGTGGTTTGAATGATGTTTCACAGTGGTGTCAAAATAACTCCATGGTACCGAATCCTTCCAAAACCAAATGTATGCTGATTACCACCAGACAAAAACACCAGCTGAACCCCCCTCCAATAAAACTCTCATTTAATGGCAAGTCTGTTGAGCAAGACAGGGAGCAGCGCGTGCTTGGAATCACCATAGATGACAAGCTGTGCTGGCAGAATCATGTTGCAAATGTTTGTAAAACAATATCTAAAAATGTATACCTACTTTCTAAACTGAGATTTTTCACTGACGAATCCACCAGAAAAATGTTTCTATTGTGCTCATATTCAGCCACATTTGGATTATGCCTCTACTATCTGGGACGGGAGTAGTGATGCTAACTTTAAAAGACTCAACTCGCTCCACAGAAGGGCCATTAAACTAATTGTTGACAGACCAACAGAAAGCATTAGTACAGATGATAAATTCAAGTTGCTAGCTAGCTGTCTTACCTCTTCACAAACTTTTTATCTATGATAAACTGGTATTCATGCGCAAAATCACCCTCTCAAAATCTCTTACTTATCTCACAAATTTATTCCGTTTTGCCCATAGGTTCAGCTGAACACCAGAAAACAATATGCTAGTACCAATACCCCACTTAGATATTTACAAGTCATCTTTGTCCTATTCTGGGGCCAAATTATGGAATTCTGTTCTGGCAGATATTAGAGCAGCACCATCGGTTAGAACATTCAAAACCCAGCTGCTGAAGTATTTCAGGAATACTTGAAATGCTGTTAAGAGTAAACCATGTGACTGTGGCTTTTCGTTTCTCACGTGACTATGGCTTTTCGTTTCTGAAGTTGGTGTAGTAAATCTTCAATACGTACATATCATAGACGTGTTGAAGCAATTTTTCTAAGTGCCTATTTTCCCTCCACAGCTATATCAGTGTATCCTCTTTTAACCATTTTTTTTTACCATGTAATTTTTTGTAAATGCCCAATACACATATGTATCAAATATGCACACACTGATTTCTGTTTACACCTTTTTTGTAAATGTATTATTACTTGTACTTTTCCCCACCCGGGTCTGCCCTGGGGACTTGGATGGGGTTAACTACTTCTTTTTTTGTATCTCTCTCTCTCTCTCTCTCCAGGCATTGTGTGTGTGTATGTGTGTGTGTGTGTGTGAGTGAGTCCTTGCGCGTGTGTGTGTGTGTGTGTGAGCGAGTCCTTGCGTGTGTGTATGTGTGTGTGTGTGCAAGGACATGATTGAAAACATGTCTATGCACCTAATCATTTATCCTTAAGAAATAAAGTTTCATTTGACCCATCTCCTGGTACACAGTTGTCAGTGATGACTCCACAATTGTGGAAATGGGCCTTGGGGTGAAAAGGGTGAAACACCTTTCCCAGTACTCAAAGGCCATCAGGCCAAAGTCGGCCACAGAGGGCCTGCGCAAAAACGTGAGCTGGCCCACTGCCGCTAACTTTGGCCCGATGTTGTTTTGTGTACTGGGTTACAGACGTTTCTGCTGCAACTTCTTCCTGACTAGAAAATGGTGCTAGATAAGTATTGTCTGACGCACCACTGCGCTGAGGCTAACCCCATTTTGTAATAAGGAACATGTAGGATATTTACAGGAACGTGTAGGATATTTACAGGAACGTGTAGGACATTTACCGCGTATAGGGTCTCCATCTGTTGTCTATACTTCATCAGCTCTGACTCCAGTTCCACCACCGTTTCCACGCGGCGCCGGCTAGTGGCCAGCTGCTCCTCCAGCATGGTGCGCGTCTCCTCCAGGATCTGGGTTTCCTCCCTTAGCTCCTCCGTGCGCGCCTTGTAGAACTCCAGCTCATTCAACCGCTCCTTGTAGCGCAGGATCTCCTTTTCGTAAGCATCCACTTTGCTGGCCTGTACACGCGCACACAAGCCAAGATACACGTCTTCCAAAGTAAGAGCAGGCACAGAACAGTGAAGTTCCCCCCCACCCCCCCCCCCCCCCCCTCGCACACACACATCTTGATGGGTTACATGATTCAGTATATAGTATATGAAATTTAACCCATTTTAAATAATTGTAGAATGCAATTGATATCTATTTAATGATTTGCTTTTACTGTTCCCCCCCCCCCCCCCCCCACACACACACACACAGACGAAATTGTAATTGTCCTTAACCCATTTCGCCCCAAGACCCTACCGCAGGAGATGGAGGATGGACTGTGATAATTCAAAGGGTAGTGCCAGATTAGCTTGGCGCCTCTGGCACTACCCTTGAATTAACATGGTCCATCCATCTCCTGTAACTGGTACATGATTGTCAGGTGACAACTCCAAAATTTGGGAAATGGGGCCACGGGGTTCAGAGGGTTAAACGGATAAATAAAGTTTCCTGCATTCAACTGAATTAAACTGAACTGAATCGACAACATACAGGAGCAATAGTGATGCTGTGGACAGGCGACAAAGGCAACTGGGTTCATTTGACAGGCACGCTGGTAATGTGCTGCACGTGGCAGCACTAAGCTACCTGCTAATGACTCTGGTCACCGCTCTCTCCCCCAAAACTGAGGAATTTAAAATGAAGGAATAATCACTGGACTGTAACCAATGGTAACAATGAATACAGAAAATAGAGGCTGAAAACCCTTTAACCATTTATCCCTGATGCCCTACAGCAGGAGATGAATTGACCATGATAATTCAAGGGTAGTGCTAGATTAGCTTGGCGCCTTCAGGCGCCAAGCTAATCTGGCACTACCCTTGAATTATCATGGTCAATCCATCTCCTGCAACTGGTACATAATCGTTAGGCAACACCTCCAAAATTTGAGAAATGGGACCTTGGGTCCAAAAGGGTTAAGTATGAAACATGAAACATGCCGTTTGGAATCAGGGACCCTCCTTCACGGTGATATGCCACAACAGTTTCACTATTTTATGTGACAATGAATGACTGAACGCATATATCCACCCTAAAACGCTGACCTTTTCTTTGAGGATGTCAAGCTCGTCCCGCAGCGATCTTGTTGTTCGTGCCTCCTGTACCAACTCTGAATTCTGCAACAAATTTCCATAATCACAATTATTTCATCCCTTCACGGTCATCACCTCTGTGTGCTTCAAAAACTGTTCACCATTTGCAAGTCGTAACCCTGCAGGAATCACGTCGACCAAAATCACTACCAACACCCAACGGGTTAACACTGCTAATTAATGTGCACAGAATTAACCCTTTCAGCCCTGACGCACAACACAGCAGGAGATGGGTGTACCATGATAATTCAAGGGTAGTGCCAGATTAGCTTGAATTGACCATGATAATTCAAGGGTAGTGCCAGATTAGCTTGGCGCCTGTCGGCGCCAAGCTAATCTGGCACTACCCTTGAATTATCATGGTCGACCCATCTCCTGCAACTGGTGCATAGTCATTACATGACGCCTCCAAAATGTGGGAAATACGTGCGCCGGGCTGAATGAGTTAACCCACTGATTTGCACACAAAAACACAGAGCACACACTGCAAACTTGTTGCCAGGCATTTGAGAGTGCAAATGAGTGTCTTAATTCTTCTTGTACACGGTAGCGCGTTAAAACGGCCACAGACGAGTCAGGTAACATCCACAAGGCTGAAGCCCGCCGGCACTAGGTCAGACACCAGGTACTGAAGGACGCAGAGACTGCACTGCATGACTATACTGGCAAGGAATGTCATGCCCCATGAATTATAACCTAAACCAAGATGACCTCCTCAAAAGACTCGTTTAGAAATGTGATGTAAATTGAGGGAACATCGCAAGCAAAAGGTATAGATTCTCATGAGCCCCTGCAGTTGCAAGGGCCCATGAAGATCTGTGCCTTTTGCAGATGGACGGATTATTAGGACAGTGTGGTGGATGTGTTGGCACCTCCGCTTACGTTAAAGACCAGCTGAGCAGCTTGTCAAGGGTCATCCAAGTCAGGTGACATGCACACTAGTGCTCTATCTCCAGGACAAGACAGATTCAGTAAAGACATGCTATGGTCAAAATTGAGGTATCCATCCGATCCGAGTTGGGTGCCTGGTCAACGGGTGCCTGGTCAACGGGGTGCCTGGTCAATGGGTGCCTGGTCAATGGGTGCCTGGTCAATGGGTGCATGGTCAATGGGTGCATGGTCAATAAGTGCCTGTGCCTGTTCAATGGGTGCCTGTTCAATGGGTGCTTATTCAATGGGTGCCTGGTCAACGGGTGGTTGTTCAATGGGTGCCTGTACAATGGGTGCATGGTCAATGGGTGCCATGCCCGTTCAATGTCTTAAAAACTATTTAACCCCATTACTGCCAGTGGCTGCATAATCCTATCTTTAAAGAAGGCCAACTCTACCCTGAACAGAATCTTGTCTTTAAAGCAGGGCCAACTTTACCCTGAACAGAATCCTGTCTTTAAAGCAGGGCCAACTCTACCCTGAACTGAATCCTGTCTTTAAAGCAGGACCAACTCTACCCTAAACAGAATCCTGTCTTTAAAGAAGGCCAACTCTACCCTGAACTGAATCCTGTCTTTAAAGCAGGACCAACTCTACCCTGAAAAGAATCCTGTCTTTAACGAAGGCCAACTCTACCCTGAACAGAATCTTGTCTTTAAAGAAGGCCAACTCTACCCTGAACAGAATCCTGTCTTTAAAGCAGGGCCAACTCTACCCTGAACTGAATCCTGTCTTTAAAGCAGGACCAACTCTACCCTGAACAGAATCCTGTCTTTAAAGAAGGCCAACTCTACCCTGAACAGAATCTTGTCTTTAAAGAAGGCCAACTCTACCCTGAACAGAATCCTGTCTTTAAAGCAGGGCCAACTCTACCCTGAACTGAATCCTGTCTTTAAAGCAGGGCCAACTCTACCCTGAACTGAATCCTGTCTTTAAAGAAGGACCAACTCTACCCTGAACAGAATCCTGTCTTTAAAGAAGGCCAACTCTACCCTGAACTGAATCCTGTCTTTAAAGCAGGACCAACTCTACCCGGAAAAGAATCCTGTCTTTAAAGAAGGCCAACTCTACCCTGAACAGAATCTTGTCTTTAAAAAAGGCCAACTCTACCCTGAACAGAATCCTATCTTTAAAGCAGGGCCAACTCTACCCTGAACTGAATCCTGTCTTTAAAGCAGGACCAACTCTACCCTGAACAGAATCCTGTCTTTAAAGAAGGCCAACTCTACCCTGAACAGAATCTTGTCTTTAAAGAAGGCCAACTCTACCCTGAACAGAATCCTGTCTTTAAAGCAGGGCCAACTCTACCCTGAACTGAATCCTGTCTTTAAAGCAGGGCCAACTCTACCCTGAACTGAATCCTGTCTTTAAAGCAGGACCAACTCTACCCTGAACAGAATCCTGTCTTTAAAGAAGGCCAACTCTACCCTGAACAGAATCTTGTCTTTAAAGAAGGCCAACTCTACCCTGAACAGAATCCTGTCTTTAAAGCAGGGCCAACTCTACCCTGAACTGAATCCTGTCTTTAAAGCAGGACCAACTCTACCCTGAACAGAATCTTGTCTTTAAAGAAGGCCAACTCTACCCTGAACAGAATCCTGTCTTTAAAGCAGGGCCAACTCTACCCTGAACTGAATCCTGTCTTTAAAGCAGGACCAACTCTACCCTGAACAGAATCCTGTCTTTAAAGCAGGGCCAACTCTACCCTGAACAGAATCCTGTCTTTAAAGCAGGACCAACTCTACCCTGAACAGAATCCTGTCTTTAAAGCAGGACCAACTCTACCCAGATAGTCCAAGGAACACAGATAGTCCAATAGTCCAAGGAACACAGATATGAATAGGGTCAGCAAGAGGCAAAGTACATCATGAAACCCTGCAACTGCGGTAAGTTAGTGCATATGCGGTATGTTAGTGCATCTGCGGTAAGTTATTGCATCTGGGGTAAGTTAGTGCATATGCGGTATGTTAGTGCCTCTGCAGTAAGTTAGTGCATCTGCGGTAAGTTGGTGCATCTGAGGTAAATTAGTGCATCTGAGGTAAGTTGGTGCATCTGAGGTAAGTTGGTGGTAAGTTGGTGCATCTGAGGTAAGTTAGTCCCAACAACATTACAACACAACACTTGCCCGTGGCTTTCTTAGGTACAAATGACAAAGCATTTCAGACAAAATGTGTGTCAAAAACAAGTGTCTGCACCTTAACTGCTTTGTTGCCAGAGATCACAAATTTTGGTCTGAAGCGACTGCACACTGACCCAAATTTGTTTGAAGAACACAGATGGAAATGAGAAAGAAAAAAAAGGAGAACTAACAAGAGACATAAATCCTCATGAGCATTTGCAGGGTTTATGTCTCTTGCAGCTGGGTAGCGGTGGCTCCGACAGTAAAGGGGTTAAAGGTCGCCAAGCAGGGTTAATACACACATACAAGCCCATGTACAATATATGTGTTTGTTCGCAAGAGTGGGGTAAAAAATATAATGCGCCCCCTGACACACTTGTGTCCCTCCTGCACTGTCTCAAATGACAGCAGAGAGAGTGACACTAAGCCTAAAGAGAACTGTGCCCCCCCCCCCCCCCCCACCCCCACCCCCACCCTCAGCAAGGCAGGGGGACAGAATGTAGTGACATGCATGTCCAATTATACCATGCACTAGTGACACACACTTTATATGCTATATCATGCAAATCACAGGATGTACATCTCTGCAAGGTCACCTCGAGGTGTCTGAGGAAAGTAGATGTGATTACCCCATATCATTCGGAATACACCAGTGCGTGAAATATGTTTGACTAAAATAGTTCAAGGGTCGTGCCAGAATAGCTTGGCGCCTCTAGGCACCAAGCTATTCTGGCACCACCCTTGAACTAAAGCCATTGGTCTATATCCTTATCTGTAAGTACTATAATGTAGCTTGCATATGGCAGTGTAGAGATTTGAAGCGTTTAGCCTCAGTATGATGTGGATTAACTCTTCGACGCACGCAGTCAAAGAAACTTGCCTCTATGAAACGCACAGCAGCGCACCCCCTAAACGCACGGCAAAATCTGTGGAGCAGGAGTGAGCTAAAACACTCAAAATTCCATTTCCCAATACTGCTTTCTGGACCATTCCAGCTATAATGTACTTCTTCTACTAAAGCTAAACTGGTTCCATTCACCTTCCTCCGAAAATAAATGAAAGGCACAGAGCTACATAGGGGACATTCAGCATACTAAATACAAGAAACATTTAGTTTTGCATTCCCCAAGTATCACTCATGGCCACAGGAAGCATGTCTCTCTAACCAATTACCCCCAGGATATGACTCCTTACAAGGTTGATAACATCTTGACAATGGTTTCGTAGGAAAAATACAAGAAATACTATGAGAAAGGGGCTGTGTGGTACTAGGCAAACTTATTTGACTTTGTGCCCTAATTAGAGGGCTACAAAATTTGACTCAGTGAGCTTGGAGGTTGTGCGCCATGCGCGGAAGAGTTAAAGTGCACAAGCATTACATCTGTTTGAAACAGAAGGCAGCGCGCTTCAAGACACCAACTCAGTACATGCTGAGAAAAGGAAGACCAACATGTTAACCTCTATCATACTGAGGCTGAAAGCTTCACATTTGTACACTGCCATATGCAAGCTACATTATAGTACTTACAGATAAGGATATAGACCAATGGCTTTAGTTCAAGGGTGGTGCCAGAATAGCTTAGCTCCTAGAGACGCCAAGCTATTCTGGCACTACCCTTGAATTATTTTAGTCAAACTTATTTCATACACTGGTGTATTCTGAATGATAAGGGTTAACGTGAAAAAAAAAACAACCCAAAATTCTCCATTCCATGAACATTTCATTTTGTTTAAAATCATATCAGGGTCGGTTTTACAATAAACATTAAAACACGGCAACAAGGAAACAACATTCTTACGGAAAACACACAGAATGATTGTACTGGTGTGCGCTAATTGACAGAGAGGTAAAAACAATGTGAACACTGACATCACTTTTGACTTTGGCCAGCTCAGCTTGTGTGTACTCCAGGTCATCTTTCAAATCGGTCACCAGCTCCAACTTGTCTTCTCTGCCAACACACACACACAAACACTAAATCAGACCAAACCATGGCCTAGTCACTTGTAACTGGCATCTTCTACTGGCTGCTATTTGACTTTCAGCTATTTGCATTATACTATCTGTAATTTACTGAGCAGTACCAATTAACGCACGCAAACACTGCACAAAAAAACCCATTAAAATTAAAGAAAATTTCTAAAGCTGAATATCTGTATTCATATATATATACATATACAATATATACTTACCAGCAAAAGATATGGTACATCACAGGAATCATCGTAAACACTGACGTGTCGCCTGCTACGCACACCGACGTGTCGCCAGCGATTCCAATAATGTACCATTTCTTGTGCTCAGTATACCACTTACTACATTCAAGCCACAGCCCTACCATGATAGCTCAGAGTTGTACTCACAGTTCCTGCCGTGTGTGTCGGAGTTTGGCTTTGATCTCTGCCAGCTCCACGGCCAGATGGTGCTTGTCTGGCGCCACAGGGGTGGGGATGGGGGCGGGGCAGCCATCGGTCTGGGTCATGTAGAAATCGCGCTCCTGGCTCAACTCCAGGACTGCCTGTAACGACGTGACATTTTGCTACACAACTAAACATCGCACAAAACAACTGTGTATTTGTAATGATCATTCAACTCATTCTACCCCAGACACACCACAGCAAGATAAGGATCGACCATGATCGTTCAAGGGTGATGCCAGAATAGCTTGGCGCCTATGGGCGCCAAGCGATTCTGGTGTCACCCTTGAACGATCATGGTCGATCATTGTCCTGCACTGCAATGCAGTCTTCAGAGAACAACGGCAAAATGTGGGAATTTCGGTCTTGGGGTACAATGGGTTAAACACTTGCAACCACACCTGGCGAATGACAGCACAAGATACACTGACCATGAAATAGTTCAAGGATAGGGATGATATTACTTTCATGGAGAGGTGCCGTGCTAATCAGGCACGCCGTTTTGTTTAGCATTCAATAACAGCTACAAAGTTGTAAGACCAAGAGAATGACTTTTAAGATTGAGAGAAAGAGTCAATCAAGTTAACCCTCTGACTGCTGGTAGTGGTTTTCGTCGGGATGGTTCCTGCAGGACTCACCGCTACCCACAGCAAAAGGGTCAAGTGCAAACTAAACTTCATCTATTTCAGTGATCGCAACAATGCTGGCATAACAAATTGTCTGTTTAACCCTTTTAGCCCCGAGGTCCCATTTTCCAAATGTTGGAGGTGTTGCCTAATGACTCCAGTTGAAGACGGATTGACCTTGATAATTCAAGGGTAGTGCCAGATTAGCTTGGCGCCTTCAGGCGCCAAGCTAATCTGGCACTACCCTTGAATTATCATGGTCAATCCATCTTCTGCTGTAGGGACTCGGGGCTCAATGGGTTAACCGTGTTGCCACACGAGGCAAGTGGAGCAATGCAAGTGATATAATGCAACATTTTTTTGCGGGCACCACACCAGCTGAAGGAGACATTTCCAACACACCTCTGCCTGCTCGTCGCGTTCCTGTATGAGCCTGGTGATGTGGCGGAACATTTTCTCTGAGTACGCCTTGAAGTTCTGGTCTGCCGGCTCAATGGCCAACACCGCCTCACTGTCATCCGTAATCTAAACCACAGAAGAAAAAAAAAGTGGCGGGAATCTCAGTCAAGTTTCATTTACCCTGTGGCTGTGGGGTAGTGCTTTTATGTCGCGATGATTCCTGCAGGAACAAAAAGCACTACCCGACAGGCAAAGGGTAAACCCGTTCAACGTGACGGGACCCACACTACGTGACGGGACCCACACTACGTGACGGGACGGGACCGACAAGTGAGATTCAAGATGCCTTCTGCCCTTGCAAGGCACAAGACAGCAAGTCTGTTTTTGTGGAACACGAGATTGCTGTCTTATTACAATGAAAACCCGGCTCGCTTTTTACAAAAATGGAGTTATTGCCTTTTGCTTTTTTGGCACAGCCATGTTGTCCTCCGTGCCCGGAACAAGAAGGAAGATTTGGAACAAAACAACAACTGTCCGTCATGCCTTGGAATGTCACACAAACCAAGGGGAATCACTCAGCGCTGGACAGACAAACAGTTAGATCCCCTGCCCCCGCCTATCAGGCACCCATTCGCCAGCCCACAGAGAAATACGCAGGTATAGAACAAGACGATCATCTACATCCCTAAAAAGGATGCATCAGGTCTCGCCTATAACCCATGTCTTTCTCCGGAACTTAGGAAGTTAATTGTATATAGTGGACCGATGTTGTTGGAGAGAGAGACTGACCAAACGGCGAAACCATAAGTGTGATCAATTTTTAACTCAAGCCAAAAGTATTTGACCATGTAGTGCACCATTGCTAACTAAAGCCTAAGAGCTAGTCCCCGATCACTTGTCTGACCATGTAGTGCACCATTGTTAACTAAAGCCTAAGAGCTAGTCCCCGATCACTTGTCTGACCATGTAGTGCACCATTGTTAACTAAAGCCTAAGAGCTAGTCCCCGATCACTTGTCTGACCATGTAGTGCACCATTGTTAACTAAAGCCTAAGAGCTAGTCCCCGATCACTTGTGTGCCAGAGGAACAATAAACTGGAGGTAATCGGAATGAATGATCGCTTTTAGGGATGTAGATGATCGTCTTGTTCTATACCTGCGTATTTCTCTGTGGGCTGGCGAATGGGTGCCTGATAGGCGGGGGCAGGGGATCTAACTGTTTGTCTGTCCAGCGCTGAGTGATTCCCCTTGGTTTGTGTACAATTCTGCCAGCGCTAGCCTCACCTATCTCGGGTTTGTGAGCTTGGAATGTCAGTCTGCGTTGCACAGGTCACTGAAAGTCAATACGCGTGCACTCCTCAAATAAAAATAATTTAAATTCCTTGGTCTTTAATTACAAGTATCACCTGCACAAACATCGAGTGAAGATAAGGTATGCACAAACATGGCAATACATCGCCCTGACACATTTGGACTGGATTGTGTGGTGGTAACGCATTTGTGTGTGTGTGTGCGTGCGTGCGTGTGCGGGCGCGCGTGTGGTGTGTAAAACGCCACCCATCTGCAATAATAACAGATTTTCATCGGCCTGCAGTCTCCAGTGGGATTATGACGCCAATTGTTGGGCCATTCATATCTCTGTCTCTTGCATCTGAAGTGCCGTGCCCTTAGACCCAAACGTGTGCTGGGCTGTGATTTTGGTCCTTACTGCCTGAGGCCACCAGCACGCGCTGTATCATACACAGCCATAAGGTCCAAACTCACAGAGCAGGTCACACAGCCGCTATGTCTGAAGACTGACCCTATCAGGCGCAAGCAATACAAACATTAATCCATGTCACACCACCGCCGCATTTCAGTGGTGCCACCTAACGACTATGTACCAGTGGTAGGAGATGGATCGACCATGATAATTCGAGGGTAGTGCCAGATAATCTGGCACTACCCTCGAATTATCACGGTCGATCCGTCTCCTGCCCTAGGGTGTCGAGGCTAAATTGGTTCAACCGTGCCATTCCATCCACGCGGCCCCGACTCCAACAACCAACGCCTCAGGATCAAAGCAGGATGCTGTCAGCGCCCAAGCAAATCAAAGCAAACACTGATTCCGCTGGTATCGATACAGGAATCAGCCGCCCTCCTGGCAAAGTAGGCTTCTTTGAAGCGTGACCGTATCTCTTGGGAGTCTGTTCCCCGTACAGCGACAACTGATGCAAGGATCGAACATTCAGTATTCCTCTAGACAGAGAAGCCAGCCCCTACTGCCGTGTAAGGAAGACATTTAGTCACCAAGTAAACGTTACAAGGATTTTTGTGTGACATGGCGACAGTAAACTTGTAGGGCTGCACATGCATTCATCAAGTCATCAGTTGCCGATCGTCCTGTATACAGCACTAAGGATAGATAAACACAGTATTTACGCACAAATCAGTCACATGTCACGATCATGGAATCACGTTGTTCCATGGGTGGTGATGAACTGAGGACAGCTTCTTTTGTCCACCGCGAAGGTGATTCCAAAGACGGGGCAAAGAAAAGAGGTCTGTACTAATTTGGACCGCAGCTGGGTTCGAACCCACGACCTTTCGGACGAGAGTCCAACGTGCTACCGCCGAGCCACCGAGTTCCCCCCCACTATATTATGTAAGAAAGAGGCATAGAGTCTCATGTATGCATTTTGCTGAGTGACTAAGATCATTCCCTGCTCTGTGTTCTTCTGGCTCAAGCGCTGTCGCTGAGTGCTAAGGCTTGAATTCCCAAATCATCTTTTGAAGACTGCATGCATGACGGTTCAGTGACAAAAAATGGACCATAGTAGTCCAAGGGTGGTGCCAGAATAGGGTGGCGCCACTGACTAGTCAAACCATCACTACTTCTGGCACCACCCTTGAGCTATCTGAAGACTACCGTGATTACACTTCAGAACTACGATGGACCATGACAGTCCAAGGGTAGTGCCAGAATAGCTTGGCGCCACTGACTAGTCAAACCATCACTACTTCTGGCACCACCCTTGAGCTATCTGAAGATTACCGTGCTTACACTTCAGAACTACGATGGACCATGACAGTCCAAGGGTAGTGCCAGAATAGTTTGGCGCCACTGACTAGTCAAACCATCACTACTTCTGGCACCACCATTGAGCTATCTGAAGACTACCGTGATTACACTTCAGAACTACGATGGACCATGACAGTCTAAAGGTGGTGCCAGAATAGCTTGGCGCCTCTAGGCGCCAAGCTATTCTGGCACCACCCTTGACCTATCAGCATGGCGGCTCCAGCGCTTGTTGTACTGAGTCAAGCTTAAATGGACTTAACATGTAACTGTAAAAGTGAGACTGCTACAACTCAAACATTTCCTCGTAGTTTAAAGCAGACAAACGCAAGCGCGCCCAAGGTTGGTTAGTTCGGGTTTAACGTCCACAGCACCGAGGTGATCATGGACGGCCCTGACGGGCGGGTTATGGGGGACAGGGAAATCTATTGCCTATGGAGTACGACCTGAACACTGATCGACTCAGGCGCACTCCAACTGTGCCACTTTGATTTACCAGGACCTTTCAACGGACATGCTATTGAACAAATCCGTTTTTCCCCCAGGATTGTGAATCCAGCTACCGGGGCCGGGACGGGATTCGAACCCACGACCCGCGATTCTCTTCGCTCTCCTGCTCCGACGTTTAACCGCCTGAGCTATTTCGGACTCTAAGCGCGCCCAAATATCGTGCAATTCTAATCAGTAAACGAAGCGCAACTGCTCCGATTATGAGTAATCTAATCAGCAACTGCTCTGATTATCAGTACCGCTCTCGCTAAACGCAGCATCCCTGTCATGTATCAGAAAGGCCCGCGTCTGTGTCAACACGGTGCCGCGAAACACCTTGCAAACGTACCCTCTCCTCGGGCGGTTTACATGCAGCTCTGTCAGAGCGCACTGCCGAAATGAATTCAAAGTCCACTGGCCGAAGGTCGCCGCAAGAGTAAACTGAAAATTCACTTACCGAATACAGCAGGCCTGGAGTAAGTGATTTTTCAAATCATTCTAGCCAGTGTCCACCTTCGCCTGTGAGTAAGTCCGACTTACAAACTGCATACGAAACAAATGGTCATCAGTGTAAAGTGTCGTCTGCTACACCAGCACTACGTGTCGCTGGACTGAGATGGTTTGACTATGGTGGTTCAAGGGTAGTGACAGATTAGGCTAATCTGTCACTACCCTTGAACCACCATGGTCGATCCATCTCCAGCAACTGGCGCTGCGGGTACAAAAGACATACATCGTAAGCCGAAGGTACACCTCTCCCTGCGCGCCAAACGTGGAACGAAGCAGATAGCGCACGAGGTTTGATAGATAATTAGCCGATCCCGTTACCTGACTAGCGTGTCTCCAGGTTAATGACTGACGTAACAAATAATGGGGTTACAACTGACACTCTACACATGCCAGGTAACTCTGTCACGGTTCCCTGATATCGCCGTCCTTGTAGACATGACATTTATCGCTGTCCTCGTATTCATTGCTAAGACTTTCCTTGTTCAACAGCGGCCTTTTCAATCTCACCGAGAACAAAAAATTATGTCAGTTCATTTGCGCTCAGTGAAGTAAATGTGTCAGACATACAGACAAAATTCTTAGTTCGGGCTCAGATTCCGGAAACGTTGCTGTGTTGCTGTGTTCTGTGCCAAACAGGCTGACCACGTGACCACGGATTGTATTCTTTCGATTCGACAACAAAATGTCTCCCATTTTCCCGCACTCACTCCACGTTGCATACGAAGCTGTACGGGCCTTTCCCCCCTCACACATTCAGTCCCCACCCTGATTAACCTGTAGGCAACACCGTTGAGGGGAGAAGAAGCGTTAACGCCTTCACTGCCGAGAAAAAATCGGCTGGATCCAACTGCCAGAGGCATAGATCCTCATGAGCCCCCGCATTCGCGGGGGCTCATGAGGATCGATGCCTCATTGCTAACGGCACTTGGAATCCCTGTCCCTGGGACATCTCTGGCTCTTTGGCGTGGAAGTAACGAAGACTGCGGAAATACAGCCGGCGTGCACTGTTACTCGCCAATACCGCCCGGCAACTCTTCCATTTCAAGGCAACGGAAAAACGACAAACAACCGGGGGGAAAACACACACACACACACAAGTCACCAACAGCCCTCAAACAGAAACCTGTCGAGTTGACGTCTTTTGACACTGACCATGTAAGTGATTCCAAAGGCGGCGGGGCGATGTAAACGGTCCGAGAGAGTGTCGACACCGGTAAAGACTCGAACACAGCCACAATTCACAGTCAAACTGACGCTCTAGCAACACCACCTGAGCTACACACTTCCCCTGACGCAATCTCAAGTCCGCAGCGTGAACACCGAGACACACACTCCGGTCACGTCCAACGGTTTCAGTGACTGTGACTCCGCTAAATTCGCCCGACCTTCCGACAAAAACAACCTGGCAGCCTACCCCCCATTTTATAGGAGACTAACATCAGATACGCCAGGCACGATCCCGCGGGAACGTCTCTCAAGGCCGGTGTCGGTGAAGTCTTCAGCCCTGGGGCTGTTGGAGTAACAAGTTCACACTGATTTCAAAAGCGACTCAAATGTTGGAGGCCGGTGTTCCCTAATGACTCCAGTTGCAGGAGATGGCTTGACCATGATAATTCAAGGGTAGTGCCAGATTAGCTTGGCGCCTGCAGGCGCCAAGCTAATCTGGCACTACCCTTGAGTTATCATGGTCAAGCCATCTCCTGCTGTAGGGACTCGGGACTAAATGCCTTAAAGGTTTTTTCCGTGAGAAGTGCGCGGCTTATGTCCTTTGTTTTCAATGCTAATTATATACGTAATGCCCTGTAGGTTTGGAAACGCATACCGCGGTACAACCGTAAAGAGATCAAAGGGACCGTGTCTTAACCATAGGGGTCTGAGGATAGTAGCTTTGACTAAGGCAAATCCGCTGCGCCACCGCGTGCGCGCCAACGCCTACTAAGCTCAAGTCAGAATACAAGGGAAGAAACGAAGACACCCGCGAAATTTTAGCTGTGGCCGGAAGTATCCCGGACCTCTTTCTCAACATACATAGTTGAACGTTAAACCCTTTAGTTGAGTGCCGTGAAAGAGGCCTATATGCACTGCAGTGTATCCATTGTTTTCTGCCGTGTTTACTCTAAAGTCGAAGAGAATTACTCGCAAAGACATTGACAACTGAGTAGTTTTAAACCAGACTCCATTAAAGTAGACCTTTTTCGGGCTGGGGAAAATACGTACCTAAAGCGACTGCTGCGTGCAGGTCACAAGTTCATGTCGACAGTAAGATGCACTCTTGTTTTAATTTTATTGGATATGCTAATTTACATAAACCAATTTTTTTTTTTAAGTGAGCATGAGGCATATTTCCGGCCGCATCTAAAACCGACAAAAACTGCTATGAATGATGCTTGACTGTGCAAAAAGCCTTGATACCAAACTATCAGTTTTGATCGGAGGACAAGGGTTGTACAGATTTGTGGCAAAATAATTAACGAGTCTGTTCAGTTCGAGGTTTTAGGCGGAGGGTTGCTTTGAGGGTTGAAAACTGCTCTGGAATCACAGTGCTTCGCCGCTTTGTGTGCCTGTCGTTTCTTCCCATGTATTCTGTCTTGAGTTAGCGCGTTGGTAAGTTTGGCGCGCACGCGGTGGCGCAGCGGATTTGCATTAGTCAAAGCTACTATCATCGGGCCTATGTCTTGACGCCGAGTTTGGAACGTTGTACTGACTCACTACACCGCACTTGCTCTCTGTCCGGACAATCCTGATTGTATCCTAGACTGACATAAGTATTAACTCCTTTCAATCAACTCCGGCCGCATCAACAGCTGCGGAAGTGTCGCATAGCGTTGCCGGCGGCAACGCTATACGACACTTCCGCAGCTGTTGATGCGGGGCGCCTTGAATGACCTTTTATGTGCGTTGATCTGCGATTTCGACACATCAGATCCCCAGAATCAGCCAGAGCACACACAGAGGACTAGTTATTTGTGACAAACGCCGAGACATTAAATGCGCGCCAAACACACTGTGAACGTCAGCGCCTTGTGCACGCGGTCGTCAGTCAGAGAGACTAAACGTCAAGAATCCTGGAATAATCATGACACAAACACGGTGCGCGAATGTCACTTTGGAAACGACTTTAAAGCGCGCCGAACTTGCTGTAAATATTACCCGTGAAAACTGACCGCTAAATGACCCCAACTCTCTCTTTTTTCCCCGAGAGGACAAAACTTACCCTTGCGAATGTCTAAATAATTCCGTTGCCGGCCGCTAAATTGTGTGTATGCGGCAAGAAAGGAGAGTAAAGTTCCGTTAAAGGGTCGGTTTTCGTAGCAAGTTTTCCTTAAAATTCGTAGCAAGTTGGGCGCGTTTTAAAGTCGTTCAAAGTGACGTCAGAGCTGCCGCTTTGGCGCAGGGTAATAATTTGTGATCATTGCATGATTCACGATCTTTCTCCCGGAGTGACGGGGGCGTGCACAAGAACATCTGCCCCTAATGGTTAGCTAATGGCGTTTTCTGATCGCACAGTGACCAATGCCCCTTTGATCAACTCCAAACTCAAACGCCCGAAATCTACAATTGGCGCAGACCTTCACATGCCCTAAACTGAGAAATCTCTGTGCAAGAGGCATAGATCCTCATGAGCCCCCGGCAATTGCGGGGGCTCATGAGGATCTATGCATCTTAATGAGCCTTTTGGTGGTCGGTTCACTCCGGCAACTGGCCGAGACACCTTACGTCGGTTAGTTCGGGTTTAACGTCCACGGCACCGAAGTGATAATGGACGGCCCTGACGGGCGGGTTATGGGGGACAGGGAAATCTATTGTCTATGGAGTACGACCTGAACACTGATCAACTCAGGCGCACTCCAACTGTGCCACTTTGATTTACCAGGACCTTTCAACGGACATGCTATTGAACAAGCCCGTCTTTTCCCCCGAGACACCTTACGAAGTCCTCCGCGTTTTATAGAAGTCTATGTCATACGCTGTTTGAGACGGAGTCTATGCCATACGCTGTTTGAGACGGAGTCAATGTCATACGCTGTTTGAGACGGAGTCTATGCCATACGCTGTTTGAGACGGAGTCAATGTCATACGCTGTTTGAGATTGAGTCTATGCCATACGCTGTTTGAGACGGAGTCTATGCCATACGCTGTTTGAGACGGAGTCTATGCCATACGCTGTTTGAGACGGAGTCTATGCCATACGCTGTTTGAGACGGAGTCAATGTCATACGCTGTTTTGAGACGGAGTCAATGCCATACGCTGTTTGAGACGGAGTCTATGCCATACGCTGATTGAGACGCAGTCTATGCCATACGCTGTTTGAGACGCAGTCTATGCCATACGCTGTTTGAGACGCAGTCTATGCCATACGCTGATTGAGACGGAGTCTATGCCATACGCTGTTTCAGACGGAGTCTATGCCATACGCTGATTGAGACGGAGTCTATGCCATATGCTGTTTGAGACGGAGTCTATACCATACGCCTTTTGAGACGGAGTCAATGCCGCCATACGCTGTTTGAGACGGAGTCAATGCCATACGCTGTTTGAGACGGAGTCTATGCCATACGCTGTTTGAGACGGAGTCAATGTCATACGCTGTTTGAGATGGAGTCTATGCCATACGCTGTTTGAGACGGAGTCAATGCCATACGCTGTTTGAGACGGAGTCTATGCCATACGCTGTTTGAGACGGAGTCTATGCCATACTCTGTTTGAGACGGAGTCTATGCCATACGCGGTTTGAGACGGAGTCTATGCCATACGCTGTTTGAGACGGAGTCAATGTCATACACTGTTTGAGACGGAGTCTATGCCATACGCTGTTTGAGACGGAGTCAATGTCATACACTGTTTGAGACGGAGTCTATGCCATACGCTGTTTGAGACGGAGTCAATGTCATACGCTGTTTGAGACGGAGTCAATGTCATACACTGTTTGAGACGGAGTCTATGCCATACGCTGTTTGAGACGGAGTCAATGTCATACGCTGTTTGAGACGGAGTCTATGCCATACGCTGTTTGAGACGGAGTCAATGTCATACGCTGTTTGAGACGGAGTCTATGCCATACGCTGTTTGAGACGGAGTCAATGTCATACGCTGTTTGAGACGGAGTCTATGCCATACGCTGTTTGAGACGGAGTCAATGTCATACGCTGTTTGAGACGGAGTCTATGCCATACGCTGTTTGAGACGGAGTCTATGCCATACGCTGTTTGAGACGGAGTCTATGCCATACGCTGTTTGAGACGGATCGTTCAGATCTCTGTCTCGTGATCAGGCACGTATCACGAGGTAAAAAAACTGGTCCGGCCATGTGTTCCCTAGACAGAGGAGGTGGTCAAACCTTCAGTCTGACGAGAGTACCATGTTTCAGCGCCTTGCATGGTGGCTCCAAAGGCAATTGGGATGTTTTCTGTCGGTCTCAATCAAATTCATCACAGGTTTAGCTATAGATAATGAGTGAAGGTGATTACACACTGGTTACCTCCCTCGGCCTGCTAGGCATCATGCTTAGCTGATAGAGGGAGGTAACCAGTGTCAAATGATGCACAAATACGAAAAAAGAAATCCAACAAAACTTGCACCTTTCGGTACGGACATTACGGTACGGACGTTAGGGTACGGACAAGGACATTAAAAGTAATGTGCTAATGGCGTCTGGGAGCCTTTGATCAACTTCACATTGTGCCCTAAACTGCATTAATTCTCGTCACACGTGGCGTAAAGAAACCAATAGCCAATGTGACACGATCAGACGAAAATACCATTAGACACAATGAAGGCAATTTCGTCAGGTTTGTTTTTCCCCCTTTGCGAAAACGTTCATTCGGTCAACCATGCGTGCCCAGTTTCGGGCGCAAAAAACAAAACAAAAAACAAACTGGGGACTGACCTGGACAAGCATGAACTGGGAGATGGATGAGGACAAGAGAGGCACCGAGTGCTGACTGACTGGCTGGCTGGTTGGTTAGTTGGTTGAGTCTTAATTGATTTGCTTGACTGAAGGATCTGATTGAGTGACTAACTGACTGACTGACTGACTGATCAGTGAACGAGTGCTTGCTCGGTCGATCCCAATCGATCGATTGATCAATCGGTTGATCTGGTTTGTGCCGCACAAGCAGCAAGGACTACAAGACTATCTGAGGACCAGCGTGGAGTACTGAGATGCGTGCGCTATCGATCACACATTATACATGTATCTGAGAAGGCTCATGAGGATCTATGCAGGTCTGCCTTTCTGTCATCCACACCGAACAAGCCAAGGGGCGTCAGTCTGAGTCTCTCACAGTCAGTCAGACATTCAGCAACAACACTAGGATAATATCGGAGGGGAGGGGTGGGGGAGGGGGCAGGGGAGTGGATACATGATCAAATGTTCTTGCAATTCTTGTGGACTGAAACCGTGGCTCACACTGGTTCGTCATAATGAAAACGTTCGAGCGGCTAATCCTGCAGCACATCAAGTCTGTCTTGCCTCCCCCCCCCCCCCCCCCCCCCCCCTCGATCCATATCAGTTTGCTTACCGCGCGAACCGATCAGTAGAGGACGCTGTGTCGCTAGGGCTGCACTATATTCTGCAGCATCTGGAGAAGATAAATGCGTATGTTAGGCTGCTTTTTGTTGATTACAGCAGCGCATTCAACACTATCATACCGTCCAAACTGCATGAAAAGCTGCTGCACCTTGGCTTCGCACAGTCCATCTGTAACTGGGTTCTGGATTTCTTGTTAAACAGACCCCCGATTGTCAGGATCGGTTCGTGCGGTCAGAACTGTGTTCAGCTGTGTCAGTTCCCTACTCCTGGTCAATGTGGACATGTATCCCAGTCTTTCACCTTGAGTACGGGAGCTCCCCAAGGATGTGTTTATCCCCATTGTTGTATTCTCTTTTTACACACGACTGTATCCCACTATGATAGCACACGCATAGTGAAATTTGCGGATGATACGACAGTCAAGGGTTTTGTACATAACAATGACGAGAGTGCATATCGGGATGAGGTAGACATGCTGGTAGGCTGCCCCCGGCTGGTGTTCTGACAACAACCTGGATTTGCATGTTGGTAAGACCAAGGAAATGATAATCGATTTCAGGAAAAAGAAAACTGACCCCCTTCCCTTAACCATCCAAGGAAACGATATTGAAATTGTTGAAACGTTCAAGTTCCTGGGTACTCTTATCTCGCACGATCTGAAGTGGGAGAAGAATATTGAACAGCTAGTAAAGAAAGCCCAGCAGCGCCTGTTTTTTCTTCAGCGGTTGAAGTCTTTTGGCGTCAGTCAGCAGATCATGGTGCAGTTTTACTGTGCCGCCATTGAGAGCGTTCTTACCTTTTCAATGACGGTGTGGTATGGCAGCGCAACCGACGAAGCCCGCAAGAAATTAAATAGGGTGCACATAGCCTGTTCTAGCCCTTGCCATCTGGCTCACGCTTTAGATCCATCAAGGCCAAAACCACTCGTTTTTAGAAGAGCTTTTATCCCTCAGTGGCTGTTTAGGCCCTGTCTAATGTGGCTGTCATATGATACAACTCAGCAGACTGACTCAAAGTCCCTTTAGAATTACCTACAGCCCATCTTAGTTGTTTATAGTTCTTTATATGTTCCATTAAACCTCTTCTTTAACAGGATATACAGTTTTACAAATACATATGAATTTAGCTAATCTGTTTTCATTTGCGGCTCACTTGGCGGTTTTTGTTGTCATAATATGGTTATTATGCTATAGATTTATCATTTTATCTTATTTTACGTGTGTGCACACTTAGTAGAATGACTGCTATACATATGTGTGGTTTTGGTATTTTAGAGTCTGCTTGATTGTGATGTGTGTATGTTTTATGTGTTGATCTTAATATGGACGCTCGTCAGTTATGCCGCAAAAAATCCTGATGTTTATGCATATGGCAATAAAGTTTATCTTATCTTATCTCATCTTACCTCCCTCGATCCGCTACGCCGCACTGATGCACTGATGCGGCGTAGTGGATCGAGGGAGGTAACCAGTTTGATCCGCGGCCATGCGGGTGAGTGACCATCTGTTCGACAAGGGAGACAAGCTGCCTGCGCTGAAGGCCTGATGCAGACGGCCACACGGCCATGTTGTAATGACTAATTAGGCCTGTCAGACTTGATCAAATGCCCTGCATATTAGTCCCACCCGCCCGGCTTTGAATGCGCCACAATAACTGTAAACGTCATTACTGCCCGGACCACCACTGGCTAAGTCCCCTACGTCCGCCGTTGGCCCGCGCACGGCCGTGCGCGAGCCAACGGCGGGCGAAATCGGCCCGATGGCCTTTGACGTATTGGGTTACACAATGAATACCTCAACTTTCATCAATATGGACTTGACTGTCTTTTTGCCTTCAAGGTGCAGAATGTACTGGAAACATGCCAGGCAGGGCAGAAGACAGACAACAGAGACATTGTTATGATGTTACCGATACCCTGGAAACCTCCGTCCTCCCAACCCCAACCACCCTCACCCCAATCCCTGCTTATCCCAAAATCTGATCGCTGAAGTAATATCGCGTACACTATTCATGCCTGACAATCTTCCGACAGTGATACAAGGGTATCAATTCACCAGTGTGATCTGTCTTGTCACACATTGCATTTTGAGCTGGGGTGCAAATCGGGCCCCCCCTCCCCCTCCCCCCAACAAAAAAAAAAACAAAAACCCAAAAAACAAAAAAAACTTAAACGTGGACACGGTCACAGTGACCGCAATCACCCAAGCATGGAAGCAGTTGCACTTGTGGACCACTCCATCTAATGTGGTGATAATGAGATCATGCATCAAACACATTACTCAACCATTACAGTTCATACAAGACCTCCCTCCATCTGTCAAGAGACATAGATTCACACGTGTCCCTGCACCGCATGGGTTCATGAGAATCTATCACTCGTGTAGAGTGTTCCGCTGGGGGCCGCCTATCAACAGCTGGTTGTGTGCGAGTCACACAGATCTGCAAGTGGCACAGATGCAAAGTTAATGAGAATCGATGCCTCTGGTCTGATGTTACTCAGAGAGCGTATTCTATCTGGGTTTAAGCCAACAACTGCCTGTTCAGGTCATATTCAGGCAGTGCAAGGACCGGTGTTTTTAAACATAATTTTTGCCTTGTTTGAAAATTTGTAGTAGGGCTGAATGTTGGAATTTGCTGGAAATTTCTGGTTAGATGAGAGGAGACATGTTTGGTGCTTTAATTCATACCATCCTGAGCTTATCCAATGGACAATTGTGGGCCTATGTTGAGCTGCCGTAGTGATTTGAGGGGCACGCTGATTTCAGATGTGCTTGGGTGTGGGGTTGGTAAGGAATCAGGTTCATAGCCAAGAAATGAGACAGACAATGTGCTGTTTTTATTGTTATTTTGTGCATGGCAAATGTGCAGCTGGTGGGCTGTAGTGTTTTTTAGGGGATTGAAATATTAGGGGATGCCTGGGACTGACTATGGCTAAGAGACTGGACAGTACGGAAACGGCACTGTGTTCTGTGGCCTGTCAGGGCACCACATGCCATATGTGACATAGATCAGAAATTGGTTTAATGTAACCATATCATTGACTTTTGCAGTTGCAAAACTGAGAAAATCATGAAAAATTTCAAATTTTGCCCAAAAATCACTGCGATTGCAGTTTTATAGGCGTTTTTGCATGTTTTGCATTGCAACACCCTGTTTACCTGCACTATGAGCTATGGTTAGTGTGTTTGTTCATTTATTTTTTTGTCTTACAAGTAGTCATGAGTCTGACCTTCGACCTTGAGCTGTGATCTTGACCTTGAAAGGGGTGGGGTTTAGTTTGATAAATGCTTAAAAAAAGAGGCACTTTTCAGTTATTGAAGTTGTAGGGTGAGGTGGGGTGTGGGGTGGGATGGGAGGGGGGGGGGCTTAAGGTCAAAGGTTAATATCAAAACTACAATGAAACAGTGTCAGCATGTTCATTTCATTAGACAGCTGACCTCAGATTGAAATCAGCCACCAAAATAGTGTGACATGCAGAAGTGTTATTTTGCATGATCCAGCTACACTGGCTGCGTCTGAGGTGTCATTCTGCTGTAATTGTCATTAAGGATGTCTCTGGTGTCTATTCTGAGCCAAACACAAGCACTTTTACACTGCGTGAAGCTCATTCAGTTGAGTGCATTGTTATGGTACCAGCAGCTGTGGCCACCAGTACAGGTTTTTACAGGAGTGTTCACAGGTTTGGCACACACCTGCCTGCTGCATTTGCAACATGAGTTTAGGTCTTTTGAGACTCTGACAGGTGTGTTTTATATAAAAATGAACTGTACATAACCATTTTTCCCTGCTATCACCTAAATAAGCACTCCAGACACTTGTTTGGGTATGCAGTGTGTCCCACATAGCATAGTTTTGACTGTTTTGTGTAGTCTTTTGTCTGTGGGTTAGTTCAGTAGACTTAATGTTTAAATTGCACAGCTGTTTCATGACCCCTTTTGCCTGTGGAAAAGGTTGCCAGCAGCATATAGGGCATGGCAGCTGGTTACAGGCCTCTTCCTGCTTGTTGGCACCAGACAACAGAGCAATGAGTTGAATGAGGATGCCTGGGCATTGTCTTTTTGGCTGCCCTGAGATACACAAGGAAATGGCCTTGGGTTTGAAAGCTCATTTTTCATCAATGTCAGTGTCATGGTAACCTTTTTTAGTTGTCCAGCCCACCGGGAGTCAGTTTGACTGTATTGCATGTGTTTGTAAACATGGAAAAACAGAAAAAGTAAGGGGGTGGGTAGTGGAAAAATATGAAAAAAAAACTTTCATGTGCCTGTGTCTCAAATGCAACATTTCTGAAGATCAGATATATTACTTGATGTGCATGCCAATTTTGGAGGCATTCTGACCGTATCTAGTCTGTTTTTCATGGCATCAGGTATGCATGATCCAAAACATCAACAGCATATTGAACGCCACAACAACGCGCTTCACATAATGGGCCATAACTTAAAGATGCAGCAACATTCAATGGTGTCAATTTGGGTTTGACTTAGCTAGTGTCTAAGGGTTGCACTGATGGCAGATTGAATGGTGTTCAGGTGGGGACAGTTCCTCTTTCAGGTCGTATTACATAGTCAAATTTGGCCAGTTCAGGCAGTAAGAGGACCGGTGTTTTTAAAAATAATTTTTGCCTTGTTTGAAAATTTGTAGTAGGGCAGAATATTGGAATTTGCTGGAAATTTCTGGTTAGATGAGAGGAGACATGTTTTGTGCTTTGATTCATGCCATCCTGAGCTTATCCAGTGGACAATTGTGGGCCTATGTTGAGTTGCCGTTGACGTAGTGATTTGAGGGGCACGCTGATTTCAGCTGTGCTTGGGTGTGGGGTTGGTAAGGAATCGGGTTCATAGCCAAGAAATGAGACTGTCAATGTGCTGTTTTTATTGTTATTTTGTGCATGGCAAATGTGCAGCTGGTGGGCAGTAGTGTTTTTTTAGGGGATTAAAATATTAGGGGATGCCTGGGACTGACTATGGCTAAGAGACTGGATAGTACGGAAACGGCACTGTGTTCCGTGGCCTTCATCCTGGTCAGGTTCACAAATTCAAGCTGACATTTTCCAAGAGGAGTTTTCTCCCTTCGACTCATATGAGACCACCATTTTTCAGCCAATGAATAAGTGTTGCAAGGTAAGGTATGGTATTACCATAAACAACCAGCCCCCGAAATGAACAAGATGAAACAAACAAACAAAAAAGCAACCAACCAAACAGGCACTATTACTAATACGCTGAGCCGCACAGTCAAATTCCCAAATTTGTCTTCTGAAGACTACAGTTGAAAAAACAGATCGCCCATGACAGTTCAGCTGAGGTGCCAGCACACCCACAGACGCCAAGCTATGCTATCACCACCCTTAAACTATCAGGGTCGATCCATATTGTGTTGCAGTGTGCTATGCCTTTCTGGGAGCTATGCCTTTCTGTTCAGTGCAGAGGAAATTTGAACACTACCCAACTGCCAGAGGTGTAGACCCTCCCCCCCCCCCCCCCCTGCAGTTGCGGGGGGGGGGGGGGGGGGGGGGGCTGAGAATCTACATTTTTTGGGGTGTTGAACTAAGGAACACTGCAGAAACACATTCTGTGTCAATGGGCACTGAAGGGGTTATGCCGTGATATGGCTGATCGTGCTCCTACAACAAAACGACCCCCGTACCTCCTTGATGTGTTCCATGATGGCATGCTGGACGTGGATGTCCAGTCTCATGATGTTCTCGATGACGTTCTCTTTCTGTTCACACTGCACGGCGCAGCCCAGAATCAGCAGCAGCGTCTTGCGCACCTCCAGAAAACTGCTGTCTGTCAAACCACAGCAGAAAAACACAAATGTCAAGGGATCTGAACTTCTAGTCTTGAACAGTCGATTATTCTAAAGACTAACTAATTCACCCTTCTAGCCCCAAGGTCACATTTCTCAAATTTTGGAGGTGTTGCCTAATGATTATGTACCAGTTTTTAGAAGGATTGATCATGATAATTGAAGGGTAGTGCCAGATGAGCTTGGCGCCTGAAGGCGCCAAGTTCATCTGGCACTACCCTTGAATTATGATGGTCAATCCATCTCCTGCTGCAGGGACTCGGGGCTAAATGGGACAATATTCCCTTTATTTTGGTATGTGTAACAAAGCTCTAATAGCGGTGCATGGACCTGCCCTTATTGATGGTAGAAGCCGAATGAATGTCCAGTTTTGAAAAAAAAACACCTACATTTTCATTACATAACAATTCAAATCTCGCTTTTCTGCGAAGTAAAGAGACTGGCGTTTGCGCAATAACATGACATGCATTTGTTTCTGCAAAAATCATCTCCCAACACCCGTTCCTCCCTGCCCAAAATCTGAAATCTTCACGCCATTCTGGATTTGACAATTTTACATAGAATGTATAACAATATGAAAACTAAAGGCTCAAGGGTGGTGCCTGAATAGCTTAGGCATCAAGCTGTACAGGCACCACCCTTGAACAATCCTGACTACTGGTATAAAATCCTCAGATAACTGCCAAATTTCAAGATTCATAACTCAAGAGATTTATTGTCCCCAAGGGATCTTCTTGTTACAGCTGACAGGGGTTACAGTATTACAGTAATCAACATCACCATTCAATTTGGACAATTTCTACCTCACAGCTCAAACACATTTTTATTGTTTTTATATCTTAAAAATTATTATCAGTTTATCCCTTATCAATCGGAATACACAAGAGCATGAAATAAGTTTGACTAAAATAGTTCAAGGGTAGTGCCAGAATAGCCTGGCGCCTCTAGGCGCCAAGCTATTCTGGCGCCACCCTTGAACTAAAGCCATTGGTCTATATCCTTATCTAGTGTAAGTACTGTAATGTAGCTTGCATAATTATGGCAGTGTACAAATTTGAAGCTGTTAGCCTCAGTATGATAGGGGCTAAGACAACGCCTCTAGGCGCCAAGCTATTCTGGCACCACCCTTGAACTAAAGCCATTGGTCTATATCCTTATCTGTAAGTACTATAAGGTAGCTTGCATTTATTATGGCAGTGTACAAATGGGAAGCTTTCAGCCTCAGTACGCTATGGGTTACAGCAAGAGAAGAAGAGTGTGTCGTGTGACCGTTACCCTTGTCCGGCTCCCTGCAGATGGCCTGGATGTTGGGCAGCTTCCGGATCAGCAGCTGTTGTAGCACCTCCTGCACACAACACACACACACACACACACACACACACACACACACACACACACACACACACACACACACACACACCACAATCAGTTGCCCGAACAATGATACAATTAACCCGTTCAAAGCTGAACACCACCCAGCCGCAAGAGGCATAGATCCTCATGAGCCCCCGCAACTGCGGGGGGGGGGGGGGGGCTCATGAGGTCTTCATCTGCGGACCCGTGAGTCCCTGTCCGGGACGGCTCGGGCTCTTTGCTACGAGCGAGTATAGATTGCTTACGTCTGCAGCGACAAAGCCTCTCAGGACGTGCCTGCGCTAATGAAGAAAGACTGCAGAGCGCAGACAGCAGGGACAATTTCAAAGAAAATACAGATGAACGACCGAAAGACGAAATACAACCCCAAAGAGTAGACCCACCTTGCAGGGTTGACAGTGACCCTAGGACTAAAAGTAGACACCCCACAAGGTCCCTGGCAGACCGGTGGGGGTCGGGCTCTTTGCTGAATGAACGACGACTGCGGAAACACAATCAGCGTCACCCGGCAGTGAAGGGGTTACAGTCCTATCAATCAATGGAGTCGATTAGTTGGCTTCATAGGGCTTAACCCCGTCACCGGCAACTGATGCTGACTGCGTTTCTGAAATCTTTCTCAATTCAACCAGTCCCAGGCGTCCAAGGAAATCTTTCTCAATTCAACCAGACCCAGGCGTCCAAGGAAATCTTTCTCAATTCAACCAGTCCCAGGCGTCCAAGGAAATCTTTCTCAATTCAACCAGTCCCAGGCGTCCAACGAATTCTTTCTCAATTCAACCAGTCCCAGGCGTCCAAGGAAATCTTTCTCAATTCAACCAGTCCCAGGCGTCCAAGGAAATCTTTCTCAATTCAACCAGACCCAGGCGTCCAAGGAAATCTTTCTCAATTCAACCAGTCCCAGGCGTCCAAGGAAATCTTTCTCAATTCAACCAGACCCAGGCGTCCAAGGAAATCTTTCTCAATTCAACCAGTCCAAGGCGTCCAAGGAAATCTTTCTCAATTCAACCAGTCCCAGGCGTCCAAGGAAATCTTTCTCAATTCAACCAGTCCCAGGCGTCCAAGGAAATCTTTCTCAATTCAACCAGACCCAGGCGTCCAAGGAAATCTTTCTCAATTCAACCAGTCCCAGGCGTCCAAGGAAATCTTTCTCAATTCAACCAGTCCAAGGCGTCCAAGGAAATCTTTCTCAATTCAACCAGACCCAGGCGTCCAAGGAAATCTTTCTCAATTCAACCAGTCCCAGGCGTCCAAGGAAATCTTTCTCAATTCAACCAGACCCAGGCGTCCAAGGAAATCTTTCTCAATTCAACCAGTCCCAGGCGTCCAAGGAAATCTTTCTCAATTCAACCAGTCCCAGGCGTCCAAGGAAATCTTTCTCAATTCAACCAGACCCAGGCGTCCAAGGAAATCTTTCTCAATTCAACCAGTCCCAGGCGTCAGAGGAACATGGATACAAATTGGTCTCAGCAAGAGGCATAGATCTTCATGAGCCCCCGCAACTGCTGGGGCGCATGAAGATATGTCTCTTACAGCTGGGTGGTGTTGACTTTTTCCGGCAGTAATAGGGTTAACGCTGAGCAGGCGACTAGGGCCATCTCACGGGGTAATAGAAACGGACCTACAGCAGACGACATCAAATTGATACAAGTCCACGCGTGCATGCCGACATCATTGTGTCCCAGGGTCTTATCGCTACATACGTCACACTCACTGACGTAAAGCAACATCAATACACTGCGCTACCCCGGTGGACCGATGGAAAGGTGATGACGTGTTTGTGGCACGTCATTATTAGCTGACAACTACCTGCATTCGTTCCCAACTGGCCACCACTAGTCCCCTAATCCCCGCGGTACGTGTATGATCTGTCATCTGTACATCAAACGGTCCACCCTGAGTGGACTGACATGTAGTTTACAACCCCAACATCCTCCTCGGAGTGATTAAACACCGCGGTGGGTGGGTGGGGGGTGGGGGTGGGGAGGGTATGCCACTGTCCAACCTCGTCAAAATCAAACATGAAAAGTCATGATATTCTTTTACCAAAATCCTTTATAAAAAACAAATAATATAGTAAAATGTTATTATTCATACATCTCCAACCCCCACACGTCAAAAAAAGAAAATCTCCGAAAGTATGGATGGGGAGGGGGGGGGGGGGGGGGGAGAGAGAAAAGGAGGGGGGGAGGGGCGGCAGGGAATAATCTCTCACCCCCCCTCCCCCTTTTCAAACACACACCTTTTCGTTTGGTCTGATCTTAAGGTGCAAGCGAGGATTTCTACCCTTTGAACTTGCTAAAGATTGATGGAGTTTGAATTATTTAATCCGCAGGAAACTCTATCAATCTTCAACAAATTCCACGGGTAAATATCCTCGAGCGCCGCATGCACTGAGCATCGCACGGTACAGATGCCCCTATCCAGCCTCCGCCTGCTCAGTCATGTCTGTCTCATTATATTTCATTATGTCGACTCAGCTTGACCGGTACCGCAACAGGTACTTTTATTTCAATTAACGAGCACGAGTTGGAATGGTCGGGATAATGGCAAAAGACACTATTGTCACGACTTAACGCACGTCTACACGGGCTTGAATTCTGGCGACTTGGCTGCCGTCACTACCTGACCACACCGGCGTGCACCCGGCCCTTGCGCAAGAGACATACACGTGCAGAGTCATGGTCTCAGCAAAGAGGGCTCAGTTGCATGAGTGAACCAAGTCCTGCGCCAGCCACTAAGCAAGGTGCTCCGCGATAGCGCCACAACACTCCCCCCGCGATAGCGCCACAACACTCCCCCCGCGATAGCGCCACAACACTCCCCCCGCGATAGCGGAGCACCTTGCTTAGTGGCTGGCGCCTGGACTAAGCTCACTCATGCACCTGGCCCCTGCGGCAGTACGCCGATCACACTGGTCCTCCCCACCCCACACGTTGGTCTATTTACGAGAACTTTTGCCTCATATCCCACCTTCACGTATTAATTAATGCAATCTTCCACACGAGCGACCACAGAAAGCAAATGACAAGCGCCCAGAGGAA
Organism: Semisulcospira habei; assembly: GCA_036245525.1. Classification (NCBI taxonomy): domain Eukaryota; kingdom Metazoa; phylum Mollusca; class Gastropoda; family Semisulcospiridae; genus Semisulcospira; species Semisulcospira habei. The sequence continues at coordinate 149,023,009 of BTPG01000004.1, forward strand.
TATGGAATGGAATCGAACACTGACTGAGACATACACACCTACCTTCCTCGGCAAGTGGCATAGAGTCTCATCAGCCTTTACGACTGCAGCGGCTCATAACAACCTAAGCTTCTTGCAGTCCCATTTACATCATCAATTAACCCTTGCCAGTCAGCACAAGCTGAGTGTCAGAAACGCCCGCACGCAGAGAAGAACACATAGATAAATGGGACAAAATGAGGCATCAAGAACACAAATAACCAGAGACATAGACCCTCATGAGCCCCCCGCGACTGCCACAGTGAAGATCCTCATGAGCCCCCGCGACTGCCACAGTGAAAAAGGCAATGTCGATATTAGCCGAAAAGACCATAGTTTAAATACAAAATTTACCCTCAGCCCGCCGGTACAGGTGTCACAGCTGTAAGACAAACAGAAGGAAGTTCTCTTTTATTCCCACCGCCCATGTTTTTTTTGAGCAAAGCGGCATAGACTTGTATTAAATGTATTCAGCTGTGACATCTGTACTCGAACATGAGGGGGATGGAAAGTGCCAGTTCTGTTCTTGAAAGACCTATGTGATAATAGCTTCTTTTTTCTTAAACGCGTAATGTATGTCATTAGATGTCAGTATTAGTATAGCTGTCAGTATTAGTATAGCTGTCAGAATTAGTATAGTTGTCAGTATTAGTATAGCTGTCAGTATTAGTATAGTTGTCAGTATTAGTATAGTTGTCAGTATTAGTATAGCTGTCATATCAGTATTTGTGTAGCTGTCAGTATTAGTATGGCTGTCAGTATTAGTATAGTTGTCAGCATTAGCATAGTTGTCAGTATTAGTATAGTTGTCAGTATTAGTATAGCTGTCAGTATTAGTATAGTTGTCAGTATAAGTATAGTTGTCAGTATAAGCATAGCTGTCAGTATTAGTATAGTTGTCAGTATTAGTATAGCTGTCAGTATTAGCATAGCTGTCAGTATTAGTATAGCTGTCAGTATTAGTATTTTTCTTAATTCTGCGGGCATGGGTGCCTGTGTGCCTGGGTGTATGTGTGTGCGCATGCCCGTCTTATCCATTTATTTTATTTTATTTTATTTTTTTTATTATTTTTACTTCACTTGGTATATGTATACGCTCCCCTCCGAACTGGAATTGCCCCTTTGTGAGATAAATAGTTTTTTGACTTTGACTTTGACCTGACTGTGACTTGACTGTGACCTGACTTTGACCTGACTGTGACTTGCAGCTGGGTGGCCTTCGCCTTGACCCGGCAGTTAAGGGGTTTAAGTATTCCTGCGGCACTACTCTGCAACTTGCCGTCGCAGGGGCTCATGATAATCTATACCTCAGGCAGTGGGAGATCCGGCCTGTTGTAACAAGAACTAACACAGCAACACCCCCCACCACCTTCTCCCTCCCGCCCGTACCTGCCGGTGCCACTGCGGTGACCAAAATGGGGCAGGCTTATGACAAGGGACTCAGCGCGATGTGCGATACACAGCATTGAAATTCACGCATACACGAATGTAATGGATTTGGTACGACGTTTGTGATTCACTGAATTGTAATTCACTGACGCTGGCCGACTTTAGCTCTCGTTCATGAATGGTGCGTTTGGTGCCAACTGGGCAGGAATGTTGCCTGGGACTTTGGCGCGCAAACTACTCTTTAAAATACACCTCATTGTTAAGCACACCTAGAGGGGGGAGGGGGGGGGTTACAAGCTGCGTGTGTGCGTAAGATTGTTGGGAGGGGGGTGGGAGGGGTGGTGGGTGGTAGTAGGGGAGAAATCGGGGGCGTCCGACGATAGTTCGATATGAACTGAACTAGGTGACTGTAATTTGTATGCTAGCTTGTTATTTGGACCACAAATACAACATAACAGTTCAGGAAACAGATCGACCATGGCAGTTCAAGGGTGGTGCCAGAATAGCTTGGCGCCTACAGGCGCATGCGTGTGCGAGTTGTGAGTGCGCGCTTAGCCGAGTTATAATTATTATAAGATAAGCGCATTATAAATACCGTAATTATTATTATTATTATAGTGTGACAGGCCCGTCGCCGCCAATGTAATTTGGCATGACCCTTGAACTTGATGGTCGACCCATACATCTTGCAGTACTAACTTGACGGTCGACCCATACATCTTGCCGTATTCACTGGACGGTCGACCCATACATCTTGCCGTATTCACTTGACGGTCGACCCATACATCTTGCTGTATTCACTTGACGGTCGACCCATACATCTTGCTGTATTCACTTGACGGTCGACCCATACATCTTGCTGTATTCACTTGACGGTCGACCCATACATCTTGCCGTACTAACTTGACGGTCGACCCATACATCTTGCCGTACTAACTTGACGGTCGACCCATACATCTTGCCGTACTAACTTGACGGTCGACCCATACATCTTGCCGTACTAACTTGACGGTCGACCCATACATCTTGCCGTATTAACTTGACGGTCGACCCATACATCTTGCCGTATTACGCCAGGGCTCAAAGGGTGACAGCTATTACTGCCGGTTGTTCAGACCCAACACCCACTCCAGCGCACCTACAAACTGATTAACGGCGGTTTGCTTGTCAGGTACGCGGAATGTAATTATGATCGCTTGCTTTATGGCCAAGCAAGTCACTAGAGGATTTAAACCCCCATACACCTCCTCCCTCAGGGGCACAGCGACGCTAAAATGAACCAATCCTTATCAAGCGACACATTAAAGCAATGTTTGTCCAGCAAGAGGCATAGCGCTCACGAGAATCTAGGCTCGTGCACGAGGTAGAGGGACGGCTTATGAAAGCCAAAGCCAATGGACAATAATTGTCCATTATTGAGTTTCATACTGCTAATAGTTTTGACTTATTTAGCCAAAGGCAGTAAGTCAGTATTGGAGAAAATCAAAATTGGACATATTACCATCTTCTACCACATGACGGAAGTATTTACTTTTTGTCGCTGGGGCTCATGAAAATCTGTGCCTATGTCAGACAGAGGGAGTTGGTTTATGTCCGAATGGAACAATGGCTTTCCACAGGTAATGATATTTGTGTTTTCTGAGCATAAGGCGATTAGCCGGCTCACAATGGGGCGGAGGAAACACTTCACTGCAACATTCAATGTTCATACACCACTGTAATGTTCATACACCACTGTAATGTTCATACACCACTGTAATGTTCATACACCACTGTAATGTTCATACACCACTGTATGTTCATACACCACTGTAATGGTGCGCGGTCACAAACGTCATAGCAGGGGTCAGTTAGTGTATGAGTGAGCTTAGTCCTGCGCCAGCCACTAAGCAAGGTGCTATGTGGCGCTATAGTTGGGTCGAGTGTTGTGGCGCTATAGCGGAGCGCCTTGCTTAGTGGCTGGCGCAGGACTAAGTTCATTCATGCAGCTCAGCCCTAGCTCGGTCTAAACACAATCGCAAGAGCAAGTCTGGCACGCCATGCATTCTGACCCACAATCCACAATACCGGAAATGAATCTCAATACGGCAAACTTGGGCAATAAGAAATGGCCAGGGGGCCCAGTCTTCTTGTTGTATAGGAACTTGGCTATAACTGCAAACTTGGGCAATAAGAAATGGCCAGGGGGCCCAGTCTTCTTGTTGTATAGGAACTTGGCTATAACTGCAAACTTGGGCAATAAGAAATGGCCAGGGGGCCCAGTCTTCTTGTTGTATAGGAACTTGGCTATAACTGAACTCATGTAAAGAGAATGAGTGTAATCGAGATATCTGAAAAAGTGTTGTTCAATATTTCCGACTTGTGTAATATCCGATCTTGTTATAAGGGGAGTAGACTGTAAACGAATGCGTTTTAATCCTTTGGTTGTCGGTAGCCATCTTTCGCGCGATGGTTTCTGCAGGAAGGGTGCATGGCGACATAAAACGCTAAGGACAGCCAACGGATTAACATACTCAACATTCTTTGTCAATGTAATCATCAAATCAATCATCGAGTCATCGAACGTCAATACAAGGCAGCGATCAGTAAATTGTTGCTGCTTTTGAAAGAAATGCGCGCCAACAAAGGCGCCCCGCTTCAATAGCTGCGAAAATGTAAAGCGTTGCCGGTAGCAACGCTTTACGACACTTACGCCACTCTACTGATGCAAGGCGGCTTGAATGAGCCAATACTGGCAGCGGCGTGGTTCGCTTTAGTGTTTCTCTACAGCACTAACCACGAGCTTGTCGTACAGTACACGTGGGCCGGCTTACTACGTCACCAATCCTCGTCACGTACGGGACTGTTTTACACATTAACCTATTAAATTCCAATGCTGATTTTTTTTAAAATTGCTTTTCACAGATAGACCAACCGTTTTCGTTCACGGGTGGTGCCAGAAGTCCAAAGTATATTATTATATCCCCAACTGACTTGAGGCTTTGGTCACTCCACGCATACAGCCACTTGTTACCGGCAAGAAGTCCAAAGTATATATCCCCAACTTGAGGCTTTGGTCACTCCACGCATACAGCCACTTGTTACCGGCAAGAAGTCCAAAGTATATATCCCCAACTTGAGGCTTTGGTCACTCCACGCATACAGCCACTTGTTACCGGCAAGAAGTCCAAAGTATATATCCCCAACTTGAGGCTTTGGTCACTCCACGCATACAGCCACTTGTTACCGGCAAGAAGTCCAAAGTATATATCCCCAACTTGAGGCTTTGGTCACTCCACGCATACAGCCACTTGTTACCGGCAAGAAGTCCAAAGTATATATCCCCAACTTGAGGAACACACATTAAATGCCCCAACAAGAGACATAAATCCTGACGCACCAAGCTATTCTGGCACTACCCTTGAACTATTTTAGTCAAACTTATTTCACACACTGGTGTATTCCGAATGATACGGGTTACAGTGCATACCAGAGTTCACAGGTCTACAATTACACTAGGGGAGGGATTCCTCAGGGCTTCGAGTTTTATTCTATCATGAAAGTGAACAAAACTTAGGTGTGAAATGTTTGGGTCATAAATGTGCGTTCCTTTGTTGGCGGCCCGGGCCTGTATAAAAGTGAACGTGGACAAACATAACGAAGAAAAACGACTAAATGTAAAAGTACCCATGGCCCTGTTTCGCGTACATCTTGGCTTGACTTCGCGAACGAAGATTCTATAGGCATTTTCGTGGCTGCGGAGGCCAATCCGGGACAGGCAGGTTCGGCCGCAGTGGCTGCAGGGGAAGGGTCATAGTCCGTGGGCGTTTCCTAAAGCCTGCGCGGTGGAGCTTTTTGGTGGAGTGCAGTGTGCGCAGTACTGGCCCCACCCCTTAAACCCTTGGTTCGTTTGCCATGGCCTAGCAAGCTGGGACGGTGGCATCGAGGTCCTCGGGTCGTAGGTTTTATATCAGACTGTCCTTGTCTTAGTCTCTGGCTCAAAAGCCTTCCCCGGAGACACGGGGGCTTTGATGTCAGGGGTTTCCTCCCTTAGCCTTTCCGCAGCCAAGCGGCCAGGCCTGCAAGGCAGCAGGGGACTCGTGGGGGCCGGGGTCGTCTATGTCCCGTGCAGATGTGAACATCTGCCCACTGCCCAGACGGTGACACTTACCAGAGGAGAGAAAAATCCAACGCCGGAACCCGGTATCGAACCTCGCACCTTTGGCATTGGAGGCAGACGCCTTAACCACTGCGCCACTTCCCCGTCTCCTGTTTCGCGTACTTGCTCTATATATGCAGGAATGACCAACATTACCCTGTTATTAGTACGCCTGTTTGCAGTAAGCCTGAGAAGGCCGAGAACGTGAATCAACACACTCTGTCCGAACAGAGATTGGTAAATTCCGGCACCAGGGAGAGTCAACTGCATGAGTCAGTCCGCCTACATTCTGCGCAAGTCACTGGGCACGGTGAGCCGCTATCTAGGAGCACCTTGCGCAGGATCTAGACTCACTCGTGCAGCCGGGACCTGGTCCCAGAAGACATTCAGTTGTGGGTTCCACAGTCAACCGTTGCGTGGCGCCGTATCAATAGCTGCTCATTTACTGGCTATTCGCCGTTCAAGTGCGCCCTCACAATCCATCATTTCAAGACGAAGCGTCCAACCAGCACAGTAAATCGGCCTGAGTTAAAGGCGCGATATGGGACGACCAAACAACCCGACCAGCACAGTAAATCGGCCTCAGTTAAAGGCGAGATATGGGACGACCAAACAACCCGACCAGCACAGTAAATCGGCCTGAGTTAAAGGCGAGATATGGGACGACCAAACAACCCGACCAGCACAGTAAATCGGTCTGAGTTAAAGGCGAGATATGGGACGACCAAACAACCCGACCAGCACAGTAAATCGGTCTGAGTTAAAGGCGAGATATGGGACGACCAAACAACCCGACCAGCACAGTAAATCGGTCTGAGTTAAAGGCGAGATATGGGACGACCAAACAACCCGACCAGCACAGTAAATCGGTCTGAGTTAAAGGCGAGATATGGGACGACCAAACAACCCGACCAGCACAGTAAATCGGCCTCAGTTAAAGGCGAGATATGGGACGACCAAACAACCCGACCAGCACAGTAAATCGGTCTGAGTTAAAGGCGAGATATGGGACGACCAAACAACCCAAGCAAAAAACCTAACCTTCCTGTGTACACTGTCGTACCGCTGACCCGGCATCCAAAATCGCGACAAGCTTAGATCGCACCAAGTCTGTCAGACTACTTCTTGCATGCATGCTTCTTCACCCTGTTGGGGGGTGGGTGCCGGGTGGGGGGGGGGGGGGTTGCGGGTGGGGGGGGGGGGGGTGGCGGTGGGGGGGGGGTGCTGGATGGCTCAGATAGTAGAGGGTTCGACTCTCGTCCGAAAGGTCACAGGTTCAAATCCAGCTGGGGTCAAAATTTGTTCAGACCCTATTCGGTGCCCCGTCTTTGATATCACCTTATCGGCAGACAAAAGACGTTAAGTCTTGAGCGTTTAATGTTTCAGAACTCTTCGCCTGTCGGTAGCCGTGTATGTCCAGGTCGTGATTCCTGAAAGAATCACCTCGACGTAAACGGCTACCGACAGCAACAGGATTAATCTGACTTTAACAAAAGCGACTGATGCGAAATACAACGGGCAGTTACGTAATAGGGAACAGGCGCTGACCAGGCGTGTCGACGGTGTGGGACAGCAGCAATGTGCAGTGTTCACAGAGACTAGGAAAGGCAGAAGATCAAACATAGTCAACGGAAGGGATGAACACTGAACGCATCGTGAGAAAGCACAAACAAACAAAAACGCGTCTCTCGATCTGCTCCTGTGGCGGGCGCTCCCAGGGCTTCAGGTAGCACGAGGCCCTTGGGTTGACTGGCCGTGTCTGAAAGCGGGCGAGGCGGTCAGCGCGGCGATCCGAAGTTGAAATACAGCGGCCTGACCCGCCTCTTGTGCTAACGGGATCACCGGCATTACGCTGTCAACACGCTACAAGCGGCCAAACGATCCCACAAATCCTCTTACTTCCGTAACTGTGGGAAAATAACGAGCCAAGGCACGATTGATTGATTGTACATTGCTTAACGTCCCGACAGCAACAAGGCTTTCTCAGGACGTGCCTGCACTGCCTGTGAAAAAAAAAACCCAACAGAATATTGCATGTATGTCGCCAGCCGGTCCAATACGTTAAATAAACCTACGATATGGAGCCTAAATAAAGCTAAGACCATTTAGCAACACACATGCAATATCAAGAGCTACAGGCAGCACAGACAGTAGGGAGAGTTTAAAATAGGAAAATACAGGTGAATGGACCAAGGGTAGACAGAAACATATGCCCCAGAATAGAGAGGAAAACCCACCCTGTGGGGATGACCAGGGTGACCCTGGGAACTAAAAAGTAGTTAACCCCACCCAAGTCCCCCAGGGCAGACCCGGGTGGGGAGAGCCAAGGCACGAGCACATAGTACAACGGTAATGGTGACGACAAAGACAGTCGACGCGGCATACTGTAACGAGGACTCTGTCTTGTTGCCAGTTAAGCATGACGTCATCCTGCTCTCATAAACAACGTAGACTTTGAGTGAAATGTCTCACGCACACACGCACGCACGCACGCGCGCACGCACACTATTTCTCATGAAAGGAAAATGAAAAAGGCTTGACTGGTGACTGGCAGCCCAAACCTGCCACAGCCTACAGCGATGGACAAATCGCAAAGCGACACGATCAACTGTACATGTAGGCTGGTCTGTGATTTTAGACCTTACTGACAACGGCCGTATGGTAAAAATCCGAGACACCGGACACATAATTTTAACGAGGACTGCTGCGCGACGTTGGAAATCCCGGTCCGGCCATAAAGTACACGTAGTCCAAGTGACACGCCACAACCACCAGCAGGTCCTCCGTCTGACGATGTCAGCGTGGCTTGTCTCGGCTAGTTGGAGACACAGATTGTCATGAACCCACGCGGACGAAGCAGTCTATGAGAAGCCATGCCTCCAGCAGCTAGACGCATCATTTTACTGACTGAAGGTCTGGCCGCCAAAGCTAACCCAACGCTAACCCAAAGCTAACCCAACGCTAACCCAACGCTAACCCAACGCTAACCCAAAGCTAACCAACGCTAACCCAAAGCTAATCCAACGCTAACCCAACGCTAACCCAAAGCTAACCCAACGCTAACCCAAAGCTAACCCAACGCTAACCCAAAGCTAACCCAACGCTAACCCAACGCTAACCCAAAGCTAATCCAAGGCTAACCCAAGGCTAACCCAAAGCTAACCCAAAGCTAACCCAACCCCAATCACCGCTTGGAGATGACAGTCGTGAAAAATCGGGTTTCATTGATGACGGGCGGTAACAGACCGTGACGTCTGCACAAGGCACCCACGCTCATTGTCCACTGCAGGCTGCAGACTGATCTAGTGCTCCTACAGGCGACTGAAGACTGTGACTGGACCCATTTACGCGCGAAGGACCGCAGACCGGCACCACCGGCAGTGAAACGTGTGTGTGTGTGTGTGTGTGTGTGTGTGTGTGTGTGTGTGTGTGTGTGTGTGTGTGTGTGTGTGTGTGTGTGTGTGTGTGTGTGTGTGTGTGTGATGACTTTCAAGGTGACCCGAGAGCTAATTTCAATCCGCCCAATTTGAGTCGTCCTGCCTGGCCGGGCTCTAGCATTATTAACCCATTCAGTCTTAATACGGCACAGCAAGATAAGGAGAGACCACGACAGTGCCGTCATAGTTGACACCATGATAGTTCAAGGGTGGGCCGAGAATAGTTGGCGCCTGTAGGCTGAGAGTACTGCCTGTAGGCTGAGAGTACCGCCTGTAGGCTGAGAGTACCGCCTGTAGGCTGAGAGTACTGCCTGTAGAGAGAACCGCCTGTAGGCTGAGAGAACCGCCTGTAGGCTGATAGTACCGCCTGTAAGCTGAGAGTACCGCCTGTAGGTTGAGAGTACCGCCTGTAGGCTGAGAGTACCGCCTGTAGGCTGAGAGTACTGCCTGTAGGCTGAGAGTACTGCCTGTAGGCTGAGTACCGCCTGTAGGCTGAGAGTACTGCCTGTAGGCTGAGAGTACTCCCTGTAGGCTGAGAGTACCGCCTGTAGGCGGAGAGTACTGCCTGTAGGCTGAGAGAATCGGTTGTAGGCTGAGAGTACTGCCTGTAGGCTGAGTACTGCCTGTAAGCTGAGAGAACCGCCTGTAGGCTGAGAGTACTGCCTGTAGGCTGAGAGTACCGCCTGTCGGCTGAGAGTACCGCCTGTCGGCTGACAGTACCGCCTGTAGGCTGAGAGTACTGCCTGTAGGCGCCAAGAGTACTGCCTGTAGGCGCCAAGAGTACTGCCTGTAGGCGCCAAGAGTACTGCCTGTAGGCGCCAAGCTATTGTTTGGCGCTACCCTTGAACTATCATGGTCGATCTGTCTGCTGATAGCAAGGTAGTCTTCAAAGAACAACTCCCAGATCTGGTGATCTCGACATTCAGACGCGTTCACTGACACAACCCATTAAGTCCTGAGGTTGACTTGTTCAGATTTGAGAGAAAGAGTTGTCTTTGTTTGAGAGTTGTCCTATGAACACGACATTACAGCGCAGGAAACAGGTTTAATCATGATAGTTCAATGGTTGTGCCAGAACAGCTTAGTGGCGCCTCCAGGCAGTACTGCCAGCCTCCAGGCGCCAAGCTGTTCTGGCACCACTGTCAAATTGATCTCACGTTAGAGTGTATCGGGACTTCAAGAGTTAACCGTCGATTTATCTCTGCTCAACGCGATTCGTCTAACGGTCATCTGGAAGGGAATCACGCAGGCGGGTGTCACGTGCTGTGCAATTAACTGGTCCGGTCGGCCGGCGTGTGGTCACCAGGAGCCAGTTGCATGAGCGAGCTTAGTCCTGCACCAGGCAATAAGGAAGGTGGGCCGTTATGGCGGCGCACCTTGCTTAGTGGCTGGTGCGGGACTGGTCCCACCTGTCACCACCACAAGCCCTATCACCAGAACGACTCGGTTGTATCGGCCACCACGCTGAATCGCCCGCCTGGCAGTCAAACTGCCTTGTACAAGACACTACTCAGTCACGTTGTGGTCAGTACTGAGATCTTGCGAGAAAAGTAGCGGGATTCGGGCAGACGTGGGGGGGGGGGGGGGGGGGGGGGGTGTCCGTGGCGCAGTGGTTAAGACGCCTGCCACCAATGCTAAAGGTGCGAGGTTCGATACCGGGTTTCGGCGTCGGATTTTTATCCTCTAGTAAGTGTCACCGTTAATTCGGGCGGACCGTCGGGGGTTCTTTCTCCGGGTACTCGGCTCTTCCTCCCCCTCCACTTTGGTACCGGTTTCAGGTCACTTTATAAATTTCAAACACAAGCGATCAAAATTTCCCAAACTGACCTCAGTAGCTGAGCTGACCCTTCGCACCACGTGAATGTCCTGTGTTTGTCTTGCACTGTGTTTGTCTTCAGAGTGAATGCGTGTGTGTCACGTGAGCGTGCGTGTTGGGTTCAAGTTCGCGGCGCTTCGAGCCCATTCGCCGAATTGGGAAAAAGCGCCTATACAATAACCGGTATTATTATTATTATTATCCAGTCACCCAGACCAATGTTGGTGCGATATCGAAAGAGAACTCTGAGAAGCCTATTGATGCGTAGAGTGGAGCGTGTAGGGGCCTTCCCCCAGGGCAGAGATCCCCAAATCTTGACGGAACTGAACTGTTGTGCGGCCAATGCCGACGCTGCACTCTCAAACGCCGTGTACTTATAAACAGTGCTGTTGGCAAGATTTCTGTCGTAACCCCTGTACCGCCAACACCACCCCAACTACAAGATAGTTCCACAGGGAACCCCGCACATTGTCGGTTGGTTGGTTGTACATTGCTTAACGTCCCGACAGCAACAAGACTTTCTCAGGACGTGCCTGCACTGCTTGTGAAAAAAAAACAACTAAACAGAATATTGAATGTATGTCGCCAGCCGGTCAAATACGCTAAATAAAACTAAGACCATTTAGCAACACACATCCAATATCAAGAGCTACAGGCAGCGCAGACAGCAGGGAGAGTTTTAAAAAGGATTGATTGATTGATTGATTGTACGTTGCTTAACGTCCCGACAGCAACAAGACTTTCTCAGGACGTGCCTGCACTGCTTGTGAAAAAAAACCACTAAACAGAATATTGAATGCATGTCGCCAGCCGGTCTAATATGCTAAATAAACCTAAGTTCCGGAGAAAGACATGGGTTATATAAGAGACCTGATGCATCTTTTTTGAAGATGCAAATGATCGTCTTATTCTATACCTGCGTATTTCTCTGTGGGCTGGCGATTGGGTGCCTGATAGGCGGGGGCAGGGGATCTAACTGTTCTGTCCAGCGCTGAGTAATTCCCCTTGGTTTGTTGTACAAATCTGCCAGCGCTAGCCTCACCTATCTGGTTTGTGAGTATCTCAGTATAACTCGAGGCAAATTTGTATCGTTACATTGTTCTATAATGTTCTGTGCATCTACTGTGGGAATTCAGGGTATTTACCCGACCACATATAGTAATGCACCTTCGTGTTTGTGTATGTATGTTTCCCCTGCCTACTTCCTAAGTTCCGGAGAAAGACATGGGTTATATAAGAGACCTGATGCATCTTTTTTTGAAGATGCAAATGATCGTCTTATTCTATACCTGCGTATTTCTCTGTAGGCTGGCAATTGGGTGCCTGATAGGCGGGGGCAGGGGATCTAACTGTTCTGTCCAGCGCCGAGTAATTCCCCTTGGTTTGTTGTACAATTCTGCCAGCGCTAGCCTCACCTATCTGGTTTGTGAGTAAATAAACCTAAGACCATTTAGCAATACACATCCAATATCAAGAGCTACAGGCAGCGCAGACAGTAGGGAGAGTTTTAAAAAAGAAAATACAGGTGAATGGACCAAGGGTAGACAGAGAGACATGCCCCAGAATAAAGAAGAAAACCCACCCTGTGGGGCTGACCAGGGTGACCTTAGGAACTAAAACGTAGTTAACCCCACCCAAGTCCCCCAGGGCAGATCCGGGTGGGGGAAGTTTTAAAAAGGAAAATACAGGTGAATGGACCAAGAGTAGACAGAAACACATGCCCCAGAATAGAGGGGAAAACCCATCCCGTGGGGCTGACCAGGGTGACCCTGGGAACTAAAAAGTAGTTAACCCCACCCAAGTCCCCCAGGGCTGACCCTAGTGGGGTGCACATAGTGAGGCTCACGAGGATCTAGGTCCATATTCATATCTGCCTGCCCCATGCAGACGTTATCCGGTACAGACTGTGCCATGGTTCAAACGGCACCAGCATATTTTTCAGTGGTGGCAGGACTGGGGATAACCCATTTCTCACATTTTGGAGGTGATGACTAACGACTCTGTACCAGTTTGAGGAGATGGATTGACCATGATAATTCAAGGATAGTGCCAGATTAGCACTACCCTTGAATAATCATGGCCGATCGATCTTCTGCTGTAGGGACTCGGGGAGGAGTCAATCAGTCCCGGTTGATGTGTTATAAAAGGTCACTTTAGATAAATAGCTATGTGTGCCTTATTATCGTCAGCCCCAAAGTAAGGACCTACCCCTATGGCTGTTGGTAGCGGGTTTTGTCGCCATGATTCCTGCAGGACCCCTAACTCTAACCCTTCCTGCAGGACCCTAACTCTACCTCTTTCTGCAAGAATCATCGCGAAAAAAAGCACTGCCGACAGACAAAAGGTTAAAATAACCATATCTAAGTTTCTCTACTTTAATCAGTTGGAAAACGATAAAGCGATATTTCAAGTTCCCAACGAAAACACTCACTACATGCTAATCAACCGGCCGCAGGCGATGAGAAAACACCGCCATACCAAAACTCTATTATTCCCCCCCCCCCCCCCCCCCCCCCCCCCCCCGAGAGCCCGCCAAACAAATGTATTCAGATTTTGCAAATGGCGCTGGGACTCGGGCAAGCTGCAATAATATTGTCATCGCCGCATGTGATTCGGGGCACTGGGGTCAGATGCATGAGCGAGATTATTCCTGCACCAGCCACTAAGCAATGTGCGCCGCTATAGCGCCACACCCCGCTATAGCGCCACAACGCTCACCCCGCTATAGCGCCACAACGCTCACCATGCTATAGCGCCACAACGCTCACCCCGCTATAGCGCCACAACACTCACCCCGCCATAGCGCCACAACACTCACCCCGCTATAGCGCCACAACACTCACCCGGCTATAGCGCCACAACACTCACCCCGCTATAGCGACACAACGCTCACCCCGCTATAGCGCCACAACGCTCACCCCGCTATAGCGCCACAACGCTCACCCCGCTATAGAGGAGCACCTTGCTTAGTGGATGGTGCAGAACTACGCGCGTTGTGGGACTGGACTGCACAATCAACTTGTCACAAGTGTTCCGCACGACACAGGAGGCATAGGGTCCTCAGGCCCACACCAGTCGTTCGACGGGCCGCGCAGAGCTGCGTATGAGTGACGGCTCGATACAGGCTGGGACCTGTTGGCAGATCCTAGTAAATCAAAGCGGCACAGTTGCTGTGCGCCTGAACTGATCAGTGTTCAGGTCGGACTAGTCCATTGGCGGTAGCTGTCCCTCTCCCCCACAACCCGCCCGTTCGGGCTGTCCATTATCGCTGCGGTGCCGTGGTCGTTAAACCCCGAACTAACCACTACACCTAACCTGCTGGGACTCGTATCAAGATCTTTGACTCTTGCAGATGGGAACGGTTCCAACCGTACAAGAGAAACAAGTTCCAACAGCAATGCTAGGCAACAACCTCCTCCCCCCGTACCCACCCACCCACCCAAAGTGTTCGATCCACACACACTCTCCGTGACTGCCAACAAAAACCCACGGCTTACATTACCCCGCGAGCTAACAGGAACACAAATAGCCGCGCGCGATAAAGGCATTTGGAGCCAGACTCCGGAAAACTCTATTTTGTACCGAGTGCGCCCATGTAGCGGGAACCAGTAGGCAGCAATAACCACAATAAAACTTGACAGAACTGCAAGAGGCATAGATCCTCATGAGCCCCCGCAATTGCGGGGTCTCAGGAGGATCTATGTCTCTTGTTGAAACCGGCACTCATTCATCTTGATTACTCAGGAAAATCTACATGTGTTGCAAGTCCGTCTAGGCGAACCAGTCTGCAGGAAAAGTCCCTTATACAACAACGCGATCCAGATGCTGTCGCTCAAGAGGATCTACGCCCCGTAACAAAGCCATCTCATAATTATTTCTTATTTTTAGTGAGCTAAAGCCAATACTGGCCAGCAGTTCAGTGCGAGCCCGTGCATAATCTACACGCTTGCACTAACGTTTGGAATTCTTTTGTAGTGTGCACGCACAGTTCATCATCAAACCACGGTGCTTCGTCACTCAAGCTGTCAAATTTATTTTGATTACTAAAAAAAACCAACAACAACAACACTGAAACCTTTTCACGGGTGACGAGGGGTACGTGGGTGGTTTGGGGAGGGGTGGGGTGTTGGCCCTTAAACTGTCGATTGCGCTTTTTGTCGATATGATCCCTGCAGGAATCTGATCAACACAAAGGCGCTACCGACAGCCAAACTGTTAGTGGTGGTGGAGATAGTGTTACTCATGAAACAGTCAGCTGACTGGTATCGTTTCTAAAGGGGGGAGAGGGGGGGGGGGGGAGACTGATCGTGAGGAACTGCCATGAGCTCTATTATGGTCCATCCATCTCTCACAGCTGCTGCTAAATATAAACAAGTACATTGTATAGCAGAACATGTTGTCAGCAAACACCAAGTGATCCTAGAAGACAGGTACGCTCTCAGGAGAAGTGTCACCTGTCATTAACGTCCAGTATTTAGTATTGGTGGCTACAGCCAGTCACAGCTACAGCCAGTCACAGCTCCAGCCACAGCCACAACTACAGCCACAGCTACAACCACAGCCACATCTACAGCCACAGCCACAGCTACAGCCACAGCCACAGCCACAGTCACAGCCACTACAGGCTACAACCACAGCCACAGCCACAGCCACAGTCACAGCTACAGTCACAGCTACAGCCACAGCTACAGCCACAGCTACAACCACAGTCACAGCTACAGCCACAGCTACAGCCACAGCTACAGCCACAACAACAGCCACAGCTACAGCAACAGCTACAACCACTCACACCTACAGCCACAGTCACAGCTACAACCACAGTCACAGCTACAACCACAGTCACAGCTACAGCCAGAGTCACAGCTACAGCCACCTCGGGTGACACTGCCTGCTGATTCAAGACTGACGGTCTTCAACGACAGGTGATCTGTGATAAGGGTGGTCGCTTCAAACAGGTAGAGCTGTAACACAAGACTTGTAACTCGGCGTCATGACAGTAGGGCGGTGCGTGACGACATTCATCATTCTCCCTGACTATGTACACACACGCGCCACCTCCTGCACCCACATCCACCCGTCACACCCGGCGACCTTCCCTCCGCTTCTGTCGCCCATTATTTATCACCCCTTTGGCTGTCGGTAGCGCGTGTTGTCGAGGCGATTCCCGCAGGAATGACAACACCCTGACATCCTGTAGGAATCACCTCGACAAAACGCGTCACAGTCAGCCAGAGGGCTAATTAGTTCGCTCCCTGACCTCAGTAGTGTCACTGTTCCATGAGCATTTCGCCAGCACGTCTGAAGGCCACAGGTGCAAAATGCACTGGCGAGAAGCAATGGGAAGAAAGAAACAGCCAGGCTAATTAGGGACTATCAAAGTTGAACACGACCCATCCCAGGAAATAAAGGGTTAACAATTCACAAGAGCTTCTTTACAAAATAATGTTCTCACACGACTCACAATGCTGCTGGACACAAGCAAACCAGATAGGTGAGGCTGGCGCTGGCAGAATTGTACACAAACCAAGAGGAATCACTCAGCGCTGATTGGGTGCCTGATAGGCGGGGGCAGGGGATCTAACTGTTCTGTCCAGCGCTGAGTGATTCCTCTTGGTTTGTGTACAGTGCTGGACACAAGGGCTACATTAACTTTCCAAGTCTCAATGTCGTCAAATGAAAGATTTTTTGGGATGCCTTTCTTCCGTACGTGTGAGAGTTACACCGCCGTGAGGCAGCAGGAAACTCTGTCACGTGTTCTTACTCACATAGATTGTAAAAGGAAAGTGTGGAGAAGTCTTCAATGACTAGACGAGAAAACATAGAGAAAAACCGTTGTATTTGGCAAATGTTAGCAATCATCCCCCGCCCAGCAGCAGACAGCTTCAACCCCCTGGCCGGCGCCAGCGGTATTTGTCGTGATGATTTCTGCAAGTATCATCGACAAAAGCGGCACAGACCGCCAAAGGGTTAATGTGCCAAAGAAACGTCAGTGCCGGGAAAAAAACTGGTGACACTGCCCAACTACAAGAGGCAAGATCTTCACGAGGCCCCGCAGTTGTATTGGCTGATGAGGATCTATGCCTCTTGCTGAAACCACTTTGTATGTATATTATAAGTTATTGGTTTGCTACACGGACCCTTGTAGGCCTGAGGGAGGTCAAAGGAACCACTGTATCCCGAAGGCCGAAGGCCTGAGAGATACAATGGTTCCTTTGACCTCCAGAAGGCCTACAAGGGTACGTGCAGCAAGCCCCTGCTACCAATAAAATATTTGTTTTCATTCCTTCACTATTTTCGTAAAAGAAATCAAGAAGACATCTTGCGACCTGGATCACGCCAGACATGACTGACGTCAAAGGAATATACATTTATACATAATAGACTGATCCTGGCGCTGGGACCATATGGCGTTGAGGCGCGCCCCCTGGATGGTGGATAGGGGGTCCCTCGCGAGAGGGGTGCACCGAATGAAATAAGGTGCCGTGAACCAACATGGTCTAAGGGAAGGTGACCCCGACAGAAAACCCCTGGTCCTCCTAGTAAGGGGTTTGGGCGTGGGGGTAGCTTTCCCACCCTGCAAATAAGGAAATGGCTACAAAAACGCCGACGAATAGACAAACAGCAATTCCTTTCCTGGAGGAGGAAGGTTCTTCTACCAGAAGATTTTCGAGACATCCAAGCAGACATCAAGAGACTTTGGAACCACCTGGAGTAAAATCGAAGGAGAAGCACAGGACAGGAGTCGCTGGAGGTCTCTCGTCGACGGCCTATACCCGGGCCACGGTGGGTGACAGGCGTAAGTAAGTAAGTATAATAGACTGATGACGTAATTTTAAATGTCATGACGTTGCCGTCTCCAGTACTAAGTCTGCTTGCTGTTGCGAACAACACTATGCAACCTTTTTTTTTTTTTTCTTTTTTACTTTAGAACGTTTTGGTGATCTTTTCTAGAACAAAACTCGCATCCAAGATGCGTCACAAAGAGGTCTCCTAGAAGTCCGCCATTTGTCGCTACAAGGGTTTTTGTATCACGGTCACATGGTACGGTTTGCACTAACGGGACTGGTCGCGTGACAAAGGGATGAAAACAAATATCTTTGTTTTCCTCCCTACGTCACACGACCAGTCACTTTAGCGCAAACCGTACCATGTGACCGTGATATAAAAAACCCATGTAGCGAAAAATGGCGGACGTTTTGTAGCCCTCTCGATGACGCATTTTGGATGCCAGTTTTGTTCTATAAAGACCGGGAAACTTCTAAAGTACAAAGTTACTTAGTGTTGTTCGAAACAACACGCACACTCAGTACTGGAGACGGCAACGTCATGATATATTTTAAATTACGTCATAAGTCTATTATGTATAAATGTAAATTATATTTCTTTGATGTCAGTCATGTCTGGCGTGATACAGGTCGCAAGATGTCTTCGTGATTTTTTTTTACGAAAATAGTGGAGGAATGAAAACAAATACGTTATTGGTCGGAGGGGTTCGCTGCACGGACCCTTGTAGGCCTTCGGGAGGTCAAAGGAATTCAGGCCTTCGGCCTTCGGGGTACAATGATTCCTTTGACCTCCCTCAGGCCTACAAAGGTCTGTGTAGCAAACCCCTCCGACCAATAACTTATAATATCCATATATCTATGGCTCTATATCTATGTTCCTGTAACGTGTAACGGCTAAGAGATCTTCGCCGACGAATTTACGATGAATCCAAAAACGCAGTCTGCGCCAACTGGCAATTGCGGGGGCTGATGAGGATCTATCCCTCTCGCAGCTAGGTGGCGTTTTACTTTTTTGTCTGGGGCAGAGAACGGGCGGGACGCAACGATTACCAAACCTGCCCGATCCCCGCTGCGCGTCTGGGCCGAGTCATGCATTATTATGCGTTATCAGGGGCCACCCGCCCGCCCCATCCCCGTTGCCTGGAGCTGCGGCACGTCCGCTCATGTGGACTCAGGTGGGCAAACCACACTCAGGTGTTTGACTGGAGCTGGGTCGGAGGGCAAGACTTTTTCATCTTAACCCACTAAGCACTGACGCACTACGACAGGAGACGGATCGACCATGATAGTTCAAGGGTGGCGCCAGAATAGCTTGGCGCCTGCAGGCGCCAAGTTATTCTGGCGCCACCCTTGAACTATCCTGGTTGATCTTTCTTCTGACATCGTATGTTCGTACTCTTTAGGGGATACCACCACAAACGGCACATCCCGTCCCGGCGATATGCTGTAGCATAGTCCTTTTGACGCCATGCAGTATGAGATGGCTGATGATAATTTATGTCTACTTTGACCCAATCAGGGCTGAGACACTACAACACGAGTTTCATCCAACCACGTCTTTCCTTAACCACAGCACAGACACACTACGAATAGACTGGGATCGACCATGACAGTTCAAGGGTGGTGCCAGAATGGCTTCGTGCCTACAGGTGGCACTATCAGCCAACTGGCGCCTAACTATTCTGGCATCACCCCTGAACTATCATGGTCATGCAGTTTAATCTGAGGAGGTCAAGACAGTCCAAGAGGGCCAGGGCGCAGTGTGAAGGGCATCACTGACGGCGTGTGCTTGTGTGTGTGTGTGTGTGTGTGTGTGTGTGTGTGTGTGTGTGTGTGTGTGTGTGTGTGTGTGCGTGCGTGCGTGTGCGCGTGTGTGTGCGTGCGTGAGTGCGTGCGTGCGTGCGTGTGTGTGTGTGCAGATGGTTGACTCACTTAGTCCGCAGCCCCTAAGTCCCCGGCTCTCCAGTTCCTTTCAAGTGTCCATCCCACGGCTGTGCTAGCGATGCCGGCTTATCCAAGGCTTACGTGCTGACCAAACCCTCTTTAACCCTCTGGCTGTCGCTAGCCATTTTTGTCGAGGTGCAGAAATCACCTCGACAAAAATCGCTACCGACAGCCAGAGGGTTAGCCCCTAACAAACGTTCACTAATTGAAACGCTTTAGGCTTACCTTGCCTTGCCTTGACCTGGACAGGAATGACTCGTTTATGTTTAACTGTTTGCCTGCTAGGTGTTGAATCAAATGGACGAGTAGGGATCGAGGATAAAATCAGGCACTATCCTTGCGCTGCAGTGACCGACTCTCCAATCCAAAGTGACGCCGCACTTGGAAAGCTCTTGGCGTTTCCAGCAACTTGTGACTAACACGAAACACTCAGTCCTAGCTGCTACACAAATCCACCACAGCCGAACGCGATCTTCCTTTGTGTTTTAGTAGGCATATTTGGTTCATCGTATAATTTGATATTGTGCTATTTGAAATACTGTGTTAACTCATTCTACCCCAGACACACCACAGCAAGACAAGGATCGACCATGATAGTTCAAGGGTGATGCCAGAATAGCTTGGCGCCTATGGCCGCCAAGCTATTCTGGCATCACCCTTGAACTATCATGGTCGATCTGCGTTCTGCACTGCAATGCAGTCTTCAGAGGACGACGGCAAAATTTGGGGATTTCGGTGTTGGGGTAGAATGAGTTAAGGAGCCGCGTGCTGTGAGGGACTCTTCGCGGAAGCAAAGGCGATGGTCTAACTGGGGTTAGCGCTTGACGCTTGTGCTTCCGTCGGGGTCCGTTGGCTTATGATTAAAGCTTTTCAGTTTTAGCTTTCGTTTGTATTATTAAGGATAGTAGTTTATCATATATTGTTATTTTGTATTTTATTTAGGATATTTGTTTATTGTATATTATTTTTGTATTGTGTATAATGAATATTGGGGTCGGGGAGTTTGGACGTGTGTGCGCGTGTGGATGTGATGGATTGTGAGTGAGAATAGTTGGATTGTTGTTAGGGTTATATGTAATAAATGTCGTCGTCATTGTTCCTCTGGTGTTTGTCTTAGGTTTGTGTTAGTGTGGGTCGGGTGTGTCTCATAGCTCGCGCCCCGGAAGCGGGGTCGTGACACCATCATTAAATTTGTGTACAGACCACCACAACGGCCCCTAGACAGTTACCATCAGCTGTCCAGACAAGTGCAGGTGACCATCTTCCGTCTGAGGACCGGGCACAACCGACTCAATTTCCACCTGCACAGACGCTTTCACCTCGTGCCATCTCCCCTGCGCCCTTGTGGAGAAGCAGAGCAGACCACAGAGCACATCCTCCAGGACTGTGGGAACCACCAGCTGCTGAGGGAGGAGATAATGGCCGAAGCCCGCCACTCTACAAAAGAAACTGTACGGGCCTGTGGAGGCGCTACAGAAGACCCCACAGATTTCATTTTGAGAGCCAAACTCCAAGTGTGACGGCGTTCGAGAAGAAGAAGAAGAAAACTGTCCCCGAAAACAGAAATGTAGGCTATGATTACGAAGTGTGACCGAGTGACTGACGAAATGGCTTGTTAGTAGTGCTTGTGGCGGCTTTCTCCCGTAATCCTGAAAATAGTCCCTGCACACGGCGTTGCGACTTTAACCTTAAAGTCTCACACAGGCACGGGAAATTTTATTTTCGAATCGTGTTCGAGATCAAGGGAAAATGAATCCTGTTGAAGTATCGGTCGAGTTTTCCAGACAGATGAACGAGGAGAAATTTCTCTCCTCCCTCCCCCACCCCCCGAAAATCTGTCACTACATTGTTGAGAGCATTCCCTCTCGCCCACACACCAGGTGTCATTGTTAACCCCTTTAATATGAAACATTGTCCCAACATGCGTGTTGACAAGTGCACTGTACAATCACACCAGCGGCGACCGTCCAAATTGCTGTGTCCACTTTGCCTGCCCCCCCGTCCGAATTCCAGCGTCCACAGCGTCATTAACTGTCATACACAAACACTCCGCAGTCAACCCCCGTTTTCAGCACACACAAAAAAAGGGCACAGAGTCACAAGTACCCCTGCAGCCAACACGTGGTACAGTTCCTCAGGAGTCCCTGCGGAAAACAAAGCCAGTGGTACTACTTCTCATAAGACCCTGCAGCCAAAGCCAACACGCGGTGCCAATGAGACCCTGTGACCCAGTCTTCTGCTAAGAATAGCCGGCAAGTGGCAAAGATTTTCATGCGCCCCTGTGGCCGCAGGGGCTCATGAAAATCTGTGCCACTTGCTCGGTAAATGAATGCATCCGAGTTGAGGGGCACGATTGCAGGACATAGAGCTTGCCACAAGGGCGCATGAAGAGCTGTGCCGCCGTAGTCACTGGTGGGGATGCGTGGCGTGTGTAGAGAGTAGGAGTGTGGCTGTGGTATATGTCCTTCAGCCCGTATTTGCCCTCCCCGCCTGCTGGGCTCACAACCTCCATCAGCCGAGAGGCTGCGCTGTGTGCACTCCTAACAACAACTCTCGCGCGCAAACCTGACGCCTCCCCTAAATGAAGAGCGAAGAGTGATGCTGATGGGGGGGGGGGGGGGGGGGCGCTATTCAGACCAGCAAGACAGAGGTGTACGTTTGCCGGGCCGCGCTTCACAGCAATAGACCTTGGTGGGTCTCAAAAGTAGACTTTTGACTGTCGCAGATTGCAGGGGGCCGGCCGACGAGTGTGGTGACCAGTTGCACGTCCACATCAAAGTTTGCACGTGCACACCAGCCATGTATACTGGATTACCCTTAGACGGCACGCGCACTGAGTTACACTGAGTCGCCAAGTCCGTTAACCCATTTAACGCCACGGCCACATTTCCCAGATTGGCACCAAACGACTATGGACCAGATTGGCACCAAACGACTATGGGCCAGATTGGCACCAAACGACTATGGACCAGACTGGCACCAAACGACTATGGACCAGATTGGCACCAAACGACTATGGACCAGACTGGCACCAAACGACTATGGACCAGATTGGCACCAAACGACTATGGACCAGATTGGCACCAAACGACTGTGGACCAGATTGGCACCAAACGACTATGGACCAGATTGGCACCAAACGACTATGTACCAGATTGGCACCAAACGACTGTGGACCAGATTGGCACCAAACGACTATGTACCAGATTGGCACCAAACGACTATGTACCAGATTGGCACCAAACGACTATAGACCATATTGGCACCAAACGACTATGGACCAGATCAGTGCAGGAGCTGAATCGAACATGATAATTCAAGGGTAATGCCAGATTAGCGTCGTTCCATCTCCTGCTGCAGTGTGTGGGGGCTAAATGGTTTCAAAGAAATCTGCTTTGGCCAAACGGAAATACCACAGATGTACATAATTATGCGCACGAGCCCTGCAAGTTTGCAGGATCACATGAACATCTTGCGATTTCTGGACAGCCGAGCCTTAACGACGAAATCCCCAATTCTGTGAGTTGTTTATGAGACGACTCACCTGTAACATTTTAACTCATTCCAGACAAGCGGCATCCGGACGTGCGGCAAATAATCGCGGCACGTCTGGCACATGTGTTAAATTCCTGATCAAGTATTTACCACGCTGTGTGTCCTCTGAAGACTGCAGCAGTGTCAGGTCCGGCAGGGGAAAGATCGACCATGACTGTTCAAAGATGGCGCCAGAATAGATCAGAATGACTCCTGGACCCGCCCTTGATCATGGTCGTTTAATCACTTGGGTCAGCTGCATGATTGAGCGAAGTCCTGCGCCAGCCTCTAAGCAAGGTGCTCCGCTATAGCGGGGTGAGTGTTGTGGCGCTATAACGGGGTGAGTGTTGTGGCGCTGTAGCGGGGTGAGTGTTGTGGCGCTATAGCGGGGTGAGTGTTGTGGCGCTGTAGCGGGGTGAGTGTTGTGGCGCTATAGCGGGGTGAGTGTTGTGGCGCTATAGCGGGGTGAGTGTTGTGGCGCTGTAGCGGGGTGAGTGTTGTGGCGCTGTAGCGGGGTGAGTGTTGTGGCGCTATAGCGGGGTGAGTGTTGTGGCGCTATAGCGGGGTGAGTGTTGTGGCGCTATAGCGGGGTGAGTGTTGTGGCGCTATAGCGGGGTGAGTGTTGTGGCGCTTAGCGGGGTGAGTGTTGTGGCGCTATAGCGGGGTGAGTGTTGTGGCGCTATAGCGGGGTGAGTGTTGTGGCGCTATAGCGGGGTGAGTGTTGTGGCGCTATAGCGGGGTGAGTGTTGTGGCGCTATAGCGGGGTGAGTGTTGTGGCGCTGTAGCGGAGCACCTTGCTTAGTGGCCGGCGCAGGACGCAGCTGACTTACGCAGTGGCCCCTGCTGTAGAAATGTCGGGCTGTAACAATGCCTGGGTCATACAGTTGGTTGCCGCACAGTGACGATGACCTCTACGCCAACACGCTCCATCTGATTCTAGAGCAATCGTTACCCGGGTACAGATCAACCAAACGTCTCTTCCCGGAACTGATTTGTCATGTGTGTGTGTGTGTGTGTGTGTGTGTGTGTGTGTGTGTGTGTGTGTGTGTGTGTGTGTGTGTGTGAGAGAGAGAGAGAGAGAGAGAGAGAGAGAGAGAGAGAGAGAGAGATCACTGGACAATATTGCGATCACTGGACAATATTGCGGTCAGTAATGCCCAGATCTCTGTCTACCTGGTACAGTTTCCTGATTGCAAGTCCGTCAGCTGGACACAGAAAGTACAGCAGTGTGGCCGCCGGGTCTCAGTTGGATGTAGAAGGCACAGTTAACTCATTCTACCCCAAGACCGAAATCCCCCAATGTTGCCGTTGTCTTCTGAAGACTGCATTGCAGTGCAGGACACAGATCGACCATGATAGTTCAAGGGTGATGCCAGAATAGCTTGGCGCCCATAGGTATTCTGGCATCACCTTTGAACTGTCATGGTCGATCCTTATCTTCGTGTGGTGTGTCTGGGGGAGAATGAGTTAAAGTGCGTGAGGACCTAGGGTCAATCCTCTACACAAAAGGTCCTCGGGCATGTGTTGACCGTCGTTGGCCAGCGCATAGCTAAGCGCGGGAAAGTGATGGCCGACATCGGCCTGTGGACTGGTTGGGTATTAGCCCTTTGGCTGTCGGTAGCAGTTCTTGTCGGCATGACTCCTACTGCTCCCTACAGGAAGTATAGGGTCCATCAGGAATCACGGCGACCAAAAGCGATACTGACAGCCAAAGGGTTAAGAAAGTGTCTGGTAGAGCGGGTAGTTTATCTGGGTTAGGCCGGGTGTTTTCTCACACTGACACGCGGCTTGCGCGCGGTTATCCCACTGATGACTAAGGCCGGCCGGCCGGAGGGAGGGAGGGAGCGGTTTGAACGTGTGTGCCCTTCAAAGTGAGGTGTTTAGACTGGCCTGCTTGTGTTGTTAGGCAAGAACTAGGGCAAAAAATGACGGTCCCTCAACTACAGTCTCCAGTTTGCTACAGGCGTAGTCTCGTCAACCTCAGCGGCCAGAACGCAACCAGGGGACAGTTGCAAGAATGAGCTTATGCAGCTGGTTCTAGGGCAAAAAAAGTCATTTATACACTGACCCCCCTTTACATACTAAAACACACCCCCACCCAACCACCCCCCGCCCACCCCCCTTTGTCAGCAAGAGGCAAAGAGTTTCAAGAGCCACTGCAGCCGCAGACCAGAAGACTTTAAGGGCTCATGGGAATGTACGCCTCACGGGCAGCAGGGATTTATCACTAGCTGTGCAGAGAACTGTAGAAATGATGAAGTCCACTCCGTCACCAAACCCCTCTCGTCATTGAACAGGAAGCGCAGGGTCTCCTGACAATCCAGTGTCTTGGTGCCAAGGGTCGGCCACCACCGAGAACACACCGAGCCCCTCAATCTGAGGATGTAACTAGGGCATCAGAACGCGAGTGGTAAACGCAACATTGTCTGAACCTGAGCAGCCGCTACACGCGCGTGTTTGGATGGCGCATCTCTTGAAGCGTCTTCATTTCTTGTGGCGAGTCCGGTGATCTCATCTCCATTGTCCCTGTGTGTCCGGTGATCTCATCTCCATTGTCCCCGTGTGTCCGGTGATCTCATCTCCATTGTCCCCGTGTGTCTGGTGATCTCATCTCCATTGTCCCCGTGTGTCCGGTGATCTCATCTCCATTGTCCCCGTGTGTCCGGTGATCTCATCTCCATTGTCCCTGTGTGTCCGGAGAAAGGCTGGCCATTCTGACAGCTTGAGACCGCCACCCAGTACGACTGCACGATCATTGTCCCTGTGTCAGTCATCAGCAGGGACACAAAGCATAATGATGCCTGTGTCAGTTATCAGCAGGGACACACAGCATAATGATGCCTGTGTCAGTTATCAGCAGGGACACACAGCATAATGATGCCTGTGTCAGTTATCAGCAGGGACACAAAGCATAATGATACCTGTGTCAGTTATCAGCAGGGACACAAAGCATAATGATACCTGTGTCAGTCATCAGCAGGGACACACAGCATAATGATACCTGTGTCGGTTATCAGCAGGGACACACAGCATAATGATACCTGTGTCGGTTATCAGCAGGGACACAAAGCATAATGATACCTGTGTCAGTCATCAGCAGGGACACAAAGCATAATGATACCTGTGTCAGTTATCAGCAGGGACACGCAACATAATGATACCTGTGTCAGTCATCAGCAGGGACACACAGCAGTAAAGGACCAAGGGACTACCTAAACGAAACCCGAGGTTACCTTTGATCGGAGATGACTGCATAATCTACACCAACACTCCAATGTACTACCGGTACATTGTGATGAAGCTCTATGCCCACGCATAGAGTTCACACAGGGTTTCTGCGTTGTATGGTCGTGTCAGCGTTTTTTCGGGTGTAACCAGTAGCTCGTGCATTCCGGATTGCAGCGATTAGCACGGCGTTTTAGGGAGAACTCAGTCTAACGGAGCTCTAGAGTATTCAGTACCGGCTATTCTGTCAGCGATTAGCACGGAGTTTTAGGGAGAACTCAGTCGAACGGAGCTCTAGAGTATTCAGTACGGGTTATTCCGTCATTGAAGGCGGACGTATGTGGATAAATGCTAGCCGTATTCCAAGACTCTGAGATCTAGATTTCAGGTATGTTTTTATATGTATTATCGACAGCTACTGAGTTAAAGGTAGTATGCGTTAGTAAGATTTAGTTCGGTTGTGTAGCGTTGATTTGGTTCAGTATGTCGGTTTGGAACTTGTTGAGACAACCTGTGATTTTCCTATGTAGTTATTTACCGAGATGGATAACTAAGGAATGTGAGGTGTGAATGCCTACGTCGTTTATGAAGGTAGTACGTGGTGGTGTTAATTATCTTTTCCTATGTATGAACCAGTGTATGGCGCGTGCGTCATGTTATAGTCTTTTTCTGTGTAGTGATTGAGTTATGGTGTAGCGAATCTAGTCTGTTTTATGAAGCACAAGTGTGTGAATGGTTGGTTGGTTAGTTCGGGTTTAACGTCCACGGCACCGAAGTGATAATGGACGGCCCTGACGGGCGGGTTATGGGGGACAGGGAAATCTATTACCTATGGAGTACGACCTGAACACTGATCAACTCGGGCGCACTCCAACTGTGTCACTTTGATTTACCAGGACCTTTCGACGGACATGCTATTGAACAAGCCCGTCTTTTCCCCCTGGATTGCGAGCCCATCTACCAGGGCCGGGACGGGGATTCGAAACCACGACCCGGCGATTCCCTTCGCTCTCCTGCTCCGACACTTAACCGCCTTAGCTATTTCGGACTCTGAGGTGTGTGAACGTGTAGATGTATTTGTATCAGCCAGGTTACATAATGTACCTCATATCATCCAATATGTGTGTTAAGCAAGTGTTATGATATTAGAACTTTATTGTACAGAGTTCTTGTGCGAAGCGACTGACGTGACGCCGAGACATCAAAGTCAACTGAGGCTGCGCTAGAGGAGCGAGTCGAGAGGGACGTCCACAGTTCGGGGAACGTGGGACTGCTTCAGGAATCGCGTGACACAAGAAACTACACGCCTAGACGTGAAGAAACGTGCGAACAATACACAGTGATAACAGCAGTGAACAGGTTGGATAATGAGGACTTGCACCTAACCTACCTGGCTTTCACTATATTGTGTGTGGATGTGAGGATGATGTGGTAGTGTTGAGAATTGTGTATAAAAGAGTATTTTTTTAGTTCACGGTTTTTTTGTTGTTGTTGTTGTTAGTTTAGTAAAAGGAGCCACAGAGAAAAAGAATGTTTTGCGTTTAGTCTGCACGAATGCGTCCGACTGAGAGTGTTGTTGTGCATGTGCCCGTGGTGTTTGTGGCGACCGGTTGAAAGTCTGCGTAGGTTACATACATCAAGACACGAGTCAAAGGTCGAAATGTTAATTTTAACCCTTGGCTGTCATCAGCGCTTTCTGTCAATGTGATTCCTACCAACAGCCACGGGGTCATGTTTAGCTCAACCCTGCGGTAATCTCCTCGGACTGAAACTGAAAGGCGCTAGGGACAGCTAAAGGGTTAACCTACATTACACTACAGTTCTGAAGACAGATCGACCATGATAGCTCAAGACTGGCTTTCTTATGGTCGATTCACATCCTGCTGTTGCGTGCCCACACCCGGGCTGCACGGGTTGAAACCTCTATTCCCCGCGACGAGGAAAGTGTCTTACTTTTTCAAAGTGTACAAAATCAATGAAAAAGGTATCAGCGGGAACCCCGACTGGGGAGGGGTTAGCGGCCCCGTGGACTTGTGAGTCAGTGTCAGTGTCCAGATCCCACCAAGCTCTGGCAAATACTGGCGCCAAACACAGACCCGGGGACCAGAGATCGAAGGGTAAGGGGGGCGGCCAGCAAACACGAGCCGCTACACCGCGCCGCAAAACTGACGTGTCAAACTGAGGACGCGAGGGGCCAGGACGGGTCCGGCCACAGGCGCCCGTTCAGATACGTGCTTTTACAGTGATATAGCAATCTACAGTAGCCATCGCTTCCGTACACCGTCAGAACGCAGCGAGCCGAGTGAGACAGCCAGTGTAACCTGGACACAAGCGTGTAGGTCCATCCGGCACAGGTTGTAACACCGCTAACGTTTTCTGCATGACGATCATAAGAAATGTAAAATCACTCACCGGTCCCACAAGTACTGAATCTCAAGTCCACAAGAGGCACTGATTCTCATGAGCCCCTGCCACTGCACCTCTCATTACAGCGACTGCAGGGCTCGTGAGAATCTATGCCGTTTGTACAGGGACTGGGTGACCGGGTGGACTTCCTCTCTCGTCTTTTTTTGAACACTTCCACAGCAAACGCCATGCACGCTTAACTTCTGCCAGCTACACAGACCCTCAATAGAGCCTGCAGACGGCGAGGGCTAATGAGAAAGCCTCTTAAGTACTAGCCTCATTTATGTCTGTGCCGTATCCTTCAGGCCGGCAGGAGGTGACTAACATAGGACAGACCTGAGTTGTGGTTTGTTTTGGTGCCGTTCAAACAGTTGAAGTTTTCAGTCTGGTAAAAAAGTACCTACCACTTAGTCACTAAACAGTACTATCAAACCACTTAGTCACTAAACAGTACATGTACTATGAATGAAAAAAAAAAGAAAAAAGAAGCCTCAACTCAAATAAGATTCGTAGGCGACAGCACGTCGACACACCAAAACCCTGTCGGTAGCGCTTTTTGTCACGATGATTAATAATAATAATAAATAAATAATGAATGGTTCTTGTATCTAGTGCAAAATCTTTTTGTGGCAAAAACTCATTGCGCTAACACACGCATTGAAACATGACAGACGATATGAAACATGACAAATAAATACAACAGGACCGCGGATCTACGACTGAGGAAAAGCAAGCTGGAAAAAGTGATTGCTGCAGGAAGGGTTGATGTCAGGTTCATGCGGGAATCATCGCGACAATGAAATGAGCTACCGACAGTCAAAGGGATAAAGTTGATTCACTGTGTCAATGTCCGCCAAAGCTGTCAGAAGAACAGCAAAAATTAACCGCTTGACTGGCAAGAAAATGTCAACACCAATCAATTGCAAGAGACAGAAATCCTCATGAGCCCCCGCAGTCACACTATATTACCGCAGTCGCACTAACTTACCTAAGCCGCACTAACTTACCTAAGCCGCACTAACTTACCGCGGTCGCACTAACTTACCGCAGTCGCACTATCTTACCACGGTCGCACTAACTTACCGCAGTCGCACTAACTTACCTAAGCCGCACTAACTTACCGCGGTCACACTAACTTACCGCAGTCGCACTAACTTACCTAAGCCGCACTAATTTACCGCAGTCACACTATATTACCGCAGTCACATTATCTTACTGCAAAGTCGCACTATCATACCGCAATCGCACTAACACCACAGTCCACTAACTTACCGCAGTCGCACTATCTTACTGCAGTCGCACTAACTTACCGCAGTCGCACTATCTTACCGCAGTCGCACTATCTTACTGCAGTCGCACTATCTTACAGCAGTTACCACAGTCGCACTATCTTACCGCAGTCGCACTATCTTACCGCAGTCGCACTATCTTACAGCAGTTGCCGCAGTCGCACTATCTTACAGCAGTTACCACAGTCGCACTATCTTACCGCAGTCGCACTATCTTACAGCAGTTGCCGCAGTCGCACTATCTTACTGCAGTCGCACTATCTTACAGCAGTTACCACAGTCGCACTATCTTACCGCAGTCGCACTATCTTACAGCAGTTGCCGCAGTCGCACTATCTTACTGCAGTCGCACTATCTTACAGCAGTTGCCGCAGTCGCACTATCTTACAGCAGTTACCACAGTCGCACTATCTTACTGCAGTCGCACTATCTTACAGTAGTTACCACAGTCGCACTATTTTACTGCAGTCGCACTATCTTACAGCAGTTACCACAGTCGCACTATCTTACTGCAGTCGCACTATCTTACCGCAGTCGCACTATCTTACAGCAGTTGCCGCAGTCGCACTATCTTACTGCAGTCGCACTATCTTACAGCAGTTACCACAGTCGCACTATCTTACTGCAGTCGCACTATCTTACAGCAGTTGCCGCAGTCGCACTATCTTACAGCAGTTACCACAGTCGCACTATCTTACTGCAGTCGCACTATCTTACAGCAGTTACCACAGTCGCACTATCTTACTGCAGTCGCACTATCTTACAGCAGTTACCACAGTCGCACTATCTTACTGCAGTCGCACTATCTTACTGCAGTCGCACTATCTTACAGCAGTTACCACAGTCGCACTATCTTACTGCAGTCGCACTATCTTACTGCAGTCGCACTATCTTACAGCAGTTACCACAGTCGCACTATCTTACTGCAGTCGCACTATCTTACAGCAGTTACCACAGTCGCACTATCTTACTGCAGTCGCACTATCTTACCGCAATCGCGGGGGCTCATGAGGATTTATGCGTCTTGTTGGCCCCATGTTCTTGGTGTCAAATTTGGTCATGATCACTTTTCGTGTTTTTCACGCGAATGTCGGCCAGTGCACAGTCGTGTGTGAGGCTCATGTCAGCCACTGCGCAGTCGTGTGTGAGGCTCATGTCGGCCAGTGCGCAGTTGTGTGTGAGGCTCATGTCGGCCAGTGCGCAGTCGTGTGTGAGGCTCATGTCGGCCAGTGCGCAGTCGTGTGTGAGGCTCATGTCGGCCAGTGCGCAGTCGTGTGCGAGGCTCATGTCGGCCAGTGCGCAGTCGTGTGTGAGGCTCATGTCGGCCAGTGCGCAGTCGTGTGTGAGGCTCATGTCGGCCAGTGCGCAGTCGTGTGCGAGGCTCATGTCGGCCAGTGCGCAGTCGTGTGTGAGGCGCATGTCGGCCAGTGCACAGTCGTGTGCGAGGCTCATGTCGGTCAGTGCGCGGTCGTGTGTGAGGCGCATGTCGGCCAGTGCGCAGTCATGTGTGAGGCTCATGTCGGTCAGTGCGCGGTCGTGTGTGAGGCGCATGTCGGCCAGTGCACAGTCGTGTGTGAGGCTCATGTCGGCCAGTGCGCAGTCGTGTGTGAGGCTCATGTCGGTCAGTGCGCAGTCGATGGTGAGGCTCATGTCGGTCAGTGCGCGGTCGTGTGTGAGGCGCATGTCGGCCAGTGCGCAGTCGTGTGCGAGGCTCATGTCGGCCAGTGCGCGGTCGTGTGTGAGGCGCATGTCGGCCAGTGCGCAGTCGTGTGCGAGGCTAATGTCGGCCAGTGCGCAGTCGTGTGCGAGGCTCATGTTGGCCAGTGCGCGGTCGTGTGCGAGGCGCATGTCGGCCAGTGCGCAGTCGTGTGCGAGGCTCATGTCGGCCAGTGCGCAGTCGTGTGCGAGGCTCATGTCGGCCAGTGCGCAGTCGTGTGTGAGGCGCATGTCGGCCAGTGCGCAGTCGTGTGCGAGGCTCATGTCGGTCAGTGCGCGGTCGTGTGTGAGGCGCATGTCGGCCAGTGCGCAGTCATGTGTGAGGCTCATGTCGGTCAGTGCGCGGTCGTGTGTGAGGCGCATGTCGGCCAGTGCACAGTCGTGTGTGAGGCTCATGTCGGCCAGTGCGCAGTCGTGTGTGAGGCTCATGTCGGTCAGTGCGCAGTCGATGGTGAGGCTCATGTCGGTCAGTGCGCGGTCGTGTGTGAGGCGCATGTCGGCCAGTGCGCAGTCGTGTGCGAGGCTCATGTCGGCCAGTGCGCGGTCGTGTGTGAGGCGCATGTCGGCCAGTGCGCAGTCGTGTGCGAGGCTAATGTCGGCCAGTGCGCAGTCGTGTGCGAGGCTCATGTCGGCCAGTGCGCGGTCGTGTGTGAGGCGCATGTCGGCCAGTGCGCAGTCGTGTGCGAGGCTAATGTCGGCCAGTGCGCAGTCGTGTGCGAGGCGCATGTCGGCCAGTGCGCAGTCGTGTGTGAGGCTCATGTCAGCCAGTGCGCAGTCATGTGTGAGGCTCATGTCGGTCAGTGCGCGGTCGTGTGTGAGGCTCATGTCGGCCAGTGCGCAGTCGTGTGCGAGGCGCAACTGGTGACGCCTGGCAGTGAAGGGGTCAAGGGCTGTCGACTGTACTGCAAGAGCCCACTGCATGCTGTCCACTTCCTCGGGACAACGGCCTCCTTGTCTTCACACGACCAGACGGCAGACAGTTTCAACTCCCAAACAAACAAGTGTCCGTTAATGAAAAACGCTTGAAAGGGCCGGTCTGCCCTGTCCCTACATGCATACTGAACTAGACAAGCGCGCCCTGAGCCATGACGCGAGTCACTACGCCAACACCTCCG
The DNA here is from genome assembly GCA_036245525.1 of Semisulcospira habei. Classification (NCBI taxonomy): domain Eukaryota; kingdom Metazoa; phylum Mollusca; class Gastropoda; family Semisulcospiridae; genus Semisulcospira; species Semisulcospira habei. The sequence continues at coordinate 149,055,821 of BTPG01000004.1, forward strand.
CTAGCAAGAGGCACAGATTCTCATGAGCCCTGCGGGCGCAGGGGCTCATGAGAATCTATGCCTCTTGTGGGCAGTGATAGGCGACATTTACATCTCCGTTATTCGAGCGGAAGAAGTCGGTTTAGGAGTTTTAAGCGCAAGGCTATCTAAGCTGAAAAATTAGCCTCCAAAACACGCCATCGTTAAACTTCAGGACAGAAAACCTGGGCGGACAACAGACAAATCCCGGCGCGGACTATCCTGAAGCTCACCGCAAAGACAGCAGTTCTTGTCCTCACTTCTGACGTCGTACACAGCTGACAAAAGTATTTCTAGAATGCGAAAGTCAGGACAATGTGTCAACTCTGCACATACACTAGACCCGCTTTGGGCGACTGTCTGGTAAAACCTGCCCTAACCCATCGCCTGTCCGCAGCGCTTCTTGTCACGGTGACTCCTGCAGGAAGGGTTAGAGTTAGGGTCCTGCCGGAATCATCACGACAGCCAATGGGTCAGGAGGCAAAAGACAACAAGTGCATTTCTTGTCAAGCGATATTTGCATATTGCACTACGATAAAATGAATGTCACCTTTCACAAAAATGGACATGTTGTCTTTTGCCTTCCTCGGGCAGAAGTCAGTCTTTGCGCTACAGAACACGTCTTGTGTCTGTTCTTGAGGACTGACTAATGACCATAGTTAACGTCACCAAACAACCAACCCTACTGAAATCAAGTGACCAGCCACGACACCCTGAAAGTATGCATACAAATAATAATAATTAACTCAAAAAACAGTGAAATCGACCAAACTCCGAATACAAAAGCCATCTTAGAAAAACCCAGATTGTATATGGCCGGTCAGACAACAATGCACCCTCCCTAATCCAGCGGCCAGCCTGACTGTAGAACTAGAAGTAATAATAGAAAGCCTAGTTCTTTGTGGCCAGTCAGACAACAATGCACCCTCCCTAAGCCAGTGGCTTTGATTGATTGATTGTACATTGCTTAACGTCCCGACAGCAACAAGAATTTCTCAGGACGTGCCTGCACTGCTTACGGGGAAAAAAACACTAATCAGAATATTGAATGTAGGTCGCCAGCCGGTCTAATACGCTAAATAAAGCTAAGACCATTTAGCAACACACATCCAATATCAAGAGCTACAGGCAGCGCAGACAGTAGGGAGAGTTTAAAAAGGAAAATACAGGTGAATAGACCAAAGATAGATAGAAACACATGCCCCAGAATAGAAGGGAAAACCCACCCTGTGGGGCTGATCAGGGTGACCCTGGGAACGAAAAAGTAGTTAACGACCACCCAAGTCCCCTAGGGCAGACACGGGTGGGGGCCTAAGCCAGTGGCCAGCCTGACCGTAGAACTAGAAATCAGATAGAAAGTCTAGTTCTGTGTGGCCAGTCAAACAACAATGCACCCTCCCTAATCCAGTGGCCAACCTGTCGAAGTAATCATAGGAAGCACTTCTTTGTGGCCAGTTGGACAACAATGCACACTCCCTAATCAAGCGACCGACCAGGCCACCCTGACTGGTAAAGTCATCGTAGAAAATCTCGTTCTTTGTGGCGAGTCGGGTGTAGGGGCGGAGGCAGCGTGCTCTATCGCTGTTTCCCAGTTCCCCTTGAGAAACAAACTGGGTGAAAATGAATGATAAAGCACGCAGGAGTGGCTGGGAGGAGGGGCTGTCCGCACACAGCCACAGAAACTCATCAGTGTTAAGGTGTTTGTTCCCAAACTCATGTTAAGGTGTCTGTTCCCAAAATCATGTTAAGGTGTTTGTTCCCAAAATCATGTTAAGGTGTATGTTCCCAAACTCATGTTATAAGGTGTTTGTTCACAAAATCATGTTAAGGTGTTTGTTCCCAAAATCAAATACAAAATCAGGCCAACACTCCAAGATTCTACAACCAACTGCAAGAGGCATAGATCTCTATGAGCCCGCGCATCTGCGCGAGCTCATGAAGATCTATGCCTCTTGCTGGCCTCACTTGAACAGATATACATTCTTCACAGCAGTAAGAAACCAAAGAATCTCAGTCTACGATTGATCACAGCATGGGAAAAGGTAAGTGCGAAAGGAAGTCTGCTCACAAAAGCCAGCAGGGAGAATGGAACACATCAAACAGCCAAATCCTTGATCGGCAACTAGCACAGGAGACACAAAACGCAAACAAACTTTCAGAAACGTCTGTCTGCCTTATTAGAAGGCTCCTACCCTTGAACACCTGTGACTCTCACACGGTGGAGATACCTAGAGGGTTCGGCGACTGACCCAGCCGCGGAAAATGCCGCAGGGAATTGCAATAAAGAAGTCTTCCCCGGTACTACTAGCATTGGTACAAAAACCTTTTGAGGCTGGGGGGACCTTCACGGCACTCCTATTCTCAGGGAAGATTTCGCATTGACAGCGTGAATGAAGGACATCAATATATCGCGGACACAGTGGCAAAGCGCCGTCCTGTTGATCTAGCAAAAAATGGGACCGCTAGGCAAATACGCGTCCTCAGAGGCAGCTCCGGCAAACCCCCCGATAATTCCTCCACATGCGGGGAATTTTCGGGGCTGATATCTGCACAGCAAGCGGCATAGATGCTCATGAGTCCTAGTGAATGCTTGCAGGAGAAGGGATTAGTTGCGGTTGCGTCCAGTCTATGTAGGGGACCAGCGGGAAAGGTGGGTGGGGGGGTCCCAGCAAGCCGTAGTTAACTGCTTGGCAAAGGGGCTGGTTCCATCACAACCTAAACAGTGTACCTGTACTGATATGGTTCGTACAGTCCCAGAAAAAAAGTGACGAGGGGACGGGTGACCTTACGCATGCTTGATTCACTCTCTTCCTCTCTTGCCCCAAACGCTCGGCATGTGAATTTTCTGGCCACACGTTTGGGGGTGGGGGTGGGGGGGGGGGGGGTGCGGTGAGAGACAGCTGCGCAATTTATCGTCTGCTTATGTTAAGGCACTTAAAAGAATAAACTAGATTGAATATGATAGTTCAAGGGTGGTGCCTGAATAGCTTGGCGCCTTCAGGCGCCAAGCTATTCAGGCACCACCCTTAAACTATCATGGTCAATCTGTCTCCTGAACTGCAATGCCGTCTCCAGAAGACATGTCGCAAATATGATATTGGTGATTTTCGGCCCTAGACCTGCAAGTGTTAACCCCCACAGACTGGCACAACGGATCCTCACAGTGACATATATCCAAACTAAACATTGACATAACCAAAATATTTTCATGAGAAGAAAAACAACAACAACAAAAAACCAAGTTGGTAAACCACAGGCGCTCGTGACACTGATAAGTACAGGCCGTTTAACATCGCAGCGCACGTTTATCACCAAATATCTCCTCAGTCACTGTCCTTTAAAGAAACAGACTTTTGTACCACTTTAACCCACATCCTATTGAGGCTAAAAGCTTCAAATGTGTACACTGCCATACGCCAGCTACATGATAGTACTTACTGATAAGGATTATAGACCAATGGCTTTAGTTCAAGGGTGGTGTCAGAATAGCTTGGCGCCTAGTGGCGCCAAGCTATTCTGGCACTACCCTTGAACAATTTTAGTCAAACTTATTTCACACACTGGCGTATTGCGAATGATAAGGGGTAAAGACAAATACCATTCAGTGTCAACTGGCCTAATGTGGAATATTTTTTACTGAGCTCCTATGAGTTGTCGACTTTGCTGTGCAGTCGTAAAACAATGTGCAAGGGTGGTGCCAGATTAGCTTGGCGCCGTTAAAAGGACAAGCCATTTTCAATACCCTGAACAGAGCCCCGGCAGGTTTTAATATCGACTGCATGCGATGTTTCAGGTTGAAAACGTGGCCAAAATGCGAAAATGGATCTTTCTTTTACTGGGTTGAATATATCTGGGGTTTATTTAAACTCATTCTACCCCAGACACACCACAGCAAGATGAAGATCGACCATGAGAGTTCAAGGGCGATGCCAGAATGGCTTGGCGCCTATGGGCTGACTGACTGACTGACCGCCTATGGGCGCCAAGCTATTCTGGCATCACCCTTGAACTATCATGGTCGATGTGTGTCCTGCACTGCAACGCAGTCTTCAGAGGACGACTTCAAAATTTGGGGGTTTCGGTGATGGGGTAGAATGAGTTAAAGAAGTAAAATCGGTCATTTCATTTTAAATCTGATTCCGATTTTCTACGGCTGAACAGCAGATCTGACATTTTGTACGGGTTTTTGAAAGTAAATGGTATTAGGTCAACTGGCATTGAATGACAGTTGTCCTAAGATTGGTGTGGAAAAGTGGTTCTTGGCGCAGATACTGATCCGGGAAAAACGTTGTGCTCTGCCATGTCAAACGACCTGTAGTAGAAATACACTACGTCTACGGTTTTGTGCGTGAGCCCAAGCACGCCGGGTACAAGCTCAGTCCTACAGTGTGTTGGTGTGAGTTTAGTACCGGGGGTGCAGGGCGAGGGTTCACGCGTCGAACAAACCCGTAATGCTGTATATAATATTGTACCGGGGGTGCAGGGCGAGGGTTCACGCCGCGTCGAACAAACCCGTAATGCTGTATATATTGTACCGGGGGTGCAGGGCGCAAGGGTTCACGCCGCGTCGAACAAACCCGTAATGCTGTATATAATATTGCCGCCGCGACATCAACGCACGGGTGCCTTTTTGTGGTTAAATATATTCCACGTTGACATTCCTGCCCGAGTTGTCCTATGGCTCGCTCCGTGATGCATGTCGGGACATGCTGCATTCCCCACTGTAACCTTGAGTCACCGCGTACCGCCCTTAACTCGGTATCATTGCGGATAGTCTCACCGTCTGCACCCTGTCAACGCTACAGCCCACTACACTTACCGACGACTTTTCATTCAAACTGCGAGCCGCTTACCTATGCAAGAGGCATAGATCCTCATGAGCCCCTGCGAACGCAGGGGCTCATGAGGATCTATGCCTCTTGCTGATCCGGCCTATTTTCTATCTGTGATTCAAGTCCATTCACCGTCACTACAGCGGCAGCTACACCCGTTAAAAAGTAACAACGACGGGCCCTGATCCTACTGCCCAGGTAAAAAGAGACGGGTGGGTTCACCCTACAGCATGTCCGTTGAAAGGCCCTGGTACATCAAAGTGACACAGGTGCAGTGCGCCTGAATTGATCAGTGTTCAGGTCGTACTACAGAGGCAGTAGCTGTCCCTCTCCCTCACAAGTGACAACCCGCCCCGTTAGAGCCGTCCGGCATTATCACTCGGGTGCCGTGGACCGGTAAACCACTTAGCCGACCCAATGAAACACCGCGGACGCATGAATCGCGATGATTTTTTGATCGTTGGCCTTTGATTTCAGACATAATGACTCAAGGCGGAAAGGTGCAAACTCAAAGACCCGCGACGACCATGCACCGTGATTCCTAGTTCAACTTGTGTCTCTTAAGCCATTAAGCCCCGTCATGCTACGACAGTTCATGGGTGGTGTCAGAATAGCTTGGCGCCTGTAGGCGCCAAGCTATTCTGACACCAGCCTTGAACTATCATGATCTATCTGCCCCCAGAACTGTAACGCAGACCTGAAAGGATCATTTCATCCTCAGGTTGTAGTGAGTTAATTAACACAGTAAAGCCAGGCATACACAGATGTGCGCTGTTAATTAACACAGTAAAGTCAGGCATACACAGCTGTGCGCTGTTAATTAACACAGTAAAGTCAGGCATACACAGCTGTGCGCTGTTAATTAACACAGTAAAGCCAGGCACACACAGATGTGCGCTGTTAATTAACACAGTAAAGCCAGGCATACACAGCTGTGCGCTGTTAATTAACACAGTAAAGCCAGGCATACACAGCTGTGCGCTGTTAATTAACACAGTAAAGCCAGGCATACACAGCTGTGCGCTGTTAATTAACACATTAAAGCCAGGCATACACAGCTGTGCGCTGTTAATTAACACATTAAAGCCAGGCATACACAGCTGTGCGCTGTTAATTAACACAGTAAAGCCAGGCAAACACAGGGCTGTGCGCTGTTAATTAACACAGTAAAGCCAGGCATACACAGCTGTGTGCTGTTAATTAACACAGTAAAGCCAGGCATACACAGCTGTGCGCTGTTAATTAACACAGTAAAGCCAGGTATACACAGCTATGCGCTGTTAATTAACACAGTAAAGCCAGGCATACACAGCTGTGCGCTGTTAATTAACACAGTAAAGCCAGGCATACACAGCTGTGCGCTGTTAATTAACACAGTAAAGCCAGGCATACACAGCTGTGCGCTGTTAATTAACACAGTAAAGCCAGGCATACACAGCTGTGCGCTGTTAATTAACACAGTAAAGCCAGGCATACACAGCTGTGCGTTGTTAATTAACACAGTAAAGCCAGGCATACACAGCTGTGCGTTGTAGACAGCAGTCACCCTCACCCAAACAACGGACCAGGGTTGGTCGGCCGCTACACATTTTACTACCCAAGTAGGCAAAAGTTCATACGGCCAACGCCGCCTGTGCACTGGCCGACTGCTGCCGACGTGGGCCACAAGTGCTCCTACTTACTGGATACTCACGCCATTTCCAGACGACCATCAAGCACTCTGGATTTGTGTGTGTGTGTGTGTGTGTGTGTGTGTGTGTGTGTGTGTGTGTGTGTGTGTGTGTGTGTGTGTGTGTGTGTGTGCGCGCGTCAATGCGCCGTAAAATCTCCTCTAGGCAACGCACGCCATAAACCCGCTTCAAAGCAACGCCACTTTGCTGCCTTTTAGACAAGATTACACGAAATCAGAATATCGCTCATTTCCCCCCATACCTCAGTGTTTTTTACGGCACACAATGGAAACATGCATTTTCGATCGCGAGTGTCTTTCTTGTAATACTGCGTGCCTGACTGCAATGAAACGGAACTACTAGCGCTGTGACGCAAGTACTGTGCGGGGAGGCCAAGGCTTTCCAAACCAACGGCGCCTCTCAACACTCATCAGAAGAAGTACCTCGTCTTGTTCAAACTCAGAACAGCAATAATGAATGGCGCGCGCGCGCGCGCACACACACACACACACACACACACACACACACACACACACACACACACACACACACACACACACAGAGGAAATTTTCGTGAGCTTGATTTGTATGAATTGTCAAGTTCAGTAACCCTCTTGAGTCTAGTAACGCCACGGCCGCATTTACAAACTTTTGGAGGCGTAGTCTACCGACTATGTACCAGTTGTAGGAGATGGAATGATCATGATCATTCAAGGCGCCAAGCTCATCTGGCACTACCCTTGAATGATCATGATCACTGAATCCATCTCCCGCGGCAGGGTCCCGCCGATCATGATCTACAGGGTCCCGACGATCATGATCAATAAGCCCCCAGAACTGTAGCGCAGACCTCAAGGATATCCACAAATACCGATCCAACCTGCACAACAAGAGGCACAGAATCTCACGAGCCCCTACGACTGCGCCTCTCACATAACTGCCCCTGCAGGGGCTGATGAGAATCTATGCCTCTTGTAGACGGAAGGACTTTGGCCGAGGGGCGGGTACATCAAGAGGAATTCTGCAGCCAAACGGAACGCGAGTCCCGCGTGTGAAGCGGGGTGGGGAGGCGCTGAAAGGAATGATGTTGCCAGTTAACCCTTCAAGTGGAACTAAGCACCCGCCATTAACCCTTATCAGTCGGAATACACCAGTGGTGCTGAAACTATAGTTTAGACTAAAATATAGTTCAAGGGTAGTGCCAGAATAGCTTGGCGCCTCTAGGCGCCAAGCTATTCTGGCACCACCCTTGAACTAAAGCCATTGTCTATATCCTTATTTGTAAGTATTATAATGTAGATTGCATATGGCGGTGTACAAATTTGAAGCTTTCAGCCTCAGTGTGATATGGGTTAAAGTGCGGACCACACCACCCACTTATAGTTCAAGACACAGCGACACAACATGCGTAGCTCTAGTTCTTTGTACTGGCGGGGATCGGGTGGCTCAGGTGGAAGCGAGTCGGACCCTTGATCGTAGGTAAGTGCGTGGGATGATCGGAACTTTGTACCAACCCTATTTGGTGAGTACAACCCTTTTCGGTGACCCGTCTTTGAAAAACACCTTCCTGGTGGCAAAAGATGTTACGCACTAAACGTTTGAAGTAGTATTTACTAAGTATTAGTCTATTAAACGGAAGTCATTTAATTCTGGGAGACAACGGGGTGACCCATATAACCCCACGGTCATTTAATTCTGGGAGACAATGGGTTGGCCCATATAACGCCACGGTCATTTAATTCGGGGAGACAATGGGTTGACCCATATATCCCCACGGTCATTTAATTCGGGGAGACAATGGGTTGGCCCATATAACCCCACGGTTATTTAATTCTGGGAGACAACGGGTTGACCCATATAACCCCACGGTCATTTAATTCGGGGAGACAATGGGTTGGCCCATATAACCCCACGGTTATTTAATTCTGGGAGACAACGGGTTGACCCATATAACAACACGGTCATTTAATTCGGGGAGACAACGGGTTGACCCATATAACAACACGGTCATTTAATTCCGGGAGACAATGGTTGGCCATATAACCCACGGTTATTTAATTCTGGGAGACAACGGGTTGACCCATATAACAACATGGTCATTTAATTCTGGGAGACAACGGGTTGACCCATATAACAACAGGTCATTTAATTCGGGAGACACGGTGACCCATATAACACATGGTCATTAATTCTGGGAGACAACGGGTTGACCCATATAACAACATGGTCATTTAATTCTGGGAGACAACGGGTTGACCCATATAACAACATGGTCATTTAATTCTGGGAGACAACGGGTTGACCCATATAACAACATGGTCATTTAATTCTGGGAGACAACGGGTTGACCCATATAACAACATGGTCATTTAATTCTGGGAGACAACGGGTTGACCCATATATAACAACATGGTCATTTAATTCTGGGAGACAACGGGTTGACCCATATAACAACATGGTCATTTAATTCTGGGAGACAATGGGTTGACCCATATAACATGGTCATTTAATTCTGGGAGACAACGGGTTGACCCATATAACAACATGGTCATTTAATTCTGGGAGACAACGGGTTGACCCATATAACATGGTCATTTAATTCTGGGAGACAACGGGTTGACCCATATAACAACATGGTCATTTAATTCTGGGAACGGGTTGACCCATATAACAACATGGTCGCATTTCCCGAATGTTGCAGACGTCACCTAACGGCTATGTGCCAGTTGGAGGAGAAGTACCGACCATGATAATTCAAGGGCAGTGCCAGATTAGCATGGAGCCTGAAGGCACCAAGCTGATCTGGCACTGCCCTTGAATTATCATGGTCAGGCCACCTCCTGCTGTAGGGACTCGGGGCAAAATGGCTTCAGACTTGTGCTTGTGCACTCGCTGCCACACTCCTCCCAGAGTCATATTCACTGAAGTCTACAACTAACACACGCGCACATCGTCTCTTTTTTCCCCCCAGAATTCTCAGAACTGGTGTGATTGCTAAAGTACCAGCAAAAATTTGCGTAGCGTATCCGAGATTTAATACAATCATAATATAATTATGTCTTCTTTTTACCAGCGTCAACAATTCTTCAAAATTCAATATGCAATTAAGTACCATTTACTGTTTCTGTTAAATATTTGCATGATGTGTGTGTGTTTGTTTACATGTGAATGACGGTGGGTTCGTGTCACTGTGTGTGCTTGTGTGTGCAAGTGTGTGTGTGTGTCAGCGTGTGTGTGTGCGCGTGCGTGTCAGTGTGTGTGTGTGTCAGCGTGTGTGTGTGTGTGTGTGTGTGTGTGTGTGTGTGTGTGTGTGTGTGTGTGTGTGTGTGTGTGTGTGTGTGTGCTCTCACCTGGTAGTATGCCCGAATGTTCCTGACCAAGATGTCCCAGTTGACAACCCGTACCGACACATCCTCCACTGATCTCTGTACATTGCCGTAGGCCGGACGCTGGTCTCTGAAACAAGATCATTTCACTGTGCGAGTCAAAACGTTCAGTCGGTCAGTACACTGTTCAGCCACAGGCCAAGGAATCCTCCACGAAAAATGTCCACTGACAGCAGCTCTTGTGCGGAATTTTGGATAACTGTTTTAGAAGAGTCGCTGTCAGCGGCCCGTGTTTCCTGTTGATTTCCTGAACCTGTGACCTAGCAGCAAAGTGCTCAGACCCAACTGAACCCCACCAGATGTGCAGGTCTATTTATTAATCCTTCCAAGCCCAAGGTCCCATTTCTCCAAATTTTGAAGGTGTTGTCTAACGACAGTTGCAGGAGACAGATCGACCATGATAATTCAAGGGTAGTGCCGTATTAGCTTGGCGCCATCAGGCACCAAGCTAACCTGGCACTACCCTTGAATTATCATGGTCGAACCATCTCCTGCAGTTGAGCGGCAGGGCTCAATCGGTTAGATAAATAAATAATTGGCAACAACAACAACAACAAAAAATACAAATAATAGAAAATAAATAAATCATAATTATTCAACCGCATAAAAGAATGCAATAGTTGGATATTATCAATCAGTGTCTTTCATATTCTCGTGAGCGCTACGGTCAGTGTCAGGCTTTCGTTGTGGGTCACGTCACATCGATTGTTTCTTTGCAACACACACCACAATCCTGACTGCATGCAGACTTGTTTCCCTACGACAGTCTTTTTCTCTACAGTGTTTCTGCACCTGTTGCTAATCGCGCACCAAAAGCCCTGACCGTCCCAAGAACACGGATTCAAAGCGGTGTCAGCAAGAGGCATAGATCCTCATGAGCCCCCGCGACTGCGGGGGCTCATGAGGATCTATACCTCTTGCAGTTGGGTGGTGTTCGGGTTTTCTCGGCACTCCCCAGTACCCCCTTGCAGCCCACAAAGATTCATGAGGCTCTGTGTCTCTTACACATTTCCGCTCATAACCGCTGTGTTAAAGCCTGTCCTGGCGTCACCTTCCAAATTTTGAGGGGCAAGCTTATGACTAGCGTATAGCCGATCTGTCACAATAACAATGTCCCGGCGTGCTTGGTGCATTGAATGCGTCGTTGATCCAAGTTAGTTATGACACTCGAACTACACGCTACAGCAAGCGGAACGAGGTTGGATGGGTCCAAGCCTGCGAGCCAAAACATTAATAGTGCGCTAAACCCAAAGCTGATCTGTAACAAGAAGAACAATGACTACATATGAATGACAAATGCGACAGTTTATTTTACCTACACGAATACAGCTGAAGCACCCACAGTCTCCTACCAAACTGAGGCCTACTGAGACTGTGATCAATACAGCTGAAGCACCCACAGTCTCATACCAAACTGAGGCCTACTGAGACTGTGATCAATACAGCTGAAGCACCCACAGTCTCATACCAAACTGAGGCCTACTGAGACTGTGATCAATACAGCTGAAGCACCCACAGTCTCATACCAAACTGAGGCCTACTGAGACTGTGATCATTACAGCTGAAGCACCCACAGTCTCATACCAAACTGAGGCCTACTGAGACTGTGATCAATACAGCTGAAGCACCCACAGTCTCATACCAAACTGAGGCCTACTGAGACTGTGATCAATACAGCTGAAGCACCCACAGTCTCATACCAAACTGAGGCCTACTGAGACTGTGATCAATACAGCTGAAGCACCCACAGTCTCATACCAAACTGAGGCCTATTGAGACTGTGATCAATACAGCTGAAGCACCGACAGTCTCATACCAAACTGAGGCCTACTGAGACTGTGATCAATACAGCTGAAGCACCCACAGTCTCATACCAAACTGAGGCCTACTGAGACTGTGATCAATAAGTACGAACTGAAAACCCCCGATGATTCCCGCAGGAAGGATTAGAGTTAGGGTCCTGCAGGGAGGGCTGGAGTTAGGGTCCTGCAGGAAAAGGGTTAGAGTTAGGGTCCTGCAGGAAGGGTTAGGGTCATGCAGGGAGGGTTAGGGTTAGGGTCCTGCAGGAAGGGTTAGAGTTAGGGTCCTGCAAGAAGGGTTAGAGTTAGGGTCCTGCAGGAAGGGTTAGGGTCCTGCAGGAAGGGTTAGGCTTCTGCAGGAAGGGTTAGGGTCCTGCAGGAAGGGTTAGGGTCCTGCATGAAGGGTTAGGTTAGGATCCTGCAGGAAGGATTAGGTTAGGGTCCTGCAGGAAGGGTTAGGTTATGGTCCTGCAGGAAGGATTAGGTTAGGGTCCTGCAGGAAGGGTTTGGTTAGGGTCCTGCAGGAAGGGTTAGAGGTAGGGTCCTGCAGGAAGGGTTAGGTTAGGGTCCTGCAGGAAGGGTTAGGTTAGGGTCCTGCAGGAAGGGTTAGGTTAGGGTCCTGCAGGAAGGGTTAGCGTCCTGCAGGAAGGGTTAGGTTAGGGTCCTGCAGGAAGGATTAGGGTCCTGCAGGAAGGGTTAGGTTAGGGTCCTGCAGGAAGGGTTAGGGTCCTGCAGGAAGGGTTAGGTTAGGGTCCTGCAGGAAGGGTTAGGTTAGGGTCCTGCAGGAAGGGTTAGGGTCCTGCAGGAAGGGTTAGGCTTCTGCAGGAAGGGTTAGAGTCCTGCAGGAAGGGTTAGGGTCCTGCAGGAAGGGTTAGGTTAGGATCCTGCAGGAAGGATTAGGTTAGGGTCCTGCAGGAAGGGTTAGGTTAGGGTCCTGCAGGAAGGATTAGGTTAGGGTCCTGCAGAAAGGGTTAGGTTAGGGTCCTGCAGGAAGGGTTAGAGGTAGGGTCCTGCAGGAAGGGTTAGGTTAGGGTCCTGCAGGAAGGGTTAGGTTAGGGTAATGCAGGAAGGGTTAGGTTAGGGTCCTGCAGGAAGGGTTAGGGTCCTGCAGGAAGGGTTAGGTTAGGATCCTGCAGGAAGGGTTAGGTTAGGGTCCTGCAGGAAGGGTTAGGTTAGGTTCCTGCAGGAAGGGTTAGGTTAGGGTCCTGCAGGAAGGATTAGGGTCCTGCAGGAAGAGTTAGGTTAGGATCCTGCAGGAAGGGTTAGGTTAGGGTCCTGCAGGAAGGGTTAGGTTAGGGTCCTGCAGGAAGGGTTAGGTTCCTGCAGGAAGGGTTAGGTTAGGGTCCTGCAGGAAGGGTTAGGTTAGGGTCCTGCAGGAAGGGTTAGGTTAGGGTCCTGCAGGAAGGGTTAGGTTAGGGTCCTGCAGGAAGGGTTAGGTTAGGGTCCTGCAGGAAGGGTTAGGGTCCTGCAGGAAGGGTTAGGTTAGGGTCCTGCAGGAAGGGTTAGGTTAGGGTCCTGCAGGAAGGGTTAGGGTCCTGCAGGAAGGGTTAGGTTAGGGTCCTGCAGGAAGGGTTAGGTTAGGGTCCTGCAGGAAGGGTTAGGTTAGGGTCCTGCAGGAAGGGTTAGGCTCCTGCAGGAAGGGTTAGGCTCCTGCAGGAAGGGTTAGGTTAGGGTCCTGCAGGAAGGGTTAGGTTAGGGTCCTGCAGGAAGGGTTAGGTTAGGGTCCTGCAGGAAGGGTTAGGGTCCTGCAGGAAGGGTTAGGTTAGGGTCCTGCAGGAAGGATTAGGGTCCTGCAGGAAGGGTTAGGTTAGGATCCTGCAGGAAGGGTTAGGATCCTGCAGGAAGGGTTAGGTTAGGGTCCTGCAGGAAGGGTTAGGTTAGGGTCCTGCAGGAAGGGTTAGGTTAGGATCCTGCAGGAAGGGTTAGGATCCTGCAGGAAGGGTTAGGTTAGGATCCTGCAGGAAGGGTTAGGTTAGGATCCTGCAGGAAGGGTTAGGTTAGGGTCCTGCAGGAAGGGTTAGGTTAGGTTGATTGATTGTACATTGCTTACGTAACGGTGGTGTATAAACATGAGAGTTAACAACTTATCTTGTATCAATTGGTATCCCATCATCGCCGAGAAAAGTCAAAGCAACTGAAAGAGACATAGATCCTCATCAGCCCCGCATTTGCAATGGTGGTGCCTGATCAGTTTGGCGTCTTGAAGCGCCTGATTACCCGTGCTCTGTCAGTGTCGAGTCACCAGTGTGCCATCTATCCCTAGATGTGAGGGAGTGAAAAAACTGCGTCTAATGCGTTTAACATAGCGGGGGCTGAACGCATTTAGCACCTTCGGACAAAGGGATGATTCCTTCTGGAAACTTCGGGGGGGGGGGGGGGTGGAAAGGAGGGAGGGGGGGAGGGGATTTATGCATGAAGGTCGCAGGGGTAGTGAGGGGACTGGAGAGAGAGAGAGAGAGAGAGAGAGAGAGAGAGAGAGAGAGAGAGAGAGAGAGAGAGAGAGAGAGAGAGAGAGAGAGAGAGAGAGAGAGAGCTCAAACTAACAATTCTGCCACCACCCTAGAACTATCGCGTAGGATCCATATCACGTGTCCGTGTCAGATTAAAGGAGTTAACTATCCTGCCATTCCCAGTGCCAGCTGCCAATGATCCATCTCTCGCGACTCAACTCATCTTGTTCACCTCGACTCTAAGGTGTAAGCTGCTCGGCGCTGGAACGTGTGGAAGGAAACACATGCAGTGATTTTTTTCTCCGGCATTTCCTGATTGTGCTTGTGAATCTGCGAGTATTAAAAGCATTCCTTGCGCGACTCCCAGGGCCGTGGGGGCCCACTCTCAACAAGCAATGCACAACCGGCACCTCCCCACAGCCTCGCCTGATGGGACCACACGCACCAACTCCGGCTTTCATTTCAACGTGACGCACGGGCGATTTTCTCACACTTGAACTATCTGATCAGGGTTGGTTTACTGACTACTGCGATTTGTACATCAGTATGTTCGCGGGCTCGCTGGGGCCGACATCGGCCCGATGGCCATAACTCATTCTACCCCAGACACACCACAGCAACATAAAGATCGACCATGATAGTTCAAGGGTGATGCCAGAATAGCTTGGCGCCTATGGGCGCCAAGCTATTCTGGCATCACCCTTGAACTATCTTGGTCGATTCGTGTCCTGCACTGCAACGCAGTCTTCAGAGGACGACTTCAAAATTTGGGGATTTTGGTCTTGGGGTAGAATGAGTTAACAGCCGTTTATAAAGGTAGATGGAGGTACGCGAACTCAATATACACGGGTGATTCTACGTGCTGTCAGCCTCCCTGTGGTACTTGCTGCAAGTCAGCGGGCACACGCCCCCATCCTGGTTTTAGAAATAAACACCTACCTTTGTACTGGCGATTGTCCTCTGGTCTTAGGACCCCTGGAAGAGCAAACAAAGGCCACAGAAATAAACACCGACTCGAGGCGTGTTTGCCAGGGCCAACTCGGACTGGGGTCAAGTTGGTTCGCGTTTCTTCTTAACCCCTTGTGGGTTTACTACTGACGATACCGCTCGGACAAAAACGACGCGTAATTACATGTCTTCAGTTTCCGTAACGCGGTAAGGGGGTCAGTAGCAATCAAGAGGTTAAACTGGGGTGCTGTCCGCAGTGTGTTAACTCCAAGTGTTCTGTCCAGATGGCCTTGTATCGCAGGCCTCAACAAGAAGAAAGTCTCCACAGAACAGTGACTACGGCTGTTTGAACGCTTGAAGGCCGATAGTACTCTTACGACGTCAAAATTCCGATAGTATCGGAATTTTGACGTCGTAAGAACATGAGCACGCCCAATTCACCCCTTCAGTCCGATACATGAGCACGCCCAACTCACCCCTTCAGTCCTTACAAGTGTCTATCTTTGTCCATCTCAAACTTTCAGTTACCATGGAGTGCAAACATTCGCCAGTAAATTCATCGGTTGTAAACTTAACGTTTATCCTGCCGCTTGTCTAAGACATGACTACCCATCTTTGCTGAAGTCACGTGTGAGTAGGCACACGACACACTATGGGTGCAGTTACTGATCTTTGCGTCCTTCAAGGAACTCTGCTATGCAGGCAAAGAGAAGAAAAACAGAAAAGTCTCGTGTCTTACATTCAAACCTCATGTTAACTTGCTCCCTTCTTCTAGCGGCGTTAGAGTCAAACGAAGAACATGTGTACTGACAGGGGATCACTATTCGGCACGGGCCGTTCTTGCCCGGAGAACATCGTTGTACCCATTTAAACCAATGAATGAGCCGCACTTCCCAAATTGTCGAGGTCAGTGTCACCTAACGCCGACTATGTACCGGAGATGGATTAGTCGACAATGATAATTCAAGGGTAGTGCCAGATTAGCTTGGCGCCTGCAGGCGCCAAGCTAATCTGGCACTACCCTTGAATTATCATAGTCGATCAGTCTCCTGTGGGTTAAACGTCTTTTCTACAAACGTTCAGTTTTCGGACGTTTTATCTGACTTCCACAAACGCCTACAAATTGCAAAATTGCAGCTAAGCGACTACTGATCCCGTGGAGAGTGTATCAGTCATTCCGGCTTCCAGTTCTGGCGCGGCTACCCGGGATGAACAGCGGGACAGCTGCAACAACTTCAACAAAGAAACTATGTTCGGGATGCCACACGCTCGTACTAGTCAGATAAATAACTACATAACGGCCTTACGTATTTACTCGCGGCCTCAGGACTAAACGTTTACGATGCCTCCATAAACACTCCAAGTGTCTCTCATGGCCCGCAAGGCACAAAGTGTCTACAAATCTTACTTCAAATTAGTATCAAACACCGCGCGGGTCGCCTACTGACGAGAGGATACGTAGGTTAACTCGTTTAACCCCAAGGCAAATTTGGCAGGTGTCAGCTCAGTAAACGACTGTCAGTGTACCAGTTGCAGGAGATGTGTCGACAATGATAATTCCTGAAGGCGCCAAGCTAATCTGGCGCCACCCTTGAATTATCATGGTCGATCCATCGCCTGCTGCAGTGCATCGGAGCTAAATGGGTTAACCCCTTAACTGCCACTGGACGAATATTGAGTTTGTGAACCATGATAATTCATGGGTAGTGCCAGATTAGCTTGGCGCCTGCTTCGTCGTACACCGCCCAGGCTTGCATCCGAACAGCGTTCACCCACAACTACAATACAACTAGGATGAATTATTAATTTATTGGTGATTCAGACCGACAGAGGCCCATTATTATGATGTTATTTTTTTTTTAACTCATTCTACCCCAACAACGAAATCCCCCGATCTTCCCGTTGTCCTCTGAAGGCTGCACTGCAGTGCAGGACACTGATCGATCATGACAGTTCAAGGGTGATGCCGGCCAGAATAGCTTGGCGCCTATGGGCGCCAAGCTATTCTGGCCGCATCACCCTTGAACTATCATGGTCGATCCTTATCTTGCTGAGGTGTGTCTGGGGTAGAATGAGTTAAGCCAAGGGCCAAATGAGAACGTAGATTCAAAGTGGTGTCAGCAAGAGGCATAGATCCTCATCAGTCCCCGCGTCTGCGGGCTAGCATGACGGTCTACGTCTCTCACATTAGGGTGATGTCTGCTTTGCCCCGGCGGTGTAGGGGCTAAACTCAAAACTCTCCGTTACAGAACAGCAGACACATGCTGACCCCCACCCTTGTCAGGACGTGGCACAGATCCTCATGAGCCTGTGCAAACTGCTGGGTTGGTTGTACATTGCTTAACGTCCCGACAGCAACAAGACTTTCTCAGGACGTGCCTGCACTGCTTGTGAAAAAAACCAACTAAACAGAATATTGAATCTATGTCGCCAGGCGGTCCAATACGTTAAATAAACCCACGACTGACGTGGGGCCTAAATAAAGCTAGGACCATTTAGCAACATACATCCAATATCAAGAGCTACAGGCAGCGCAGACAGTAGGGAGAGTTTAAAAAAGGAAAATACAGGTGAATGGACCAAGGGTAGACAGAAACACATGCCCCATAATAGAGGGGAAAACCCACTCCGTAGGACTGACCAGGGTGACCCTGGCAACTAAAACGTAGTTAACCCCACCCAAGTCCCCCAGGGCAGACCCGGGTGGAGGAAACTGCTGGGACTCATGACTCAGGATGTATGCCTCCTGCAATGGGAAGTTCGGCTGCAGACAACAACTATTCGCCCCCACTATTCAGTTGCCGTGCCATAAGAGTTGCCGCTAGTTAGTTAGTTCGGGGTTTAATGTCCACGGCACCGAAGTGATAATAGACGGCCCTGACGGGCGGGTTATGGGGGACAGAAATCTATAAAAAATGGAGTACGACCTGAACACTGAGCAATTCAGGCGCACTGCAACTGTGGCACTTTGATTTACCAGAACCTTTCAAAAGACGTGCCATGGAACAAGAGTAGCCGAGATAAGTGGCCCTGTTTATATATCACTTGATAGAGAGATCGCTCTTTGTGTATGACAATCTGATAGCAGCATTGTGTTGGGTGTGTGGGTTGTCTAGCGGAGCACGGAGTAAATGAGCCGGGCTTTGTACGTCGCATGCCTGAGTGGGGTTATGTGGCGACCATATAATTATATAATATAGGCCCTGTACACAAACAATTTTTTTTTAACCCGCTCAGAAACGATCCTTCAAACACAGCAAACACGTACAAACCACATCCACACCCACAATGCTCAAATTAAAGCGGCACTGTACAAGCATTAGGTTAACACATTCGGCCCCAGGACCCACATCCCCAAATTTGGAAGTTGCCCTCTGTATTACAATTCTAGAGACAGGTCGAGCATGATAGTTCAAGGGTTAAAAGCTATTCTGGCACCACCCTTGAACTATCATGCTCGATCCACGTCTTGTTGTGTGTGCTGGGGCTGAACCACTTAATAATTCCTAATCCCATGAAAAAGTCGGTAAGTGAGACTGGCGGATGTCAGCACTCGGAGCATTTTCTGTTTAACCCACTTAGCCCCGAGTCCCAACAGCAGCAGATGGCTTGGCCATGATAATTCAAGGGTAGTGGCACTACCCTTGAATTATCATGGTGAACCAATCTCCTGCAACTGGTACATAGCCATCAGGCAACACCTCCACAATGGGAGAAATGGGACCCTGGGGTTAAACTGAAGGCTGACAGCGGTCCGCTCCATGGCGGGCATTGGTTGTTAAAAGTCGCCGATACGAGGGGTTAACAATGTTGCCTCAGAGGTTGCCACATTCCTTCTGCGAATCAAGATAAGTAGCGGCTAATCTCTCTGTTTATTTGTCTATTTCGACAAAGGGTATTTACCCGAAATATTAATAAATTGTGTTGTACCCTCTTTTCTAAGCGTGTTCCTTTCTCCGTTGGGTAGTTCTTTAGACGTTACGAGGATGTGCGGGGGGGGGGGGGGGAGGGGGGGTTCAAAGACGCCGGTTAGGCCCTGTGCTGTGCTTTCTGCTATTCTACCGACCCCTAAACTGTCAGAGACCGTTGTGTGATGCTGAAACCTTTTTTCCAGACCATATTATAAAGAAATGTACAATTACTCATTGAATCGGTGAGTCAACGACCGTTACGGGTCCTCGCGACCAATCGGCGACCGGATCAAACGCCAAACAACCGGTGTTAACAATAGTTCCAACCCTGGCCCGCAAACACTCCAGGATCCCACCAATTTTCCGTGTCAATACGCACGGGACAATAGCGTGTAGACTAGAACACATAAAGATCTGAGTATTGCGCAGTCAGCAACAGGTCATCAGGCCAACATCAGCCCGCGCTCGGCCTGGGACAATAGCCAGTGAAAGTCTATGCGAGAACAAAGAGGCTATTGAAAGAAAGCTCTTACCTAGTGAGGAAAAAGGCCCTCAGGCCGTCTTGAGGACGCCGTTGGCTCGCGCGAGCGCGAGCCAACAGCGTCCTCAAGACGGCCCGAGTTGGGTTGGGTAGATGTGTAGGGTAAATGCGCCCACAACGACCATAGACGCCCGTTAGTCTATGCTACTACGACTTTTGTTTTCCTCCCTACGTCACACGCCCAGTCACTTTAGCGCAAACCGTACCATGTGACCGTGATATAAAAACCCCTGTACCGAAAAATGGCGGACGTTTTGTAGCCCTCTCGATGACGAATCTTGGATGTCAGTTTTGTTCCATAAAAGATCGCCAAACGTTCTTAAGTACAAAGTTACTTCTTGTTGTTCGAAACAACAAGCACACTCAGTACTGGAGACGGCAACGTCATGACATTTTTTAAATTACGTCATAAGTCTATTATGTATAAATGTATATTCCTTTGACGTCAGTCATGTCTGGCGTGATCCTGGTCGCAAGATGTCTTCTTGATTTCTTTTACGAAAATAGTGGAGGAATGAAAACAAATACGTTATTGGTCGGAGGGGTTCGCTGCACGGACCCTTGTAGGCCTTCGAGGTACAATGATTCCTTTGACCTCCCTCAGGTCTACAAGGCGGGTCCGTGTAGCGAACCCCCTCCGACCAATAACTTATAATATGCCACTTGAGAGTCGTGTTGAACCGTTAGTGTATACTACGCCGGAGGCCATCTCAACGAACGTCACTCAGACTGTGTCCAGGACCAGATCTACTCAAGTGTGACGGTACTAATGTCTGTGACACGCGGCTCTTGTCAGTTGCAGGCAGCGTGAAACCTCCACAACCTCCTCCGTCTCCTCAACACAAGGCGGGACCGAGACAGTGCAAGGCGCTGATTTTGACGGGCTTGACTGATCTGCGATTACTGACAAGGACCTGGGTCTGTTTATTGTCCGATCCGCTCTGGAACCTCCCACTTTTGTCCACAGAACAAAGCGCCTAGAGCGCCGTCAGGAGGTTAGGCGCTTTATAAATACCCATTATTATTATTACAACACATAGAAATGAGGTGGGCACTCACAGCACAGAGCGCACGTCCTCGTATACCCGACTGATGTGAACGAGGACCTGTGCATCGTACCTTTTAGCTCTATGTCTGTAGAGGCCCGAGGTGTGTTGTTTGCATGCTCTAATGCTCAGAACAAAACTGACAATACCTATGTCCTTCACGGACAAGATTCAAACCTGACACTTCTTCCCTTGGGTTTGGCAGCAACTTATTGGCAGCAAGAGGCATAGATTCTCACGAACCCC
Organism: Semisulcospira habei; assembly: GCA_036245525.1. Lineage (NCBI taxonomy): Eukaryota > Metazoa > Mollusca > Gastropoda > Semisulcospiridae > Semisulcospira > Semisulcospira habei. The sequence continues at coordinate 149,076,668 of BTPG01000004.1, forward strand.
AGGGGCTCTATAGAATCCATTTATCTTGTAGACGACTGGGGTGGGGGTGGGGGTGGGTGGGGCCGGGGGGGGGGGGAGTAGTGCTCTTAGTCTCCTTTGAGTTGATCAGACTATAAAGGGTGTCCCATTACGACAAGCTGCATTCCCCGTACTTAACTGACAAACAAGTGTCAAGTGGGAGATGTGTGAACTAACGCGGACGTCCTCTGGCCGGGCTGACACAAAACGTACGTGTGCTGTATCTGTGATTTCTGCACCATCACTGGTTGTCTCCTTCCATTCACTACTGCTGGTCAGCTGTACCAACACCCCACAAATAGAGTGCCCCACCCCCCACCCCCCGACGAAACACCCATTCACCCACGCTTGTCACCCCACCCTCTGAATAATAAAATCATCGAAAACAAATAACTCATATGTAATTAAAAAAAAAAAAAAAAAAAAAAAAAAAAAAAAAACCAAACCCAAACAAACAAACAAACACCTCACCCACCCGAAAAATAATAAATAAAATTAAATTAAAAAAATAAGAGTCAAAAACACATGAACCACAAACTGAATGATGTCGATAATGTCGATAACGTTACAGTGCTACAAGCTGTCTACAAAGCTCCACCCCCAACACCGAATACGCCAAAAAGAATGTAGTGCGTGCCTGATTTGTTTCAGCGTACTGGCAGTCCCGGAGTCCGACACCTGACACAGATTTTATACACAAACAATGACAATATTGCAACACACGCCTGTTGCCAAAGACAGTCAAACGGCGATCGGAGACACTGCGACACGCACCAATGTACTGTTACAAATTGATACAATGAAGCCAGCACAGCATCTCAACATGTGCAAGAAACGCACATTCACACGAGCCCCTGCGTCCGGAGTCACAGTTACATCCTGCATCCGCAGGGGCTCATGTCAATTTATGTCTCTTGCAGAAGTCTATTCTTGAACATGATCGACTCCAGCTGTGCCTCAAGTCATCGTTGTAAAGCCTTGGACCGTTGAGGCTTGCAATGCCGTGTCCACTAATGCCGGCATGATTAAGACGTCACCCGCAGAATTAATTCGCGTCATAATGATGACGTGTACAGCAATCAAAAGGAACGACAAGCAGGGCAATATGGCGAGTTGAAAGCCGATCATTTCACCGCTTATTGAATATGGAGAGCTTGACAAACAGCAGACAGTCAGCAAAACGTCTGGCATTCACAAATGACTAACAGATCTCCACACGGAAACATGTCAGCCAATTATGAATTCCTCAATGGTGATTCACGAAAAGTCAATACTCTCTTATCGTGCGCACGTGTGTTTAGTCGGGTTCATTCATTAAACTGCTGCCCTGCACTCCAGCGGGCGTAATAGGCGCCAAGCTAATCTGGCACTACCCTTGAATTATCGTGGTCAATCCATCTCCAGGCTGCAACTGGTACATGATTACCTCAAACTTTTTTTTTAATGGGACCTTGTGGTTTAAAGGGTTAACACAGAGAGAGAGAGAGAGAGAGAGAGAGAGAGAGAGAGAGAGAGAGAGAGAGAGAGAGAGAGACAGACAGACAGACAGACAGACAGACAGACAGACAGACAGACAGACAGAGACAGAGAGAGATCTTATCTCTTGAGCTCACTCTCCCCGAACAAGTAACATTATTATTTTTGTCTTTATTTTCTTCTCGTCGCGGAGAAATGTTTTCGGCCGACCCTACACCACTCAATCTACACTCAGTACAATAATAATAATAATAATAATAATAATAATAATAATAATAATAATAATAATAATACCGGTTATTATATAGGCGCTTTTTCCCAATTCTGCGAATCGGCTCAAAGCGCCGCGAACTGAACCCAACACGCACGCTCACATGACACACACACATACACTCTGAAGACAAACACAGTACAAGACAAACACAGGACATTCATGTGGTGCGAAGGGTCAGCTCAGCTACTGAGGTCTCGGAAATTTTGATCGCTTGTATTTGAAATTTATAAAGTGGCCTGAAACCGGTACCATAGGGGTACAAATCACATGTCAGGCTACCGCTTTATCCTCGGTCCTCCTGCCCCTACACATCTCTCCTTCATTCCAGATCCCCCGTCCATTCCTGCTGATCCTATCGCTGTGCATGTACGGTCTTCTCGGGGAAGGTAAAAAACAAATCTGCGCGATAGACGATACCCTGATCAGATAACAGTGCAGATAGCGGCACACACACTGGTTCCCTCCCTCGAATTAGCGAACTGCTGAAGACAACCAGTGTGCGGCACACATTTACAGCACTCTCTGGTCCCTCACCCTCTTACTGACCCATTCAGCCTTGACGCACTACAGCAGGAGATGCTTCCACCATGATAATTCAAGAGCGCTGAAGGCGCCAAGCTAATCTGGCACTATCCTTGAATTATCATGGTCGATCCATCTCCTGCAACTGGTACACAGTCGTTAGGTGACGCTTTCAAAATGTAGGAAATGCAGCCTAAACGGGATTAAACGGGATTTGGGATTAAACGCGTTAAACCCAAATTAATGGTGGCTTCCATCCTCCTCTGATGAGAAGGATAAAAGCCGAGCACTGCTGCTGTGCTAGCCAGAGGCACAGATCCTCATGAGCCCGTATAACTGCCAGAGGCAAGATTCTCACGAAGCCCTGCCGATGCAGGGGCCGGCCAGGAAAATCTACGTCTCTTGCAGCCGCAAGGGGCTCATGCGGATCCACGCCTCTGGCATATCTCGTCCTGTCAGTGTAAGTGGCTGGTTGTAGGCTAATACTAGTGATAGGTTTTTGTGGACTCGGACGCGCAGTGTGATCAGACGTCTGTGGGCAGATAACGCTGCTACCTATCTGGGCACTCGCCCTCCGCCTGCTCGCCGCGGATACCCAAAGGCTTCAGGAAATGAAGCCGGCAGACCTACTAGTACAAATCCTTTCCCCTCCAAGGCCAGTCTATCTCAAGTTAACCGCCCATCCAGCGCCGACGCACTAATCATAATCATTCAAGGGTAGTGCCAGATTAGCTTGAGGCGCCAAGCTACTCTTGAATTATCATGGTGGAAGCATCTAACAGTCGTTAGGTGACCGTCACCTCCAAAATTTGGGGAATGTGTGACAAGGGTTAAACAGTTTGTAGTTGGTTGTACATTGCTTAACGTCCCGACAGCAACAAGACTTTCTCAGCACGTGCCTGCACTGCTTGTGAAAAAAAAACTAAACAGAATGTTGAATGTATGTCGCCAGCCGGTCCAATACGTTAAATAAACCTACGACATGGGGCCTAAATAAAGCTAAGACCTTAGCAACACACATCCAATATCAAGAGCTACAGGCAGCGCAGACAGTAGGGAGAGTTTTTAAAAGGCAAATACAGGTGAATGGACCAAGGGTAGACAGAAACACATGCCCCAGAATAGAGAAGAAAACCCACCCTGTGGGGCTGACCAGGGTGACCCTGGGAACTAAAATATAGTTAAGCCCACCCAAGTCCCCCAGGGCAGACCCGGGCGGAGGTGAGAAGGGTTACACAGGCCAATAGAGTGAATAACTTCTGAGGGCGCGATGTAGGGCCGCTTTCAAGCCGAGTTGTTGTCTGCGTATAAATGCTGTACATACAGACGCCGCAGTTCTCACATAGTCCGAAATAGCTCAGGCGGTTAAGCGTCGGAGCAGGAGAGCTAAGGGAATCGCCGGGTCCTGGGTTCGAATCCCGTCCCGGCCCCGGTAGCTGGACTCGCAATCCAGGGAGGAAAAACGGACTTGTTCAATAGCATGTCCGTCGAAAGGTCCTGGTAAATCAAAGTGGCACAGTTGGAGTGCGCCTGAGTTGATCAGTGTTCAGGTCGTACGCCATAGGCAATAGATTTCCCTGTTCCCCCATAACCCGCCCGTCAGGGCCGTCCATTATCACTTCGGTGCTGTGGACGTTAAACCTGAACTAACCAGCCGCAGTTCAGAGAGTCAGAAATAACTCAGGCGGTTAAGCGTCGGAGCAGGAGAGCCGCGAAGGGAATCGCCGGGTCGTGGGTTTGAATTCCCGTCCCGTCCCGGTAGCTGGACTCGCAATCCAGGGGGGGGGGGGGGGGGGGGGGGGGGGAAGACGGGCTTGTTCAATAGCATGTCTGTTGAAAGGTCCTGGTAAATCAAAGTGGCACAGATGGAATGCGTCTGAGTTTATCAGTGTTCAGGTCGTACTCCATAAGCAATAGATTTCCCTGTCCCCCATAACCCGCCCGTCAGGGCCGTCCATTATCACTTCGGTGCCGTGAACGTTAAACCCCGAACTAACCAACCAACCAGCCGCAGTTCAGTACCTCACAACACATCGTTCGACGGCGAATCACGCATCATGCGCCAGAAAGCCCACCGTAATTTACGCCGAGTACAAGACGGCAGTGGAGATTTCAAGCCCGTGGGATGACCAGTGATCCTAACAATCTATATCAGATCTTTGGTTTGACCGCTACGCGGCTCCACTGTGGCCGTCCGGTGAGCATCCCGCTAGGTGGCCAGCCAGTGGGGAGTGATGCCGCGGTAACACCAATCTCATCTCAAACTGAAGTATCACTAACCGATTTGAAATGGAAATAAGCTCTGCACTCGCTCCATGAATAATGCAGATTCACGCGGAACGACGGCTGCCGTAACCTTTCACCGACTCATAATCGCCACGACTCCAGAAAGTTAATTTATGTGAGCAGTCCTGAATTTAATTAAAATACGAGTAGATAAGACGCAATCACCCCTACACTGTGACTCCCTCCCGCTCTCTCCGCTCCGCCTCCGACCCTCTCCGCCTCCACATCCCCCGCACCAAACTCAGCACTTTAGGCCCCCGCTCCTTCTCCGTCTACGGTCCATCCACCTGGAACACCCTGCCACTCTCTCTCCGTCAGAAACACTCTCTCTCCTCCTTCCAGTCCGCCCTCAAAACTCACCTCTTTCAACAGTTCTAGCACTATATCACCACACTCCCCACCCCAAGCTGACTGTCGTAATGTATTTGTGGTACGTGAGTCAAGCGTGCGCATGCGTGCGCGAGTTGTGAGTGCGCGCTTAGAGTTATAATTATTATAACTTGAGATAAGCGCATTATAAATACCGTACTAATAATTATTATTATCGCCGTGAATGTCAAGTTCAAACAACTTGTTAGCTATTACGGCACTGTCAATGTTATCTCGTGCGATACGCGCGTTCTAATGTTGTTTCCAGACGATTTTTCTAACTTGAAATAAACACTGCCCCGACTCGGGGGCAGAAAGGTTCAAATGTAAACTTAACCCTTTAGCTGTCGGTAGACATAAACCCTTTAGCTGTCGGTAGACATAAACCCTTTAGCTGTCGGTAGACATAAACCCTTTAGCTGTCGGTAGACATAAACCCTTTAGCTTTCGGTAGACATAAACCCTTTAGCTTTCGGTAGACATAAACCCTTTAGCTTTCGGTAGACATAAACCCTTTAGCTGTCGGTAGACATAAACCCTTTAGCTTTCGGTAGAGCGTTACCGACAGCCAAAAGGTCAAACAAATCTTTCTGAAATATGTTTTACTTCTGAACAGCTTCTTCAAGACATGTTCCACTAAGGCGCCACGTGAATCAGCACCGCGGCCCTTGAACTATCATGGTCGATCCATCTCCACTGAGCAGCCTGTAACCTTCGTAAGCCGCTAACTCCCTGCGCCCTGAGGTGGAAATCAACTAGATTTGGCGTTGTCCTTTGAAGCCTGCATAACACTTCTGGAGACTGATCGACCATGACAGTTCATGGGTGGTGCCCGAACAATTTGGCGCCTGAAGGCGCCAAGCTATTCTGGCACCACCCTTGAACTATCATGGTCGATCCGTCTCCTACTGTAGTGAGCTCAGTCTGAGAACGCCTGCAGTAGTGACAGCACGCGGAATGGGAGTGAACTTGACTGCACCGAGTGCCACGTAAAGAGGTGAAACATTACGAGGGCAAGTCAAGCCTGGCAGACGAGAACCAGCCCGGCTGTATATCGCCAACTTGACACGGGGCAGGAAGGGTATCGATCTCTGAAAGTCACATAGCGTTCGTGCACTGAATAACTCATCACACTTGCTGGCAGTTAGCAATGAACCGTGCAGGAAATGAGAAATGTTGAGTGCGGCGTTTACTGTGAGCTGTTCGGGTGTAGAGCACACAGGCAGCGGACGGGCAGCAGAGATCTCAAATGGTATTGAAGGTACTGAACTACAGACAAAGTATCCAGTTAATAAACTTCATCCCGTGCCTGTTTGTCCCGAACGGTCGAAGACACTGAGCTATGCCTTGGTGAAGAATACCCAGTGCCTCAGAGATGGGGGACACAGTGATAAATTGGACCAGCCAGGTCTATGTACGCGACTTCTAAATGAGAATGTGTACAGTGCGTCTACACACAAGGCTCTCTTCAGTCCGCCCACGGTAAAACGCTTAACTCATTCAAGGCACCGGCGGCAATGTTATACTCTTCCGCAGCTATTGATGCATGAGTTAAAGTTATCCGAAGGCTGCCGCATATGAAATGGAATGGGCTAATTACTCCCCGATCACCTCGGTGCCAGTGGGACATACAACTGAAACTAAGAAGAAGGGCAAGGAGTACTAAAGACTTTAGTACTCCTTGAATAAGGGCTAAATCCATATTGGGTTGAAAACTAGACCCCTCAACTCTTGCCACACTTCCTGTCAGACCAACGCTGGTGGGATCAACTCACTTTGTCAGACCAACGCTGGTGGGATCAACTCACTTTGTCAGACCAACGCTGGTGGGATCAACTCACTTTGTCAGACCAACGCTGGTGGGATCAACTCACTTTGTCAGACCAACGCTGGTGGGATCAACTCACTTTGTCAGACCAACGCTGGTGGGATCAACTCACTTTGTCAGACCAACGCTGGTGGGATCAACTCACTTTGTCAGACCAACGCTGGTGGGATCAACTCACGTAACCCTTTTAGCCAAAGATCCCTACAGCACGAGATGGATTGGTCAAGCCATCTTCTGCAACTGGCAGTCATTAGGCAACACCTCCAAAATTTGAGAAATGGGACCTTGGGGGTACAAGGGGTTACAAAAACAGAGGTTTTCTGTCTGATTTCAAATAGACTCGACTTCAGGACACGAACACTATGAAGAGCTATGCTCGCACCATCCGTCAGCCAACTGTTGGTACGATCATAAGAGAGTACAAGAAGACATTTATTTACTTTAAATAATAAACTCCACACTAAAGATCTCTGGTGGTACCATCCCCTCACCTTACGCAAGACAAAGTACATCTGCAACATCGAGACCAGAAAACGCGCGGCGCCCAAAATACAAGACTGCAACAATGGCGTATTAATGTGCAGATGGTAACTGCTCCCCCACCCCCCCCCCCCCCCCCCCCCCCCACATCGCTCATAAACATCGCTGACAGCCTCCGTTTAAAGAACATTGACGTAAAATTAGGCTGGAATCGTGAACATGAGGACCAGCCAATCACATCAGATCCCCAAGCAAGAGGCCTCAGAGATCTTAGACACGATCTTTGGCGGCATGGATCTTCATAGGCATGGGACCAGCCAGAGACATAGATCCTCATGATCCCCGCATCTGCGGGGATCATGAGGATCTATGCCTCTTGCAAACGACGATCGCCACTTCACTGAGTATCCCTGGCTGCGGGTCTACGGAGAGTGACAATGATCCAGGTTCACGAGGATCTGCGCCTAACGCTGACGGCTGTCGTCTGCTGAGTGAGCCCCAGTGCATGTCTAGCAGACGGACAGCAGGAATTCCAGAGGTGCCTGTGTAGTAAACAGCCAGCAGGTGAGAATGGAGATTCCAGCCGGAGCGGCCAGGTGAGAACTGAACAGCGTGATAACCAGGCGTGGCGGGAGCCGCCGTCGTCTGAAGACTGATGTTTACCGTGTGTCGTGAATTTATTCACGGTGACATCAATGTTGGTGAACTGACTCCACCAAGACAATTAGATTGCAATCTTTGGTCTCATGTATGCCACTACTAAAGCCTCAGTGTCAGCCCCGGAATCGTTACAGTCAGATGTTGACAGAGCTTGCCAGTTCAAGCGTCGTGCCAGAACTGATAGCAGTTTAGTACTCTGGCATCGCGGTGAATCGGTTAACTCATTCTAGCGCAGACACACCCCAGCAAGATAAGGATCGACCATGATAGCTCAAGGGTGATGCCAGAATAGCTTGGCGCCTATGGGCGCCAAGCTATTCCGGCATCACCCTTGAACTATCATGGTCGGCCTGTGTCCTGCACTGCAATGCAGTCTTCAGAGGACAACGGCAACATTTGGGGATTGGGGATTTCGGTCTTGGGGTAGAATGAGTAAACCCTTTGACTGTCGGTAGCGCTTTAATCGAGGCGATTTCTGCTGGACTGACCTCGATAACAAGCACTACCGACAAACCAACGGTTAACCATTTACGCGTCAGTAGCGCTCCTTGTCGCGATGATTCCTGAAAGTAACAAAAACCCGCTACCGCCGGACAGCTCAAAACCATTATCACCATTGTCACACTGAAACGGTAAACCTGTGTTAACCGCCAACCTCCATCCCCGAAAACACCTCGTTTCAGTATTTGCATGCAGCAAGGGACCCACAGACCCAAGTTCCAATTCATACTAGCAAGGTACTAGTAGACATATTCCTGTTTGTTTGTTTTTTTTTTGTGTGTTTTTTTTTTTTTTTTTTTTTTTTTTTTCTGACACCGTTGGCTCCGGCACTGTGCGTGTGTTCGCGTCTGTTCTCCGACAGGCAGTATGAGGGATGTGGACGACCTCACTGACAAGATGAAATCACAAGCTGTGAAAGAGATGAAGGTTTAACCCTTTGAGCCCAAAGGTCCCATTTGCTCAAATTTGGGAGGTGTTGCCTAACGACTATGTACCAGTTGCAGGAGATGGCTTGACCATGATAATTCAAGGGTAGTGCCAGATTAGCTTGGCGCCTTCAGGCGCCAAGCTAATCTGGCACTACCCTTGAATTATCATGGTCAAGCCATCTCCTGCTGTAGGGATCCGGGGCTAAAAGGGTTGACTGAAATGATGCAGCACCAATTCCTGAAGAAATGACGATTTCACTGAAAAGATGCCGTCACAAGCTGTGTAAGGGATGACGTGTAACTGAAATGACGTAGTTAACAAGTACTGTCTCAGTACTTGTTTTCGATTTCGGGCAAAATATGGCCTGCAGTCACAAATAGTGTTAGGAGACGACAATATGAATGATAAAATAAGAGAGAGAGAGAGAGAGAGAGAGAGAGAGAGAGAGAGAGAGAGAGAGAGAGAGAGAGAGAGAGAGAGAGAGAGAGAGAGAGAGAGAGAGAATGATTCTTTACTTTACAACGGTGAAAGTTTTGGTGAAACCATTTTTCGAACTTGCCGTTGCTAATCTACTTTACATATAATGCACAAATCACAAAATACTATCATTAAATTGGGAAAAACTAAATAATTATGTAACTAACAAAAAATTGAAATATAAAGTTTTAAAAAAGAAGAAGAAATCATTGAAGAAGTAGAAATAAACATAGAAAATCTCACACATACACACAATTGTAAAGGTATAAATCTCCATACATACATTCATAAACACAAGCACGAGCACAAAACACACACACACACACACACACACACAAACACAATACGTGCAGCATTAGCATCTTGTATTAACTGAAAATATAACTGAATTGAAGAGTTAGAAAGGGGAAAGTCGTACACTGCAAGTGCAGGTTGCTGTGAAAATCGTACGATGCTGAGGTGAGGTACTTGAAGAGAGCGGTTTTAAAAGACGAAAGCGTTGTTGATGTTGCAACATGTTTGGGCAATGTGTTCCACATGCTAGCACCTGAAAATGCTAAACTTGTCTTATAGAGATCGATTCTAGGTCGTGGCACAGTAATGGACTGCCTTGATCTGGAGTATGTTGATGCCGTGAGGGAAAACATTTTTTTAATATACTCGGGGAGTCTGTTATTCAATACTTTGAATATCGTTATTCCCTTATTGTATAATAAATGTTTTTTTCAAGGGGAGAAATTCTAAGGTTTTCAGTTTATTATCCGTTGTTGAGTTAGGGTCTGAAAGGATAAGCTTCGCGGCTCAACGATGAAGAGAGTTCAGTCTCTTTAACTGGACCTCGCTTGCGCCATCCCACACCGTAGAAGCATAATCTATATGTGACCTGATGTGGGCGTTGAAGAACAGTTTTCGTGTTTCTGCATTAGATATATGTTTTAACTTGGATAAAATAAACAGTTTCTTTGATATTGTCTTACGTATATTACTAAGATGGCGTTGCCATTTAAACTGGTTATCTACAGTAACGCCGAGAAGACGATGTTCCGTTACCTAGCTGATAGATTTGCCTTGAAGGGACAAGCTGAGTGAGAGAGTGCCGAGCTGGTGCTTTTGGTGGGTACTTACAACCATACATTCAGTCTTTCCAGGGTTTAAGATCATGGAATTGTTACTGCACCAGCTGTTAATGTCCTGTAATGTGTTTTGTAGGCGCGTGTCAATTACTGACAAATCCTTATCGGGAGTGTGTATCGCAGCATTATCAGCGAACATATCGCATGCAACACTATCATCACTAATTGTGAGTGGAAGGTCGTTAATGAACAAACAGAATAAAAGAGGGCCTAAAATAGAGCCCTGGGGCACGCCATGCTTTACTTTGCAGTGACTAGAATATGTACCATTAAGGAGAACTTTTTGTCTTCTGTTTTCTAGGTAGGATTTGAAAAACACGGCTGAGAGAGAGAGAGAGAGAGAGAGAGAGAGAGAGAGAGAGAGAGAGAGAGAGAGAGAGAGAGAGAGAGAGAGAGAGAGAGAGAGAGAGAGAGAGAGAGAAAATGAAACTTTATTTTCCAAGGATAAAAGAATAAGTGCGCAGACCTTTTTTCATTCTTGTCCTTGCTACACTGATGAAAACACACACACACACACACACACACACACACGCGCGCGCGCGACTTCACGCACACACACGGAGTGTTAAACATGATTCCAGACTAACAAGTGCACTCAACCTAAGCTGGAGTCAGCCTGCATCCGGTGGCGGCCCTTGTTCAATCGGTCACGCCTCGTTTAATTTTTACTTGACGACGTCGGAAGTGACAAAGGGGCTATCTTCCTCACGGCTGAGTTCCTACCAGCCTACCCGTACAGTCAGGTTATCCGTGTCACTCCCAACTTCTATCAGCTTTTTAGCTGTCGGTAGGGCGTTGTGTCGCCATGAATCCTGCAGGAAGGGTTAGGGTCCTGCAGGAAGGGTTAGGGTACTGCAGGAAGGGTTAGGATCCTTCAGGAAGGGTTAGGGTCCTGCAGGAAGGGTTAGGGTCCTGCAGGAAGGGTTAGGATCCTTCAGGAAGGGTTAGGGTCCTGCAGGAAGGGTTAGGGTCCTGCAGGAAGGGTTAGGGTCCAGCAGGAAGGGTTAGGATCCTTCAGGAAGGGTTAGGATCCTTCAGGAAGGGTTAGGATCCTTCAGGAAGGGTTAGGGTCAAGCAGGAAGGGTTAGGGTCCTGCATGAAGGGTTAGGGTCCTGCAGGAAGGGTTAGGATCCTTCAGGAAGGGTTAGGGTCCTGCAGGAAGGGTTAGGATCCTTCAGGAAGGGTTAGGGTCCTGCATGAAGGGTTAGGGTCCTGCAGGAAGGGTTAGGGTCCTGCATGAAGGGTTAGGGTCCTGCAGGAAGGGTTAGGGTCCTGCAGGAAGGGTTAGGGTCCTGCAGGAAGGGTTAGAGTTAGGGTCCTGCTGGAAGGGTTAGGGTTCTGCAGGAAGGGTTAGGGTCCTGCAGGAAGGGTTAGGGTCCTGCAGGAAGAGTTAAGGTCCTTCAGGAAGGGTTAGGGTCCTGCAGGAAGGGTTAGGGTCCTGCAGGAAGGGTTAGGGTCCTGCAGGAAGAGTTAAGGTCCTTCAGGAAGGGTTAGGGTCCTTCAGGAAGGGTTAGGGTCCTGCAGGAAGGGTTAGGGTCCTGCAGGAAGGGTTAGGGTCCTGCAGGAAGAGTTAAAGTCCTTCAGGAAGGGTTAGGGTCCTGCAGGAAGAGTTAAGGTCCTTCAGGAAGGGTTAGGGTCCTGCAGGAAGAGTTAAAGTCCTTCAGGAAGGGTTAGGGTCCTGCATGAAGGGTTAGGGTCCTGCAGGAAGGTTATGGTCCTGCAGGAAGGGTTAGGGTCCTGCAGGAAGAGTTAAAGTCCTTCAGGAAGGGTTAGGGTCCTGCAGGAAGAGTTAAAGTCCTTCAGGAAGGGTTAGGGTCCTGCATGAAGGGTTAGGGTCCTGCATGAAGGGTTAGGGTCCTGCAGGAAGGTTATGGTCCTGCAGGAAGGGTTAGGGTCCTGCAGGAAGAGTTAAAGTCCTTCAGGAAGGGTTAGGGTCCTGCATGAAGGGTTAGGGTCCTGCATGAAGGGTTAGGGTCCTGCAGGAAGGTTATGGTCCTGCAGGAAGGGTTAGGGTCCTGCAGGAAGAGTTAAAGTCCTTCAGGAAGGGTTAGGGTCCTGCATGAAGGGTTAGGGTCCTGCAGGAAGGGTTAGGGTCCTGCAGGAAGGGTTAGGGTCCTGCAGGAAGAGTTAAAGTCCTTCAGGAAGGGTTAGGGTCCTGCAGGAAGGGTTAGGGTCCTGCAGGAAGGGTTAGGGTCCTGCAGGAAGGGTTAGGGTCCTGCAGGAAGAGTTAAAGTCATTCAGGAAGGGTTAGGGTCCTGCAGGAAGGGTTAGGGTCCTGCAGGAAGGGTTAGGGTCCTGCAGGAAGAGTTAAAGTCCTTCAGGAAGGGTTAGGGTCCTGCGGGAATCATCGCAAGAAAAACCGCTACCGACAGCTAAAATAAGACACGCCAAAACGACTCACGTTAGAGGGCCCCGGGATCACATCGGAGTAAATGACTCTAGTCTAACGCCACACCGACCCAGGGGTCCCTAATACTTTTCCGCTGAGATGGCCCTACTTGCCTTCTGGGTGTCGAGCCCAAATAATTGACTAACCCTTTGGCGTTCGTCAATGGGAGCCCGTGGTCCGTCTGCTGCGAGGGCCACATGACGTGTTTCATACTAATTGACGTAAAATCAGCCCCCCAACCAAAGTGACCCCGGATCAATCCAGCGTTTTAGTCAATATGATGCGTCAGACCTGCGTGACACTCTATGTCCCTACTATGGAGCCCGAGATGGTGGGATGGACCAGCAGATCTCTCTCTCTCTCACACACACACACACACACACACACACACACACACACACACTAAATGCTGTGACTATAAGAGCCATGACCGAGGGTTGTGAATGACGCACACGTATTACATAATCCGTTTACCCTGATCAATGCAGACAGAATGAACACTTCATCAAAGAAAGCCCGTCAGCCTGCAATACGCTCTGATACCGTCTGGGTCACGGCTCCAAGGTCATGGGCAGGGCAGGGCAGGAGGGGAGGGGGGGGGGGCGGGAGGACAGACAGATATCATCAAGTTAACACCACATCGTTGGACTCATTCAAGGGGCCTCTCATCAAAAGCTGCGGAAGTGTCGTATAGCTTTGCCGGCCAGCAACGCTATTACGACACTTTCACAGCTATTGATGCGGGGCATTTTGAATAAGTTAACCCATTCACTCGACTGTTGAAAAAGGCAAAAGCCAGACTATTGAAAATGACGCAAAGGACTTGAAAAGCCCCACCAGATAATGTTCAAATGTTTATAACCTATAAACTATTCCTCAATAAACCATTTCAGAAAGCACCCTCTGCGCACTGGATGGGTATGTAATTAACCCTATGCAGCGGTCTTTTCCAGTCTCGTCAGTAGCAGTCAAAGGGTTACACAACTAGGGCCTGAAACAGGGCCACGCCACGGCCAATGCTGACATGCCTGGTTTCTACAGCTAAGACGCCTATGCCTGAAACAGGACCACGCCACGGCCAATGCTGACATGGTTTCTACAGCTAAGACGCCTATGCCTGAAACAGGGCCACGCCACGGCCAATGTTGACATGGCATGGTTTCCACAGCTAAGACGCCTATGCCTGAAACAGGACCACGCCACGGCCAATGCTGACATGGTTTCTACAGCTAAGACGCCTATGCCTGAAACAGGGCCACGCCACGGCCAATGTTGACATGGCATGGTTTCCACAGCTAAGACGCCTATGCCTGAAACAGGACCACGCCACGGCCAATGCTGACATGGTTTCCACAGCTAAGACGCCTATGCCTGAAACAGGGCCACGCCACGGCCAATGCTGACATAGTTACCACAGCTAAGACGCCTATGCCTGAAACAGGGCCACGCCACGGCCAATGCTGACATGGTTTCCACAGCCAAGACGCCTATGCCTGAAACAGGGCGACGCCACGGCTAATGCTGACATGGTTTCCACAGCTAAGACGCCTATGCCTGAAACAGGGCCACGCCACAGCCAACGCTGACATGGTTTCCACTGACATGGTTTCCACAGCTAAAAAGACGCCTATGGCTAATCTATTACTAACAATGAGCTATCAAATCAGTGGCGTAGGAACCGGAGGACCTGGGGATCTTACCCCGCCCCCGCCCCCCCACTTTACACACACACTCAATCAAAAAAGTAAGGGGGCGGGGGGGGGGGGGAAGGAGAATCTCCCCTGACCCGCCCAAATGTTTTGCCCCCCCCCCCCCCCCCCCACCAAAAGAAAAAAAAAGTTAGATGTAAAATTCCGTTTGGAGCTAAATTCTATGGTTTTAAATATCTGGAGTACAAGAAAAGAGGATGTACATGACAAGATTTTGATTGTCACGTTTGATTTTCACAGGCTTGACTGACGCCCCCCCCCCCCCCTCGCAGTTGTTGAGGCTGAAAAGGAACAGCTGAAAAGTAACATTTCGGTCACAATCATTACACCCACCCACCCCCACCCCCCCACCCCAAAAAAAAAAAAAAAAAAAAAAAAAAAAAAAAAAACAAAAACACACACACAAACAACAAAACAAAACAACAATAAAACACAACAACCAAAAAACACCCCACACCCTATGAAAACGATCTTCCTAAGCCACTGCAAATGACGCTAGAACTGAAACGCACACACATACACATACACTGCTACAGACGACAGAGGGATGCTTCGTGCCAAGCGCCGGGGCGCAAGCACTTCGTGTCCTCACAATGATGCTGAGGGAAAAAAAAAGATAGCTGCCCAAGGCCGGCCAAATTGACATAATTCCCTCTCCCCGTTTGCCCGTCCCTCCCGTCCCCTCGGGCAACACTGGCCGTGGAATGCCAGGACAACAACTTTTTAACAGACCCACACCCAAAGTGAGCGCCTCATTACCTGGTTTTAGCACACACAGCCCTGGGCCCACATTTCTCAGTCTGGGAGTTGTTTTCTGAAGTCCACACGCCCGCTCAGGACAGAAATCCATCATCCCGCCTTGGCAGTTCAAGGGTGGTGCCAAAATCGCTTGGCGCCTACAGGCGCCAAGCGATTTTGGCAGCACCCTTGAACCATCATCGTCGATCTATCTCCCGCTGTTAGTGTCATGGCTCTGTGTTATAAACAAATGCCGCCGCTGCCGAACGAGAGTAATCCGACTTTGTTCCCCAGCAAAATTAGTAGAATTCGTTATGAAGAAATTATTGTCAATAAAATTAATGAAGGTAGTTTTCGTGGCGCAAGATGCAACGTGTTTCGTTTAAACCCACAAGAAACAGCCATGCCGGATAAAAGGAGCCGAAGCAAGGCAGAGGACATTGCATCATCATCATCAACTCCTAGGCAATCAAGATGGAACGCCAGATCAATCCAAAACACAAACTTTGACCCCCTTCCCTGCCTTTTTTTTTTTTTTTTTTTTTTTGGGGGGGGGGGGGGGGGGGGGGCAGACTGTGCTCGCGGCACAGTTTATGAGATATTTTGTTAACTTAGTGCCAAAGAAAACCAGCCATCCAAGGTTAGGGGCATGTATCCATGGCTACACAGTGGGTTGAGCACGGGACATTGTCTCTCGCGAGTCCCGCCAGGCTGCTGTTGGACTGAGCTCACTTTCGCTCGCCAATGAAGGGGCTACAGACACAATGCTGCATAACCTCTTGTCCTATCGTCTGCAGCGTGCCCAGTAAACAATGGTCCTCGGGCCCACTGCGGTCGTCGTGGGCCCGGAGACCTTTTGCCACTGGGGTACACCGCACGATCAACGCCAAAGCCAGAACACAGAATTTACACTTATTGTAACCTGCATCCCGCTTCCTTGGAAACACGGGAAACTGGGAAAGAATTGTCAGCGGTCGTTGACCAATAACCGGAAACAGGCGTGATGGACACTGGAGACGTGATATTACCGACAGAATCAGACTCGCCAGACTGTTCTGTGCCGTCGTGATCCGCTTGAGGTGTTAGTACATGGTGAACGTCTGGCGGATTTTGTTCGTGCAGTCAGCACGACTCTTATAATCTTCTTCTTTTTATTATTATTATTGCGCTTTTATTCTGAAGGCTGGGGGGGGGGTCACGGAGGCGGGGGTCATTGTGTGATACAGTGAAACCCCTACTGAAAGAAATCTCCAACCATGGAACCACTGCTGAGAAAGAATCACCTACTGCAAAGCTTTCACCCTTCGGCTGTCGGCAGCGCGTTTTCTCGACGTGATTCCTGCAAGAAATAACCTCGAGACTAGAAACATCGCCACCGACAGCCAAAGGGTTAAGCCCACTATGACTACTATATTGAAGAATGGCTGAAATGGCTGGCTGGAGACGGGCTGAAATGGCTGGCTGGAGACGGGCTGAAATGGCTGGCTGGAGACGGACTGAAATGGCTGGCTGGCTGGAGACGGGCTGAAATGGCTGGCTGGAGACGGACTGAAATGGCTGGCTGGCTGGAGACGAGCTGAAATGGCTGGCTGGCTGGAGACGAGCTGAAATGGCTGGCTGCAGACGGGTTCAAGCTGGGGCCGCAGACGAGTCAGGGTTGGGTGAAATTGGTCGCACAGATTAGGCGGCTTGTGAGCTAGGGACTTGACGTGCATTGTGGAGCAGTCGTACTATAAACCCCTTCACGACCAGCGGGCGCAGATTGTGTCGCCGCTACAGAAATCTGCGCATGGTTAATTCCACGCCATAGCGCCACAGACGTCCGTGATAAAAAGTGGTGTCAGCAAGAGGCATAGATCCTCATCAGCCCCCGCAACTGCGGGGGCTGATGAGGATCTATGTCTCTTGTAGTTGGATCGAGTTTAGTGTTTCTAAGCAGTAACGGGGCTATAAACACTCGAGTTAACTCTTTCTACCCCAGACGCACCACAGCAAGATAAAGATCGACCATAATAGTTGAAGGGTGATGCCAGAATAGCTTGGCGCCTATGGCATCACCTTGAACATCATGGTCGATCTGTGCCTGCGCTGCAATGCAGTCTCAGAGGACAATGGCAAAATTTAAGGATTTCCGTGTTGGGGTAGAATGAGTACGACTGGTTGTAATCTTGGTCAGCACGCGGCACAGTCTCATGTGGCCCTGTGAGTGCAGCTAAGTACAATTGGTTTAAATCTCTGTTTCCTACAGACGGGGATGCTCTGGGTGGAACAGGCCGACTACAAAGTCCATGCCGGCTCCAGCGCAAACCTGACAGGGGGCTTTACAGCGATACTGGCTTTACAGCGATACTAGCTTTACAGTTGATACTGGCTTTACAGCGATACTAGCTTTACAGTTGATATTGGCTTTACAGCGATACTGGCTTTACAGCGATACTAGCTTTACAGTTGATACTGGCTTTACAGCGATACTAGCTTTACAGTTGATACTGGCTTTACAGCGATACTGGCTTTACAGCGATACTAGCTTTACAGTTGATACTGGCTTTACAGCGATACTAGCTTTACAGTTGATACTGGCTTTACAGTGATACTGACTTTACAGTTGATACTGGCTTTACAGTTGATACTGGCTTTACAGTGATACTGGCTTACAGTGTTACTGGCTCAGTTTACAACGCGCAAAGCTAGTTCAGTTGTATGCTCCCATTCCTTACTGAAAAAGTATATCAGCGTCTGGTCACTTTGCTACGGTACATGTTGTTACCAAACGCGTTCAGCGAGTCACACTGGTTGTCCGAGTCTCGCTGATCAGCGGTAGAGAATCGAGGCAGACAGCCAGTGTGGTCCGTCGTGAGTATGACCGAGTCCCGCGTTATTTTTTGCTGTTTAGCGGTGACGCGATCGGGATCACTAAAATCGCAATTTTATTGAGTTCCGTGCGTGTCAAAATGATTCGAAACAAGTTGGGTAATGGTGACGACGATTTCAAGGATGAAACAAAAAAAGAAACAAAAAAAAAACAACAACAACACATTGTAAACGGCAATTTACTAGTAAACTTCGCCAACGGCCAAAACTGAAGCCAGTCTTCATATATATATATATATATATATATATATATATATATATATATATATATATATATATATATATATATATATATATATATATATATATATATATATGAAGCCAGTCTGCAAAGTTCCGCTGGCCGCCGGAAATTTGAAACTGAAACAGGCAACACGCAAGGCAGTCCTCAATCGAGTAACAGATGGGTGGATAATCATATCTTGTCATTTTTACAGGCACACTGCAGACAACCCGTGTGGTTTACAGGGTGGCCTGTTTCCGGCTAATTGTCCGCCGCGGGCTAGCGACTGGACTGAGACAAAACCAATCAGCCTCCGCCACTACTCCCCCACCCCCCCCACCCCCCCCCCCACCCCCACTAGTCTACGCGCCCTCCAAACCGGGCATAACCAACATGAGCGTTCGACATGATAATTCAAGGATAGTGCCAGATTAGCTTGGCGCCTGAAGGCGCCAAGCTGATCTGGCACTACCCTTGAATTATCATGGTCACAACCCCGTTACTGCATGACGACTGCATTGGTTGGAGCGGATGAGGCGATGCCACTACACGGCTGAACTCAGACTGGTCAGGAACGTGAGTGAGCCCGGCCCTTCAGTCTTGCACATGATTGTGGATGGATGGATGCTGCGCACAGAACTGTTGCTCTGTTTCCCTTTCTCTTCTTTTTTTTTTTTTTTTTTTTGTTTTTTGTTGTCGTTGCACAGGAGCCTGTGAGAAATGTCTGCCTCTTGCAGTGCGGCAGGTGGCACATACTCGCCCAGGCGTCCGCCAAACGCTGGCTACAGTGCAGGGCTCCACGCACAGACAGAAGGAAACGACTGTCAACTCCATCTTGTTTGCTCCCCCTGCTTGCCACAGGCTAGTCCTGACCTCAGCTGCATGAGTGAGCTTAGATCTTGCGCCAGCCAATAAGCAAGGTGCTCCGCTATAGCTTAGTGGTTGGCGCAGGACTAAGCTCAACCATCGGTGCGAGTGGCCACTGGACCCAGCGCGGCTGACCCCTGCCCAGTGTGTCCAATTTCCCTCTTTATCTCCCCCCCCCCCCCCCCCCCCCCCCCCCCGTCTCAGTGTCAGCCCCGACCCCCGGGTACAGTAGTTAACTGAAGCTCGGTGGACAGCATCCATTGATAAAGAGCCTTTCTAACAAAGCCAAGCGGTCCACAGTACAGAATCGTACCCCCCCCCCTCCCCCCCAGCACTTATTGAAGGTTTAGGGAAATGGATCGACTGTGATGATAGCTGATGGATAGTGCCTGATTTGCCAGCTTGATGCCTCCAGATCAATGCCTAACATTTTAAGCACTGCTTGAAGCTATCTTTGAAGGTGGTGGAAGACGTATGCTTTAGTTGTAATGTCCAAGCCATCTTTTGTACAGTAAGAATTGAACACGACCGGGATGTGGCCTATAATGAGGTCATGAGTCGTACGCAAAATGCGTCGATCCTCCTGGGTCCCTGCGATATCGCAGCATAACGTTTGCAAACGGCAGGTGTCTGAAGATTCTACCCCCCCCCCCTCCCCCCCCACAAATCATGAGGAGTTTCAAGATGGTTCACTGCGGGCCTGGCCCACACTGACACCACACAACTATCCCTCGTTAAGGTCTCGGTGCGGGCAAGCCGCCCGTTGTCTCCCTCGCGTGCTCACGTGCCATCAAGAAGTCGGTCACACCCATTGATCAGGGTGACGGGCCGTCCGTTTGGAGAGACAGCACGTCCGCTTGGTTTCCTCGTTAAAACTGACCTCATCCACGTAGGAAAAAGACAACCTGGAGTTGGGAGTTCAAATGCTAGAAACAGCTCTACTGACGCCCTCTGTCTTCGTCTGCCGGCAAGTCGACCAACAGACATGGGCTGATCAGCGCGATACGCCTTCAGTATCGGACAGACGGGGAAATGCCTTCAGTATGGACAGACGGGGATATGCCTTCAGTATGGACAGACGAGGAATGCCATCAGTATGGACAGACGGGGAAATGCCTTCAGTATGGACAGACGGGGGAAATGCCTTCAGTATGGACAGACGGGGGAAATGCCTTCAGTATGGACAGACGGGGGAAATGCCTTCAGTATGGACAGACGGGTTATGCCTTCAGTATGGACAGACGGGGGAAATGCCTTCAGTATGGACAGACGGGTTATGCCTTCAGTATGGACAGACGGGGGAAATGCCTTCAGTATGGACAGACGGGTTATGCCTTCAGTATGGACAGACGGGTTATGCCTTCAGTATGGACAGACGGGGGATATGCCTTCAGTATGGACAGACGGGGGAATTGCCTTCAGTATGGACAGACGGGTTATGCCTTCAGTATGGACAGACGGGGGATATGCCTTCAGTATGGACAGACGGGTTATGCCTTCAGTATGGACAGACGGGGGAAATGCCTTCAGTATGGACAGACGGGGGAAATGCCTTCAGTATGGACAGACGGGGGAAATGCCTTCAGTATGGACAGACGGCGGAAATGCCTTCAGTATGGACAGACGGGTTATGCCTTCAGTATGGACAGACGGGTTATGCCTTCAGTATGGACAGACGGGTTATGCCTTCAGTATGGACAGACGGGTTAATGCTAACTGGGTCTCTCGTTAACCCTCTGGCTGTCGGTAGCGGTGTTTGTCGCGGATTAGGGTTGGGCTCTTGCAGGAATCATTGCGACAAATCCCGACAGCCAAAGGGTTAAAACTTGTTTGTCCACCAAATGCCGCGGACTAATGTACGCGCGCAACAAACCCTCAAATCGTGCTGAGATAGCTTGACTTCACTAGTCTCCGTATTGCGGCTAAAGGACTGTGGAGTCACGTCGACTGATCAGCGCCATAGGTCGCCAGTATGGACAGGCGGAAGGTCACAGTGGGCTTTGTCCTGGTAATGTGTAACCAGAATCACGTTTTGTGCCCCGGTACTTGTTAACTCATTGTACCCCAAGACCGAAATCCCCAAATGTTGCCGTTGTCTTCTGAAGAATGCAGTGCAGTGCAGGACACAGATCGACCATGATAGTTCAAGGGTGATGCCAGAATAGCTTGGCGCCCATAGGCGCCAAGCTATTCTGGCATCACCCTTGAACTATCATGGTCGATCCTTATATTGCTGTGGTGTGTCTGGGGTAGAATGAGTTAATGTGGGAATTTGTAACAGGAATAAACGCACGTACAGTGAAACATGTCCAGCACGGCCACAACAAGCACCAAAAAAACAGACGCAATTAATCAAACGTATTTCAAGTTATCCGCTACGAAGGTGATTTCAGGACTGAACAGACTTTGACCCTAGCTAGCTAGGTCCTCACTAACCCGCTTTTCCGGACGAGACTCGAACTCTCTGCCACCAGATTACCCAGCTGCGCTAGATGAAGTTAATTTTGGGGCCACGCCCGTACTAAGAGAGACCGCTGGTTACAAGATCAATTGTGACGCTCTGAAGACAGCGGACCCAATGCGAAACAGGCCATCGGGCAGACGTAGGCCACAGTTGGCCCGCACATGACCGGCGGCCGATGTGGGCCCGATGGCCTGTTGCGCATTGGAAAAGGAATCACACGACATGTGAACTAGCCCTTCTTGAGAGACAAAGTCAATCTTGAGGTTCGACAGGGCAGAGGTTCCCACTGTACAGTACTGAGACAAAGTCAATCTTGAGGTTTGACAGGGCAGAGGTTCCCACTGTACAGTACTGAGACAAAGTCAATCTTGAGGTTCGACAGGGCAGAGGTTCCCACTGTACAGTACTGAGACAAAGTCAATCTTGAGGTTCGACAGGGCAGAGGTTCCCACTGTACAGTACTGAGACAAAGTCAATCTTGACTGTGGTTCGGCAGGGCAGGGGTTCCCACTGTACAGTACTGAGACAAAGTCAATCTTGACTGAGGTTCGGCAGGGCAGCGGTTCCCACTGTACAGTACTGAGACAAAGTCAATCTTGACTGAGGTTCGGCAGGGCATCGGTTCCCACTGTACAGTACTGAGACAAAGTCAATCTTGACTGTGGTTCGGCAGGGCAGGGGTTCCCACTGTACAGTACTGAGACAAAGTCAATCTTGACTGTGGTTCGGCAGGGCAGCGGTTCCCACTGTACAGTACTGAGACAAAGTCAATCTTGACTGTGGTTCGGCAGGGCAGGGGTTCCCACTGTACAGTCCTGAGAGACAAAGTCAATCTTGACTGAGGTTCGGCAGGGCAGCGGTTCCCACTCTACAGTCCTGAGAGACAAAGTCAATCTTGACTGAGGTTCGACAGGGCAGAGGTACCCACTGTAAACAAAGTCAATCTTGAATGAGGTTCGACAGGGCAGAGGTTCCCACTGTAAACAAAGTCAATCTTGACTGAGGTTCGACAGGGCAGCGGTTCCCACTGTAAACAAAGTCAATCTTGACTGAGGTTCGACAGGGCAGCGGTTCCCACTGTAAACAAAGTCAATCTTGACTGAGGTTCGACAGGGCAGCGGTTCCCACTGTAAACAAAGTCAGTCTTGACTGAGGTTCGACAGAGCAGCGGTTGCCACTGTAGTCCTGTCTCAGCGTGACGGGAGGCTCATCCCAGGCCAAGTCTCCAAAGAGGAAACGCTCACACCGTGACTGTGGACTGACACCGCCAGGTACAGGTAATAGCGCGGAGTGACTGATCCCCGCGCGGAACAAATGGCCCACCAAGGACATCGATCTCGTGAACTACCGGCGACCTGGCAAATCACTGTAACATGATACAACACTAAGTGTCATCGATCTCTCCGCCTATTCACGCGTATCAATCGATGCCATCACATATCATAGACGTTTATTGGAAATCGACTCCAGTCTAACGCCTCTAACCTGACCCCCTTCACGCAGTGACTGCCAACGGCTTTACATGTTTCCAAACACATCACACATTTGTCATTCACTGTCACTGTCAGACAACTTGACCCCCGGCATCAGTTTCTTACGCGGAATGAGACCAAGAGGCATAGATCCTCATGAGCCCCCGCATCTGCGGGGGCTCATGAGGATATATGCCTCTTGTGCTTGGGTGTTGCTGTTCAGGCTATTTCGGCCGAAGGGGTTAAAACAAATGAAGACCGGGAAAGCAGATGCTACGGAGGTGGGTTCTCTTTCAACATACGCGTGGCCACTATGTGAGGGACCAGCCGCCGCTCCCAGCCTGGAACATGCTTTATTCAGTCTACTCAGTAGGAACCACGGCACATGGGTAGGGCGGGGACAAAGACATAAAGACAGTTTTGTGGAGAAAAACGTTTTTGTGAGAACTAAAAAGTAATTTTGGGAGAGAAAAATCATATACAATTCGATGTTTGATTTTCAGCTGACAGCCCGACCCCCGTGTTTTCATTGTTTGTTATTTTGGAGGCTAAAACGTAACATGCCCCCCCCCCCCCCCCCCCCCCCCCAATGAAGAATATATCTTCTTATGCCACTGTTACTTGCAGAAGCAGCACACAGTGAAACTGATGAAAGACTCGTGTAAACAATCGGCGCCACGTCACACTGTAACACTTGATCCTTGTACACTGCGGCGCATCCTTTGAAACCATAAAAAAAAAAAAAAAAAAAAATGACGTGCTACACTTGTGATACCCGGCCGCAAGTCAAGCAGGCCTATCAGTGGAGTTTAAATCAAATGGTCGTTAAAGCTATTACCGACGGTCTGACACCAATTTCGCGTGTTGTGTACCCGTGGTAGCCTAGTCCACGCACCAAATTACAGGCAATTACTTCCCCGCCTGGACAAAGCACACAACACCGAGGCAGACGGACCGTGCCACGCTTCGAGCCGAGGTAGTTGAGAACGTATGTCGGGTATTCCACTACAGCCATCAGACTCAACACCCGCTGACTCGGTCATCCGCTAAAACTACATCGGCGGAACACAGGCATAAATAGGCACAGCAAGACGCGTAGATCCCCACGAGCACCCGCGATCAGCAGTGGTCTGTGAGGATCTATGCCTCTTGGAGATGGGTGTTTTGGTGTCATCCAACCCGTAAACAGACATTATCACTTGCTGTTACATCCTACCCAGTAAACTGGCCATTATCACTTGCTGTGTTAGAAGGTTGAGTAACCACACTGGTGGTGATGCAACTGATCAAGTACTAGTGATCACTTCGGCTGCTTCACCAACTTAACCCCAGTTGCAGGAGATGGCTGGACCATGATAATTCACGGGTAGTGCCGGCCAGATCAGCTTGGCCGCGCACTGCGCTGCAGTCTTCAGAGGACAACGCCAAAATGTGGGGATTTCGGTCTTGGGGTACAGTGAGTTTTAACAGGTTAAGATCAAAGTCGGCAGTTCCACGTGGAAGCCTTTCATCTGCAAGAGGGCAGTTTGGTGAGCCCCTGACAGTAGCTAACACAAACTGACACAGAGCGGTCTGTAAAAGGGCGCATGGTGATCTACGTTTGTTTAGGTCTCCGTGTGACATACTACTGACATCACTGCTTGACTGAAAACCACACAATTGGGTAGTCACTAGGTACACCAACAAAAAAATATTGTCCTGGGCGCTGACGAGACTAATTGTTCAATCTCACTGACAATTCGCCAGTCAAACACAGAAGGCCGATCATGGGGTTCACAGAGTACAACAATAAGCACCGCAAACGTGTACTATTTCAGTAATAATAATACGGGCAGTACTACTACAACTGAGCAACTATGTACAACTATTAGGGAGACTACTTCAACCACAGACCATTACACGCTCTTCATTTTGAAAACCTTGTTATCTCTTACAGAGAAGAAGCAACGAAGACAAACCATTCATTGAATAGACAGTCACAACACGGCAGTCATGTAACTCTTTCCACAATGGGTTTCCCTCTTTGCTGTGTTCTTGTCTTCGCTTGGCAGTCACATTGTTTATCTGGATTTCGTATGTCTAACAGTGCCAGAGACAATGGCTTGCATGATGGTTCCCATTTTATCTGACAAATGGCTTGCATGATGGTTCCCATTTTATCTCAGTAGAATGTGGATAGAATGTACCATGCTGTAAGTTACACCCCCTGCTCAAACTCCTTCACTGGCTTCCCATCCCCCAATGCATCCCGGGCCAATACAAGATTCTGTCCCTCTGCTACAAATCCCTGAACAACTGCGCTCCCGCCTATCTCTCAAACTTACTTCACCCTTACACTCCTCCCCACTCCGCCTCCGACCCTCTCCGCCTCAACATCCCCCGCACCAAACTCAGCACTTTCGGCCCCAGCTCCTTCTCAGTATACGGTCCATCCACCTGGAACACTCTCCCACTCTCTCTCCGTCAGAAACACTCTCTCTCCTCCTTCTAGTCCGCCCTCAAAACTCACCTCTTTCAACAGTTCTAGCACTATACCACCACACTCCCCACCCTAAGCAGACTGTCATAATGTATTTCACTATTTGTGGTAGGTGAGTCGTTGTCTAAAGCGTGCGCATGCATGCACGAGTTGTGAGTGCGCGCTTAGAGTTATAATTATTATAAGATAAGCGCATATACAGTAATTATTATTATTATACTCACATTTGTTGCATAACATCATTCAAGAATACTCCATCATACAAGTCTTTGTACTCCAAGGGCTTGGAATCAGGTGGCTTGAATGTTTCAATCTGAAAGACATTCATTTTTTTCATTAATCAAATGAGCATACAACACTAAATGCTCTATGACAGCTCTACAACATCACTGAAAAAACAAACAAGCAACACCCCAGATGTGTTCTTATTATTCACACAAAAGAAATTATTTCAATGAATCGCATAGCAACAGAATACAAATTATGTATTATTAGACTGACTGAAGAAATCTTTTATAAATGAATGATCAATACCAATTTACACATGTATCATTTTTCTCCAATTTAACTGAACTGTCGATCCAACCCCCCCCCCCCCCCCCACCCCCGCCTTTCTCCCACATGTAAGCATACTGGCAACAAACATAAAATGGGGATAATTAAAAAAAATGTGTGTAATTGTAAAGGTAAGCCACGAAGTTAATTAACTCATTCTACCCCAATGTTCACCGAAATCCTTAAATTTTGCCGTTGTCCTCTGAAGACTTCATTGCAGTGCAGGACACAGATCGCGTTCAGTGGGGCTTGCCAAAACAATCCTGCAAGGCACTGTGCAAGGAGGACGAAGGAGAGAAAGACAGAGGACAAGATGGGAGGACAAAATCTCAGAGTGGACAGGACTGAGGCTGGGCGATACGCTGAGAATGGCAGAGAACAGAGAGGAATGGAGGGAGCTGGTTGCCAAGTCATCAGTGGTGCCCCAAAGGTCGGCAAGACTACGGGCGATCCTTTATCTTCCTGTGGTGTGTCTGCGGTAGAATGAGCTAAACTAAAGGCAGGCCAGCGCGTGAGTCAGGTGAGTGTGTCAACTGACAAACCGTTACACTAACGTTGTCAATAGTCCAGGGTTTAGGGAACAGGGTTTGTGTGATAAGGACAGACGCGGCCGGCTTTATATCACATAAGCCTTGGGCCTACAGGATGAAAGCGGGGAGCGAAGTACTGACGCACGGCGTGTTTGATCTAATCAGTGCAAAGCTGATTTAAACACAGTCCTAGACGTTAACCCACTTAGCCCAGACGCAGTGCAGCAGGAGATGGATCGACAAGATCATTCCAAGGTAGTGCCAGATTAGGTTGGCCCGCGCCCGATGACGTCAAGCTAATCATGGCTGGCACTACCCTTAAATTACTGATGTTCGATCTATAGTCCTGCAACAACTTGACTACAGTCGTTAGGTGACTGCCTCCAAAACTATTACTATTAGTGAATTGCGGCCTTGGGCTTAACCCATTGCGTCCCAGGTACGAAATACCCACAATTTGGAGTTGACCTCCGAGGCCGACTGCATTACTGACAACATATGTTCAGGAGACAGCTCAGTCGACTCACTGATAGTTTTAAGGGTGGTGCCAGCATAGCTTGGCGCCTATAGACGCCAAGCTATTCTGGCACTACCCTTGAACTACGATGGTCAATCCAAATCGTGTTGTGGTGTGTCGGGACTGAATGAGTTAAACGGGTTAATAATGCCGCAGACTCCCCTCTCTTGCCGGACCTCGCCGGCCGATCTCCCCGGCCGTCAAGACATTATACAATAGTACGGAACATGACGCGTTTTCTCCAATCTGCAAGAGAGACGGATTCTCATGAGCCGTTACACAGACCTGCAAGGGCGCTTGAGAATCTATGCTTGTTGCTGAAAGACTGGAGTAGACGACAGACTGATCAATCCCACTGTCTATTGCCGATAACACACTCCTGATTCCGATTACAAAATAACTTTGTTGTGATTGAGCCGTGCACCAAGTCAACTTACCCAAAGCACCAAAGGATTTGCCATGTAGTCGGTCTCAGCCATGGTCAGTTTCTGGTATCCACCCCTGACCAAGATCGAAAGCTGATAAATAACAAGTCATACACAATTTCGTACACAGCACACTGCAGCATCTAGTACTCCGCCGGTCACAAAGCACGCACCGCAATAAACATCCAATTCATTTTCTGAATGATTTTTTTTTTCTCCTTCTCGCCAATGCCCTACTGTTCTATTTCTCACAATGACCGAAGCCATTCAAACTGGGTCCCGTGGTCCAAGTCATATCGTGTGTCGGCTGGCGTTACCGTCGGCTCTCGAATCAAGTATCATTGTTGCCAAACAATCGAAGAGTTCGCGGCCTCTCAGTCATATGAGGGCTTGGTTCCACATTACAACAGCAAATCCAAACGTATAACGCTTTCACTCACAGAACCCAATGGAAACTAGGCCCACCTTATCATACCTGTCCACCGACAGGTACAATCATGCACAATGTCTTGCAGTACACCCGGTTCACACGATCCTATCTCAAAGCAAGTGGGTCACGCCGTCCAACGTACACAGCACCCGACCAACACAACTACCCAAACAAATCCGTGACTGCCGACCAAATGTGTCACAAAACATACACGGTGAAAGTGTGATCAACAATCTATTGTAATTGGACACGGTGGGTGCCTCCCAAGTGAACAGTGAAACCAGTAATTCACACACGCAGCAGGTGACATAGGAAATACCTGCGCGTAGATCACAACATTCGCGACAACACACAACTCGTGTGCGAGGACACATTAACGCAGAGTTAGATGCCGGGGCCGCGCTGGCAGACCGGCCAATCAGAAAATGTGTTGGTTAAACCCTGCAGAAAACCTGGATACGAATTAAGTGATGGATTTCAAGCGCAGAAAAAGGAGTTTTCAACGACAGAGTACTAGAAATTGTGTGAAGGGTGCAGACGAATATCTAGTACATGCGAAACAAAAGTCACAATTAATTTTTATAAAATTCTGCTAAACTGGGATGTTTTAAGTTTTTAAAAAGTAAAGCAGGCTTGATTTTATTGTTGCCATTGAAAAAAGGCTTGGGCCTATGACAAATTTGCTACAAAAAAAAACAAAAACAAAAAAACAACAACATGGAAACATATTTATCAAAGTTAGATAATGAAGCTGTTGAACTGCATGCCATTTATTTAAGCATGTCTTAACTTTTCAAAGTTTATAACTTATCACTCAAGGACAAATATTTAATTTAAAATGTTCAGGACCCCTTTGTTAAATTGCGCGTAATTTTCAATGGCCAGTACCTGCTCTTCATATTCCTAAATTTTGTTTTGAGTTACTTTTCTTTCACCGCATGCAAAAATCTGGCTGCAATGCAGAGAGACAGTTGGTTGGCAGTTACTGGCTTAGGAAAGGTTACTGCAACTGGCGGCTGGCCACCCAACAATGAAAATGGGGGATGGGGGGGGGGGGGGGGGGGGAACCCACAGTTTCCCCTGGCCCCTCAAAAATTATTTTGGTTTGAAAAATATTTTGGGGAGAAAAAAATTTAAATAAAAAAATTATTGGTTTTTTGAAGAACAAAATATTATATTTTCTGAGAAAAAAAATCAAGATTTTGATTAAGTTTGATTTTTTACAGGTTGGATTGTCACATGCCTTTGTTTTACAACCTTGAGGCCAGCGACTCACAACAGTGTGGCAATATACAATGACTTATTTTATATGTGTGGTCTATCACAATAGTCCTTGTTTTTAAATTTAGCACTTAATAAATGCTAAATTATTTATTAAAGTGGCTTGGTTCAAGGTGGGTTTTCAATGCTAAGCTTCACTATTACCATGGGTTCTCAATTATATCTTGCCACAACTACAACTCCTCTACCTTTCTTTACATAATCCAATTGCAAGAGTAGATAACAGAGGTTTTCTTCTGCCACTATTTGCAGTGGGACAACCCTCCTACACAGGAAAAGTGGAACTAAGCGAAAAAGTCTTAATTCATATTTCAACATTCAAATTCTTTCTTTTCTTCTCTCTTTTTTTAAAAGTACGTGTACTTTTAATCTTTTTGTGCAGCCCCATTGTAAGACATAGTAAACATATTTATAGAGGAATCATGATTAACCCTTTATTTCTGTACAAGGGACAGAACTGGTCAAGAAAATTATAAGCTATATGTACTGGTATTTGCATCCTTTATTAGCGCCGAGTTGGTATACCTCGCCCTGTATCTATAGGTTAAACACACCAGTGGCGCCATTACTGCGATTTTTTGCATCTGTCCGCTCACTCGGACGGGTCCTGTGCACCAGAACTGTGCGAGCAGGTAGGCTTCTGCACTTGAAGTGTGGTCTCGTATGTTCCTGCGGAAGATTGTGATCACATTTGAAAAACGGTTCATTTCCAGTTTTAGCTTTACTCCCCTTGAGCATAAAATGTTGGAGGGTGTATGTCCCTACTGGAAAAAAATATGTCTCTGGGGGATGTTCATTCTCCCCAGAACGTGCGTATTCCTGAATCAAGTCCATTGTAGTGCACTCGTCTCTCATATGGCGACGGCCATGACAGTGCTTTCTGCCGCAAAGCGATGCAGATGTCACAAAATCACCACCATTGAGGAAAAACAAAACTATTTTTCATATCTGCCGAATCGTGTAACATTTCGTGGTGCTAGCATAAGGATGCATTATTGCCGGACTGCATAGGGGAAAAGTTTTTTTTTATATTCATCTTATTTTGCAGCAATCAAACGTCATGTGATTCTTTCTCCGAGATTGCTCATTACAGGTGCAGAGAGCACACACTCTAAATCGATCTGGTGCACAGGATGTGTCGAAGCGACCGGCCAAGTGCGAAAATAGCAACAATGGCGCTGCTGGTGCAGGTCACCTAAGTACAGGGCTCAGCTTTAAGTTAGCATTAATGTTATGCTTGTATATAAATATGTAAATTAATTAATAGTACTACTGTAATCTTTGTAAATAATAGAGCTTATAGATGGTGCAGCGTCACGAAGGGGGGGGGGGGGGGGGGGGGGGGGGGGTGGGGTTTGTTTGGTGTTTGTTGTTGGCAAAGCAACGAACAGAAATGAAAAAAAATAATAGTACATGTATTTTGTAATAATAGACTTATAGATGCACCAATGTCAAACAAAGAACATTTTATTCTGATTCACTTCTTCAGCACCAATTTGGGTAAATACAATTATAATTTGTGATAGAGAAAGTAACTGTAAAAGTCGGTTATCAGATCCAATCCAGAAGTGATATACACATTCTGACCAGAAGCAAAAGAACACATTTGTTGATTGCGTTCTAATTCATCATTCAGGACAGGATGACACTACAGAAACATGTGTGTGCGGCCAAGAAACATGTTTGTGTGGTAACTGCTGAAATACGTGTTTGATATTTGCTGTTTTAGGTACAAACGATGAATAGCTTCGCAACTACCATGTCAACCGGAAAGCGCCCCCTTCCGGGTAGGGGGACATAACTGCTCAAGCAAATTATAATCTGTACATAATTGTATCCCTTGTAGTACTAGCATTAGTTAAAATGCCGATTGATTTTTTTGTGGATGGGATGCAGTTTCAAATTTGACTATCAAGTGTATGTAATGTAATGTCATCAACGTCTGCTTCAAATGAAGCCTTACGCCCCTAACACAAGTCTCACTGTTACAACATGATGGGAACAAGCAGACAGCGACAATTTAACCAAGGTTTTTGCAATATAATACAAATCCAGCAAGTTTTTTGTTTTTAAACTTTATGTGCATAAAACACACACATACCACAACCAAAGTTACAAATTGCAGAGTTACAGATCCGAAATCCAGCAAGTTTTAATGACTGCTGCTCGAGTTGAAAAAGAGATTTTCAGTATTAAGCTGTGCCATAACCAGTTAACCGGGGCCATATCATACTGAGGCCAAAAGCTTCAAATGTGTACACTGCCATATTCAAGCTACATTATAGTACTTACAGATAACGATATAGACCAATGGCTTTTAGTTCAAGGGTGGTGCCAGAATAGCTTGGCGCCTAGAGGCGCCAAGCTATTCTGGCACCACCCTTGAACTATTTTAGTCACAATGATTTCACACACTGGTGTATTCTGAATGATAAGGGTTAAATGCACAATCTAGAATAGAGTTGTTCTTTACACCTCGGTCGTAGCAGTGTTCATCAGATCCTTGACTAAATTTTAATCAGTACCAGCTCTACAAGAAATTAATTAACCCTTTCCATCCTGAGGCTAATTTTTAACAAATTTGCTTCTTAGCCTATGAAAGCCACATTACGGATTAGGAGACAGATCAAACAGTTTAGTTCAAGTGCAGTGCCAGAATAGCTTTGCACCTCGAGCGCCAAGTTAATCTGGCACCACCCTTGAACTAACATGGTTAAATTAATATCAAGCAATAGTGCATCAGGATGGAAAGGTTACTTTCCGGATGTGCATAGGACAGTTTGTAGAAAGGGGAACTTTCTCACCGGTCTCAACTGTGTCACTGCATGGAGTCTGCACCAGGCACAAGAGAGAGCTCACAATGAACAGTCTTGTCAAGCATTACGAGAGGTCGTTCAGAAAATCAGAGGTAGGCCAAAATTTGTATGTTTGACACAGTGGACTTAAAGTCCAGACAGATATGGGATGTCACACAATTTGTCAGAGTTATTATCTTACACAGTTAAGCCACCGCTTTTGACGAATGTGTAAAATTTAATCTAGATGTTCATTCTTTGATTTCTCATGGACACCTCTGCCAACTGAACATTTCTGTCGAAAGCTTTTGCCACCAATTTAAAATGTGCAGCCAGAGTTTTCTCAGTACGTTTGGAAATGGTAATTGGTATAAGCACACAACCAACTGCTGGCAAGTTCTACGCTTTTCTAAAACTATGACGGAATACCATCGGCCCTGCCAAGCATTTTTTTAAATAAAGGCGGAGACTGACAGCACTGCATGGCTGTTCAGTAGTGCTGATAACCCATTTAGCCCCGAGTCCTTTCAGCAGGAGACTGATTGACCATAATTCAAGGTTAGTGCCAGATTAGCTTGGCACCTGAAGGCACCAAACTAATCTGGCACTACCCTTGAACTATTATGGTCAATCCACCTCCTGCAACTGGTACAGTTGTTCCATAACACTCCAAAATGTTGGAAATGCACCCATGGGGCTAAAAGGGTTAAGCCCCAGAAGCATAATTTGGACATCCTAGGTCACACATCGCCAGTTCTCGGGTTACTAAAAAGTTTGGTAGTAGTGTGCAATACAGGTGCGTGCATAAACTCTCACATGGCAGCAAAACTATACAGTGGTCTGTCAGCTGGCTCTTAAAACTTTTTATTCAATATGCATAGATGCTTAACCCTTTTAGCCCCATGAATGCATTTCCCAAATTTTTGAAGTGTTACTTAACCATGACAACTCAAGGGTAGTGCCAGATTGGCTTAGTGCCTTCAGGCACCAAACTAATCTGGCACCATCCTTGAATTATCATGGTCAATTAATCTCCTGCTGTAGGGACTCGAGGCTAAATATTAACTTAGTGCACAAAATATGTAGTTTATGCTAAAACCTTTACCTTTGTAAAGCTTTATCAGGTCATCATCTCTCGACCATGATCAACAGCAAACATGTTATTTTCAGCAAACCTTGAGCAGCTATGTGGCAACAGATTACCTAGAGAACCTTTCAGGTCCACTTTTACGTAGCAACTAACCCCACACCATATCCTAGTCTTACCGAGCCTTGCTTTCTGAGATCCATAGTACCCCTCCAGACAGCAATACCACCAAGGCTTGCTCTTCACTAGAATCAATGACACTGCCCTCCTCACAGAAGCTAGCATCCAAAAGTGAAACGGACCTTTACCATTCATTGTCACAGCTGTGGATACATGTTTACATCATTTGCGCTACGAAATAGTGAAATTGAACAAAATCAGTGAGGAACGGCTCAGACTGGCAGAGGCGTTCATATACTTCCATTTATAGAGAAACTTCAGGACTCAAATTGTTTGAGTCATGGTCACCTTGAGCTTCGCTCTCGATAACTATGATTCAGTTTGAGAATGGGAGCCACAAGGTCCGTCCAGAAATGATAGTATTCAAACACTCCACTTCTATGCTATAATTGGGGCTAAATTTGGACATGTCACCCAACTGCCGCAACAGCTGGCACTACCCTCGATTAATTTCAGTTGAACGATCTCCTGCTGTAGTGCGAGTGGTAAATGGGTTAACCCCCTTGCACTTGCAGCCACTGGTAGGTATACTGTACACCGTCACAGCACTGGTAGGTATACTGCACACCGTCACAGCACCGGTAGGTATACTGTACACCATTACATCACTGGTAGGTATACTGTACACCGTCACAACACTGGTAGGCATACTGTACACCGTCACATCATTGGTAGGCATTCTGTACACAGCACTGGTGGCTGGATACACATGGAGATGAAATGCAAACAAAACTTAAAAAGAAGAAAGGCAAAGCCCTTATGACCTGCGTGTACGCCTGATCCAAACACGCGTGACAATAAGAGATGGCTTCTGCACCAACTAAATTCAGTTTTCTCACATTCGCGAAACCCTGTGGCCCTCGACCTTTGCGACAAGTCGATTAAATTAGTATACATAGGAAGGTGTTATCAGCAGTTACACGATACCCCCCCCCCCCCCCCCCCCCCCAGTTACTTGCTGCCCCACTGCACCTAGCCCCTTTGGCCTGCTCATCTATTGCCCCCCCCCCCCCCCCCATGGTCAAGGTAGGTAACCGCAGTCCTATGCAAGATGGATAACTCTTTGCCAATCGTTTTGAAGTGTTCAGCCCCATCCACTCAGAGGTAATTTTGAACCGCACCATTCTTCCCCCAGCCGACCTAGCGAGACCCCCACCTGGGTCTGCCCTGGGTGGGGTTAACTACATTATAGTTCCCAGGGTCACCCCCACAGGGTGGGTTTTCTCTCTATTCTGGGGCGTGCGTTTCAGTCTACCTTTGACCCATTCACCTTTATTTGCCTTTTTAAAACTCCCCCTACTGTCTGCGCTTCTTGTAGCTAATTAGTTTTTGGATGCACATCGCTAAATGGTCTTAGCTTTATTTTGGCCCCATGTTGTAGGTTTATTTAACGTATTGGACCGGCTTGCGACAATTCAATTTTTTTTTTCACAAGCAGTGCAGGGATGTCTTGAGAAAGTCTTCTCGTTGTCGGGACGTTAAGCAATGTACAATCAATCATTACAATCCGACCTAGCGATAACTTGTGCATCAATAGACTGGCCACGGGCACATCTACTTTTGAGAACTTGACTCTGGCTCTTTCAAAAACGGACTGATTTGTTAAACACTTGAAACCTGAATTTAGTCTCTGCCGTTTTTGGTAGCTAGTAAATACTCATTACGACCTCACCCCACCCCACCAAATTTGTACCAAGTTTGGGGTTGAAGTTGTGAACAAAATTGAGGAAAAACATTTCTTGTCAAAATGGACATTTTGGACCCATTTCCCCGAGCTTGTGAAACTTGACCACCCCAAAGTGTAATCTAAATTAGTATGCATAGATAGGTCTATCTTGCCATCAGTTATCTCTGTACCACGTTTTGGGGTTTAAGTTGTGAATAGTATTTGAGAAAAGGCATCTTGTCAAAATATGGCCATGGACCCATTTCCTGAGCTCTTTTGACCCTCAACCCTTCCGAGGGACCAACCAAATTTGTATGCATTGAAAGGTATTACTATCAGTTATCTTTGTACCAAGTTTGGTTTTGAAGTTGTGAATACATTTCCCGATCCCCTGTGACCTGGACCATTGCGAGAGGTCACCAAAATTATGTTTAGAAAGGTCTTGCCGCGAAGTATCCTTGGGCCAAATGTGAAGACTAGCTTGAATAGTCTCCGAGAAAATGCCAACAGATGATGGCAGACCACTGGCCAACTTCACATGTGAGCCAATAACACACACACACAACCAACCACTTTTGGAAAGCCAACTCAAAACTAAGAAAGAAAGAGGAGACCATATTACTGAAGACTCAACTCTTTATTGTTACAAGCCTCATGCTTTCTCCTCAGGCTTGTTGAATACATATGTGAGGCAACATTTGCCACAGTAATGGCGATCGAAGTGGGAAGCCATGAAAACGCCAGCTCCACACTCCTCATTGGGACACTCTCGTCGCAGGCGTGTGATCTTGCCATTCTCATCCACCTGAGGAAAGCAAAAACATTTGCAATATAAACATGAACGGTTCCAGTTTCTGTCGAGTAAACACAACATGCACCTATTTTGCAAACACAGGCCTAATCTGTCAATGAACAAGTTGGGATGAACCACACCCATAAAGTCTCTGAGATTGGACGCATTTTCCGAACATTTTGTACGATATGCACTCAAACATAAGAAAACAGAAGTTGTTTGGGTCGTATGTGTAAAATCGGAGAGCACTGCGTCAATTCACTGTATACCACTAGTGTGCTTTGCGTCAATTCAGGAGCATTGTACAACAATGACATGTTTTGTCCTTTACATCACTAATTCTTCTCCAGAAGGTTTTTTTCTGCTAGTCAATGGTCAATTTGGCTGAAATTGTCTTTTCCTGCTGCCGTGTGGTGTCGCTCTTACAAGGGGAAAAGTCACTATTGTAGGTGTCGTAGGTGATACCTGTTCGTGTGCATAGGCTTCAGTACTCGCACTACACTACAGGCCGCAGGTGTATCGCTCCTAAACTCGGTACCCGATTGGATGACAGAATACGGACACGCAAAGCGCAGTAAACCACATACCCATGGCATGCAGTATGTTAGGAGGACCAAAGATAATGTGCACGGACAGGGATCAACTAAAACACAGAGTTTAGCCCCTACTGTGTTTATGCTGTCTAGCGGCAGAAGCAGTGAGCTCAGTCGCTCATTATCCACCCAATTTAAATATGCTCTGAGGCTCTCAAATACATCTGAAAACACTGTCTCTCAAATACATCTGAAAACACTCTCTTCTACACCATCAGTCTGAGGCATGCCAACTATGACATAATACCCACCCTATTGACAACGCCCCCCACCCCAACAAGTCTCTTCTACACTACCCCAGCCTGAGGCATGCCCATCTATGACATACCCATGGCACGCTATTGAAAACACTCCACTGCCTCCAACCCTAACAAGTTTCTTCTACATTACCCCAGTCTGAGGTATGCCATCTATGACATAATACCCACACTCATGGATGATACAGCAAAAAGTTGAATCCTGGAGCGGGGGTCCGAGGGCCTCAGAAGGCCCTAGTAACATAATACCCACACTATTGAGAACGCCAAACCGCCTCCCACAGTAACAAATTTCTTCTACATGTCAGAGACAGTGTGTATGTCAGTTTAGTACTGAAGTTATGGTTATGAATGAAACAATATCACACCTTAATCATACTTTTCATTAAAACCAATTTTGACATGCTTATCGACGACTTTGGTCTTGGTACGATACACTGGAAAGCAAATGTTATTTATTTATGAGAAGAACTTTCATCATAACTTGGAAAATGTCCATGCGATTGCTCAGACACAGTAACGCTTGGAGTTTTTATCAGTGAATGTGTACTCTAAGGTGTCCTGTTGTCATCACTGCAATCACAAACTGTCTTAAGTAAAGCACAATCAAAACAGACCCTTGCTGCTTGCTCATCATTATAACCAAGAACACCAAAGCCTGCTTGGCTCAGTGACCCACACTATTAAGGCCAGACACGGTACCCCAAAAAGTCATTTTGGGTGTCCCTTAGTGTTTTTGGGTTGAGTGGATTTTTGGGTTGTTTGAGCCCCTTAGAACCCGGCCACAACCATAAAATATCCAAAAATACCTTTTATTTGCTGTAAAAAATAAAATGAAGCACCTGCTCAATTTTTCAAGCGTTCGCGACGTCTTTTGCTCAAAAACATCGAATGTTTGGACCCTGACTACACCGCTTTGCGAGCGACGAACGCTGCCATGTTTGGGTCTATTCGAACCGGTTCCGTTTCTACTTTCCCATCCACAAACCAGTTGAAGGCTACAAAGGCTCTATAAATAGCTATCGGCGCGAAACTGACGTCACGAACGACCGGAGATTTCCTTGTACGGACGCTATGCTAACGAGATAATACTATTTTGCAAAACCGACCAATGAGCAGAGCGCCGAGTGTTCCGGGCGACTTCGGCTTTTTCCGGCCAGGCTCCGGGTTTTTCAACGTCCCACAATGCACCATTACGCATAGCGTACAACTCGATCAAAATACGAGAATCGCTAGTTCAGATCACACATTTTCTACGTTTTACATCCCTTCGGCAGTTATTTCACAAAGCCCATCAGTTGTAATCGTTGGAAATGTCTCCAACGGCTTCGAAGAAGTTGCGTGGTGCTCAGCTAGCAGCTGCGAGATTGAACAGAGGAAGAGAGATGTGTTCAAGCAGACGATTGTACATTGATTGTACATTGCTTAACGTCCCGACAGCAACAAGGCTTTCTCAGGACGTGCCTGCACTGCTTGTGAAAAAAAACAACCAACTAAACAGAACATTGAATGTATGTCGCCAGCCGGTCAAACACATTAAATAAACCTAACACATGGGGCCTAAATAAAGCTAAGACCATTTAGCAACACACATCCAATATCAAGAGCTACAGGCAGTGCAGACAGTAGGGAGAGTTTAAAAAAGGCAAATACAGGTGAATGGACCTCGGGTAGACAGAAACACATGCCCCAGAATAGAGAGAAAACCCCACCCTGTGGGGCTGACCAGGGTGACCCTGGGAACTAAAAAATACCTAACCCCACCCAAGTCCCCCAGGGCAGACCCGGGTGGGGTTCAAGCAGACGAACCCGATTGAAGAGAGAGAGAGAACGAAAACATTCCTAAGCCTCATAATGTAAACGCCGATGGGCCGGTGGTGAAATCCACAACACCTAAGAAACTTGAATTGATGAAAGATGCTCACGACGTCGGCATTGGTCAGTAAATGATTAAAAAAAGAATGGTTTTACACATCGCTCAGGTGTATCTGAAATGGCAAAGTACAGCATACACTTTGTGCACCCGACAGTTTCCTTTGACATTTTACCTGCAGAAACTTCATCAGTGTGCATATATCAAAGACTGAGAAAACTTTTGCTTTTCATTTTCTCATGCGAAATATGTTTATACTGCATAATTCACATATTGATGACTATAAAGCTGAATTATGACAAAGTAAAGGTTGATGTTTACCTTATTCTCTGTTTTCTCATTTTCACTTTTTTTAAAATCTTTTATTGAATAGATCTCATAAACCTGAATAGGCACAGCATTCAAACTTTGCAGTTATGCTTGTTATTCACTTTGCTGCATTTTGTCAGAAGGATTTTGTGATTGCACAAGGGGGAAAAAAGTTGTGGCTATTCAATTCCCCAAAATCGACATTTTCCCTCTTTCAGCTCATGTAGCGTATTTCATCATGCATAACTTTTTTCCCAACAGCTTCAGAATAAAATCCTTCTGACAAAATGTAGTTGTTTTGACAAAGAATCACGAGGAAAAAAAAAAAAAAAAAAAAAAAAAAAAAACTTTGTTACTAAGTTTGGTAGTGTTTGAGATCTATTGCTTTGAATTTGTACTAAAATGTGTATACGGCGGCCATCTTGGTTGGTTTCCAGGGCAACGGGGAGTCGTACACACCCAAAAACCACTTTTTTGGTCTCGGCTCACCAAACCCTATCAAAATACATCAACAGTTTAAAACAGATTCTAGACAGACAAAAGCTCATATTTGGGGTGTAGTGTCTGGCCTTAAGCTCTGTGGCTTTGATCAACCCGATAGGTCACAAGTCTTCAAAGTGTCGCAACTCAAGTAAAAAGGTGCTGGTGGGCTTCTGCACAAGGTAAGTCCATATTTCCCCAAATTTATGCCTTTTCACACATTTATCGACCCACATGATCCATGACCTTTCAGTGTGGGACCAATTACATTTGTACGAAAAAACATTACCAGCACCTTTGTACCAAATATGATTTCAGAAGTTTGCAAAATATATAAAAAAATAATTTTTTTTTTTTTTTTTTTTTTTTTTTTACCAACAATGACATCTCTCAGACTCTCCACCATCTTGTAACCTTGACCATTCCGAGGGATCATCTAAATAAACATGCATAGAAAGGTCTTACCATCAGGTATCTGTGTACCAAGTCTGGTTTTGACGTTTTTCTTTGCCTATTTCTCTCAACCCCCTAAGACTATGACCTGAAGTCACTGAAATCGATATGTTTAGAAAGGTCTTGCCACACAGTATCACTGGGCCAAGTTGCAAGAATGTGGCACAGACTTTGCGAAAATGCCAAAGTTAAAGTTTCTTACAGATGATGGACAACTACACAGCCTTACTCTTGCCAGTGCAAGTGATTCAAAAAGAAAAGGGCATAAAAGGAACTACTGCGGGAGACGTGAAGACCACCATTTAGCTCCACAAGGTAGATGGAGGACATCCAATACCTTGTAGTATTTGAGCACAGCCAGCTTGACCTTCTTCTTCTTGTGCTTGTTCTTCTTGGGGGTGGTGTAGTTCTTCTTCTTCCTCTTCTTGGCTCCACCACGCAAGCGAAGCACCAAGTGAAGGGTCGATTCTTTCTGGATGTTGTAGTCGCTCAGGGTGCGACCATCTTCCAGCTGCTTGCCAGCAAAAATCAACCGCTGCTGGTCAGGAGGAATGCCTGTTTAAATACAGTTTACAACACTCAATATTTTTGTTAATTGACACCGCCCAAAATGATCATCTCCTCCATCCAAGGAACCAAGGCACATGCCAGTTGTGTCAATCATCACTTACCAAGATGCACAGATTTCTGCAAGTCACTGCAGCTGCAGTCACCCACTTGAATCTAAGGCCCTTGTAAAAGCTGGCTTAGAAAGTGGACAAGCATAGGCATCTGCCACCCAAAATACACCTCAAAGCAGGAAGTACCAACACAATTACAATAGGTACTCCAAACCTTCTTTGCATGACTCAGCGCAACCTAAATTTCACCCATTTTCCATCAGTGATGTTAACCAAAATACGTTGCATATATCAATAAAATGTATACTGGGTTGTAGTATGGTGTCTACTCTTTGTGTTCATGTGTGTTTCTGTGCTTATTTTTACATGTTTAGTACTTATATTTGTGTTTTACTGGCGTATCTGTTGTTCATGACTTGTCGCGGCGGCACAGCGTGCGCGCGTTGTTCACAGCACACATCCGCTTTTCAATCGCCTTGCATGTCGCGTCGAAGCAAAACAGGCTAAAAATAGCTAGCCAGTTAGGTAGAGTAGAGCTAGCCCTTCATTTTCGTATAATTTATTTTTGCATACGATCATGGGAACGTATTCAAATTTCAAGTAGAAAAGTTTCAAAGTAATATTCTCACTCTTCTACAAAACAGACAGGAGCGAAAAATATATGCCTAAAATTGTCAATCATTTTTCTATATTACTGCCAAGTTTCGTATATATTCATTACTTTGACTCCGCACACAAAGCAAAAGAGCGCACATGCTGCCTCAGTGTACGAGCCAACGCGTGTTCCGAGAATGGCGTGCACAAACGATAGCGAGGCTGTAGTTGTACCATGTGCTTCGGCGAATATATATCGTCAGATTTAGCCAATCTACCGACTTCAGATGAAAATATCGATATGTAATACCATTTTTTGATTGATCTGTACATTGCTAGTTTTTACATTTGCATAGCTGCCAACCTTGAGGCAACGAAAATCCTGAGCTGCGGCCTCCACGATGCTAGCCCTTGCTTCCAGGTGCCGAAAAATCAAACAGGGGGGGGTACGCACCTTGCTCCAGCCGAATAATCAAACACAGTGCGCGTCATCCCGCTTAGGTTTACTGTGCAGCGATGTTTATGTCCGCCCGGCACATTTTACAAACGGCAAAGTGTTCGCCCTTTCTCGATTCGTCAATGATGCAAGGAAGGCTTGGATTCTGGATCGAACTTCACCAACCACTTCTGCTTCTTTGGAGGCATCATTTTGTTGAAAATCGAAAATAACACTTGTGAAAATCGCTAAGCATGTGCTCCAGACCAGGGCAATTTCGAAGGAACCGGAACAAACACAGAATGGATGCAAATTTGCTGCGCATGCGTAATCAAGACTGGC
Organism: Semisulcospira habei; assembly: GCA_036245525.1. Classification (NCBI taxonomy): domain Eukaryota; kingdom Metazoa; phylum Mollusca; class Gastropoda; family Semisulcospiridae; genus Semisulcospira; species Semisulcospira habei. The sequence continues at coordinate 149,118,549 of BTPG01000004.1, forward strand.
TGTGGGTCCCCGAAAGCTTAGCGGTACAGTATAGCGGCAGGCTCTCAACTACAGGCGCTTGACTGGGAGCGGTACGCCAAAATGCATCGAATTTTCAAACAAAACTTGAAAATCTGATAATCGGGAAAAATGTACAAAAAACCGGAAAATCGGGACTTGAAAAAAAAATCAGGAAATTCCCGATAAAATCGGGAGGGTTGGCAGCTATGCATTTGCTTTTCAATTGTATTCGAAGTGTTTCTTTTGAGCAAGCATCGGTGCTGTCTTGCGAGGTAAACAAAGCGCGTTGGGTTATCGTCGGAAATACCGAATATAATCTTCTCTTTCACAAGAAAGTATGAATTAAACATTATTACTTTATAAAAGATGTTAATGTACGTTTATATTTAAGTCATTATCTTCTGGCGGTCGTAGACTTTGAGATCAAGTTATTTTTGTGAAGTCACTTGACCTTGTTTTTCGTCTGCTACAGTATGATGAAGTACTTTCTTTTTTTAGATCAGTGTGTAGTTTTCTGTCCGTGATTTGTATAGACAAGCAAATTTGACACAAGTGTTACAATTATAATTCAACAATTTAAATAGTTGAAATTGCTGGTGATCAATTTTGTGTTGTTTGTCAATTTATATATATATATTTTTTTTTATTGGGTTGGGGGGGGTGGGGGTGATGGCAAAAACATTTTCCTCTTTGTAATCTATCCTGTTCCATTATTCAGATCTCATTATCCTGATCATTTTGATGTTTAAATCATGTTTCTATCTTAATTACAACCCAAGATATGATTTTTCTTGTGTTTTGTTGATTTTCAGCCATCAAAATCAGTGATTTTAATAAGTTTGAGGATCATTTTCAGCAAGATGCCCTTGTTCAAGAGCCTCGAAAAAGACTAGGCTGTCACAGATTACTAAAAAGAGTTGATTATAGTAGAATTTAGTACCATTATCACTATAAGGTTGGTTGTGTGAAATTCCAAAAATGCCAAATCATTCAATTTTCACTGTTGCCAAAAAGGCACGCAAAAAAATAAACAAATTAATTCATAACTTTTGATCTAATTGTCCGATTATTTTCAACTTGATATCATTGGAATTAGAAAAATGAGACCTATCTGAAAAACATTTTACAAATATGATCATGTAACTTTAAAAAATCACGTTGGAGTACCTAATTACAATCAACACAATTACAGTGGCGGCTCAGGTATGGTAACGCTTTGGTTTGTATCATTATAAATCGTAAGGTGTCCTAAGCTTGTCATCACTGCAGCCACTCATCCTACAGCTAGGCTCAATCCTACTTCATCATCATGAACATAGCAAATACCAAACATATTGTAAGCTTTAACAGCAGACAATGCAACGGTACCGTAATGCACTCAACTTAAAACTACCAACCTTCTTTATCCTGAATTTTGGCCTTCACATTTTCAATAGTATCACTGGGCTCGACCTGCACAACACAAGCAGTTTTAAATTACAAGTGTGACCTGTACAAGACAGGCAGTTTTAAATTACAGTGCACATCAATCTCAGGCTGGTGTTTAACGTAGTCTGCAGGCAGCTCAGTTATGGTAACGCTCGAGTTTGTATCATTATAAATCGTAAGGTGTCCTAAGTTTGTCATCATAGCCGCCACAGACATATATCTGTTGTGAATAATAGTGTCCTTTTTAAACAGTCGTCATACAAGATTACAATCAATTATATCAAATGTACAGATTCTTGCGATAATTAATAATGGAAAGAAATCCACTAGCAGGGATGCAAATAGACATTTCTGCAGATGGTCAAATGTCCTAGATTTTCCAATATGAATAAGACATAATGCCCGCCATGTAGAATTTTAATACCAACAAGCAAACACTGAAATGTTCCTGAAAACTCGCATGACGACTCATTTATTTTGCTCGTCAGTATAGTAGGTACACATAGGACAGTGTTTTGTGCAATGCAGACTTAGACCGTTAATGTGCCAATTAATATATGAAGCCAAAGATGACAGAAAAATTATCGAAAATAGCACTTTTGAGGCAGTTATAACAGGACATTTGACCTACATTAATCCAACATTCTAGCCCTGCAATCTATGACCAATGTCCCTAGTTGCATCCCTGTACCGGAAAAAAAATCCACTTGATACCTCAAGTGTGATGGTCTTGCCCGTAAGGGTCTTCACGAAGATCTGCATTTTGCCACCTGAAACAATCAAAACTCTCAGAGGTCTGAATACAGTTCACATAATATATATGGTAATAACAGCATGAAAACAAGACCAGTAACATTTATAGTATTCCTTCTTCAAATAGTATCACTGGATTACTTCGTGAATAACATTGTTAGAGTGGCAGCTCAGGTATGGTAACGCTTGGGTTTGTATCATTATAAATCGTAAGGTGTCCTAAGCATGTCATCATTGCAGCCACTCAATCTCATACTACTGATAGGCTCAACCCTACTTTTTACTGTCCTATACTAGTTTACTACTGATTAGTATCTTATTATTATCTTACTCTTCTTAGTACAACGCGGACAACACGAAACGCAGAGCACAGGGTTCAACTTCACGCACTTACTAAGTTACTTACTCACAGTCAATGGTAAAAAAAAAAATGGTTTTCAGACAGATTAAAATGCTAAATCTCATTCTTTGTATACACTGTATATCGTGATTATTGCACATCTCCTGTGCTTTGAACAGCTATTCCGGCAAAATGGCACGTGTCCCACGAGATGGTCGAATTCAATGCACTTAATTTTCCATTAATAACACGCAAAAGCAAACAATCCAAACTCGTAATATCGTTTTATCATGAAAATAGAGTTTAATAAATACAAAATTTCTACACATCTTCAGGAAACAAACGAAATGCCAGCACAGTAAAGCAATTTTAAAACAAGCATGGGTATCTTACCTCTCAACCTGACGATGGCGGCGCATGGAAAGACTGAGCATGCGCCGTCTTTGTTACTCTCAAACACATTTCCGCTAGGGAACATACGAAATTAAAAAATAAATAACATTTACTTTTAAAGTAAGAACATACAAGCAGTGCGTTAAATGTGAAGTTAATGTGTGCTAGTTTATTGGTATTTTTCTTTACACCATGAATGTTTTTAAGTAGAGAGTATATTCAAACTTGTTCGTCTGCTTCCGGTATTAGACAAAATGTCTACCAAATCGAAGTACGTGAGGACAGAATCAGAGATTGAGAAATACCGAACTGAATCCAACTGGAAAAAGGCTGTTGAAGCAGCCCGGACGGTTGAACATAAGTCCTCAGAGCTAGGTATGTACAACAGCACTATGATCCACGATAATCCTGCACACTTTGCAGTACTCTGCACAATCAGTACAGAGTGCTCTGCATGCCAACACGACACACCTTGCGATTTAATACGGCACCAGCGACCGAGGACGACTGAACCATTACTGCTGCATACCGCTATCCAATATAGTTGTGTCCGGTAGAAATAAAGCAGTCATCATCGGCCACTCATGTTCATAGGCCAAGAGTAAGGTAATCGTGACGGTACACTAATATGCATGTATATGCGTCTTGGGTCTGTTTCAGCTTCTCTTATTTTGCTGGTGTACGGAGAGAGCCAGTTGGAAGAGTATTTGCAGGAACATGAGCCCGTGGAGAAGAACCACCACAAGGCCAAAGTGCAGCTGAAAACCGCAGAGGACCAGCTGCACAGAGCTAGTCAGGCTAGCGACAAGGTACCACACCTGTCGGTTCAAGCACTGTGTTTACACCATCACAGCAGTCCGATAGGGCTCGGGAAGTTCCCCATGTTGCCTAGGAATGTCAGTTACCACGCCACCATCTGGAGGGGACACGCTAGCCTGGCGATAGACTTTAGATAGTAGCGAAGTAGTGTTTCAACATGTTTTTCTTCATGTTTCCATCTCTTTGGAAACAAACAAAAACAGATTCTGGTGAGCGGTTTCCTATGGTGATGGCAAGACTTGCTGTTATTGCTTATAGCACCTCAGGACTTTCCTGACAGCGATTTCCCGATGAGCGCATGAGTCGCGTATCCTCTCAAGATGGCCGCCACGCCTAGCGTGTTGACGTCAGCTTCCCGAGCCCTATAGACTGATCCACTTTTCTTGACGTGAAGATTTATGCTTAGCTCGTTAGGTGGGGATCCGGCAGGCTTGCTATCCATGCTTCATGGAAAATAGCACAAAAGTAGACTGTTATTATAGAAAAGCGTCTTATTCAATGTTTATTTTTGTACCCTTTTTAGGATGGCATATCGTCTGACGTATATCATTATATGACTGTAATCAGTACAGCAAGTGGGGATATTGTCAGTCTAGAGATCATGTAGTTATGGGACCATAAACTTGGCATTTTATGAAATACACATTCAGTCTGTCTAAAAATGTATCTTTTCCTTCCCTGCTGCTAGTGTTAGTCTGTTTACATCAGTGAGGTGTCTCTCATCCCAGCCAAGTGGGGCCAACATACATGCACAAATGCTTCACACAACTGACAGAACTACCATCCAATTTAGCAGATCAAATATAAATACAAGTGATCAAGTTAGTCTAGGAAGAATATTGTGGAACCCTGAAAAGCAGAAATTTAACTTTGCGCATACATAGTGATGTCTGGTGAATCTCAGGGTTCAGTATGCGCAGTGATGTCTGGTGGATCTCTCAGGGTTCAGTATGCGCAGTGATGTCTGGTGGATCTCTCAGGGTTCAGCATACGTAGTGATGTCTGGTGAATCTCAGGGTGCAGCATACGTAGTGATGTCTGGTGAATCTCTCAAACCCCAAAATAGTGAAGATAATTTATATTTCCATGCAGTAGATCTAGGTTGGATTTGACAAAATGAGGCTTTTGTGCGAAGATACATCGGTAAAATTGCTGTCCCACATGTAACACGTGGTGTAAACACAACAATCCTCCCCTCAACGCACGCGTTGCACAACAACACCCTGTGTAAAGGCGTGTGTACCAACACATATAAAAATAGGGTCTATTTTTTAACCTTTACAACTTAGACCTGGTGAAATAAGAACAAATGAAGATTGTCTATGAAGACAATAGTAAAGAAACCCGTCTCGTGTGATCGGAATTGCGTTACATGTGAATACACTTCGAGAACTCTTTTGCGGATGAATAACGATTTTGCCCAACTTTCGCAGATAAATATATACACACCACAGCGGGCTGTGCGATCCGCAAGCTATTTTGGGTGCCTCCGTTGTTTCCTGCTTGATCGAGCATGCGTGTACCGCGTGGTGTAAACCCCGGAGCAGCGTGTTACATGCGAGGTGGTGTACAGTGATGTGTGTGACGTTGGAAAAGCACTTGAGCTATAAGAATTATCATATTTAAAAAGCTGTTCACATTTGCATCAGACGAAATTTAGTCAAGTTTCTTGTGTAAAATTTCTGGTTGCAAAAAGCATGACTCGAACGTAATTTAAGGGAAATTACACCGCCATGTTGGTGTGGGCGTTACGACTGCGTCAGTGTTTCTTCTAACAATTGAAAGCAATTGAATATTAGTATGTAGCTACAGTAAGACGACATGTGCTGTGGTAATAAATGTACTTGACAGTGAGTGGACTGAGATTACCAGAAAGAAATTATGAAAAGTGATTGATTGCGAAATTTTGTCCCCCGCACGTAACTCTCACAATCTGAAGCCAGGGGTGTAATTACGTTTGAGCATTTACAAAACAAAACTACAAGATAGATTGATCAATGTGCTTTAAAACAATGATTTTGGCTAACTTGTTCTGCTTTACACCCTTTGTTTCTTGTTACATCAGAAAGACAGGCATAAATAGTGTGATGGGTTACACGCGGGAAACACCCTTTTTGTTTCTTGTTACAACAGAAAGACAGGCATAAATAGTGTGATGGGTTACATGCAGGACACACAGCAGTATGGCATTTTCATCACTAAAAACACCCACAAGCACCAACATGTTCATTTTATTTTTTGCATTTTTGTATAGTCGGGTCATCGGGCTGTAGTACAAAGCAAACAGCAAAAAAATACTAGCACTTTCATTTTTTGATCACCCATGTCACAATTCTGAGCAGTTTTCAGGAGAGTGACCTTTCAGCATACGCAGTGACGTCTGGTGGATCTCTCAGGGTTCAGCATATGGAGTGATGTCTGGTGGATCTCTCAGGGTTCAGCATACGCAGTGACGTCTGGTGGATCTCTCAGGGTTCAGCATACACAGTGATGTCTGGTGGATCTCTCAGGGTTCAGCATACGCAGTGATGTCTGGTGGATCTCTCAGGGTTCAGCATACGCAGTGATGTCTGTTGGATCTCTCAGGGTTCAGCATACACAGTGATGTCTGGTGGATCTCTCAGGGTTCAGCATATGCAGTGATGTCTGGTGGATCTCTCAGGGTTCAGTTGCTCATGTGGCTGACCGCAAGCTTTAATCCACTCTTTCTCATGTGTGCCAGTCATGAGAAAGGCTTTGGCAATGGAAAAACTGCATATCTGGATATCGATCAGGGTATCAGGAAAGTGATTTACATTTTCCATAGCAACAGTGCTTTCCATAGCAACCAGGCTTTCCATCGTCAATGTCGGCTACAAGAACAGAAAATACCAAATAATCAAACAATGAATTTGGTTTGTTTTGCCAGAGCTCGGCATGGCACATGGTACTACAGTGTGCTAATAGGTCGAGGGGCTCTAGTGCGTGCAGTTTGAGTGACATTTCAGGCAAGGAGTGGGTCGGTCTAATGCTTAGTGGACTCGGTCGAAAAGTGATCAGTGGCTACTCTTGAGGATGAGCTGTTTGGCATTTTGTAAATTAGTGGATTATGGTCTGTTTTCAAGGGGTCCTAGTCACTTGCTGAGAGTGAATTGGTGGATTATGGTCTGTTTTCAAGGGGTCCTAGTCACTTGCTGAGAGTGAATTAGTGGATTATGGTCTGTTTTCAAGGGGTTCTAGTCACTTGCTGAGAGTGAATTAGTGGATTATGGTCTGTTTTCAAGGGGTCCTAGTCACTTGCTGAGAGTGAATTAGTGGATTATGGTCTGTTTTCAAGGGGTTCTAGTCACTTGCTGAAAGTGAATTAGTGGATTAAGATCTGTTTTCAAGGGGTTCTAGTCACTTGCTGAGAGTGAATTAGTGGATTATGGTCTGTTTTCAAGGGGCCCTAGTCACTTGCTAAGAGTGAATTAGTGGATTAAGATCTGTTTTCAAGGGGTCCTAGTCACTTGCTGAGAGTGAGTGTTTCCTGTTGTGCTCAATGGAAATGTCTGGTGTTTTGATGGAGATGGTGGTGTCCGACCATTTAATGGCATTAATTTATGTTTTTTTTTGGTTTTTTTTAACCCTTTGACGGTAATGTTTTTTGTCACCATGACACCTGCAGGACCCTAACCCTTCCTGCTAGACACACCAGTACACGTGCTAGACACCCAAGTACACATGCTAGACACCCAAGTACACGTGCTAGACACACCAGTACACGTGCTAGACACCCAAGTACACGTGCTAGACACACCAATACATGTGCTAGACACACCATTACACGTGCTAGACACCCAAGTAATTGTGCTAGACACCCAAGTAATTGTGCTAGACACCCAAGTACACATGCTAGACACCCAAGTACACATGCTAGACACCCAAGTACACTTGCTAGACACCCAAGTAAATGTGCTAGACACACCAGTACACGTGCTAGACTCCCAAGTACATACGTGCTAGACACCCAAGTACACTTGCTAGACACAACAGTACACGTGCTAGACACACCAGTACACATGCTAGACACCCAAGTACACGTGCTAGACACACCAGTACACGTGCTAGACACGCCAGTCCGCCGTGAGATGGCCTTAGTCGCCTGCTCGGCGTTAAACCCAAATAACTAACTAACTAACTAGACACGCCAGTGGGCTACACAAGTTGACCCGTTCAGCCCCACGACCGCATTTCCAAAAGTTTGATAGTGTTACCTAACATCTATGTACCAGTTGCAGAAGATGGATTGACCATGATAATTCAAGGGTAGTGCCAGATTAGTTTAGCACCTTAAAGGCACCAAGCTAATCTGGCACTACCCTTGAATTATCATGGTCAGTCCATCTCCTGCCCTAGGGCTTCGGGGCTAAATATGTTAGCACTGCAGTGGTCACTGTTGTATATTTAGGTCACGATATGCGACATACAGTGTCTTGTGTTACAGTGCATGTGGCATACAATGTTTTGTGTTACAGTGTATGTCACATACAGTGATTTGTGTTACACTGTATATGACCTTGGTATTCTCACAATGAAGGACCAGGGTATTGTGAGGTGGGCTATACAGTGAACTCCCAACTTATAAATGCATACTCATGTGAAGTGTGAAGTGTACCCAAACATCGTAAAATATCCACAAGAGCTCTTGTGTGCTGTGTGATCCTCATGAGCACATGCACCCAGAGAGATTATCAAGACCCCCCAGTATTCTAAGAGGTCCTGTGAAGACTGAAGATGAGGATCAAGGGGACCTGCAGATTTGGACAAGCCCATCAAGATATCTCAGATTGAGGGGCTCATAAGAATTGTACGCGCTCAATTTCCACCTGCACAGACGCTTCCACCTCGTGCCATCTCCCCTGTGCCCTTGTGGAGAAGCAGTGTAGTCCTCCAGGACTGTGGGAGCCACCAGCTGCTGAGGGAGGAGGTATGGCCGAAGCCCGCCAGAAGACCACAGATTTCATTTTGAGAGCCAAACTCCAAGTATGACGGTGTTCGAGAAGAAGAAGAAGAATTGTATGTGCAAGCTGGGCTGATAAGAATCTCTGGGTGTGCACATGAACATTCCTTTTGCTTATGACTGGCAGTTCATGTGGAGACTGTTCACTCTGCTATCTCATCATCATCTGGTCACATGGCCTTGATTTGAAAGCCAAACCCAGTGTAACACAAGGCACCGTGTGTGATATACACTGTAGCACAAGACAATGCGTGAGATATAGTGTAACACTGGACACTGTGTGTGATAGACAGTGTGACACAAGACACTGTGTGACATACAGTGTAACACAAGCCTCTGTGCGTGATATACAGTGTAACATTAGACATTGTGTGTAATATACAATGTAACACAAGACACTGTGTGATATGCAGTGTAACACGACAGTGTGTGTGATATACAGTGTGACAAAAACTGACATGAAGTACAGTGTCCTAAAAATATACGACAGTGACCATTTCAGTCAAGTTAACAAATTGAGTCCCAAGGCAAAACTGACCAATCTTTAGAGTTGTCTTTTGAAAACTACAACTACAGTTTAGGAAACTGATGTGATAGCTCAAGGGTGCCGCTAGAGTAGTTCCTGTCTTAAAGCTGTTCTGGCACCACCCTTGAACTAGCTTTTGTGGTGGATCTACATTTTGTTGTCTTGTGTCAGTGATGAATGGATTAACTTATGTAGCCATACAGCAGGAGATGGATCAACCATGATAATTCAAAGGTAGTGGCAGATTAGCTTGGCATCATCAGACACCAAGCTAAACTGGCACTACTTTTGAATTATCATGGTTGATCCATCTCCTGCAACTGGTACATTGTTAGGTGACACCTGAAATTTGGGAGATGCAGCCATGGGGTTAAATGGGTTATCACTGAACTTATGATCATAATCTTGATGATAATCTTGATGATAAACTTGATAATCTTGATGATAATCTTGATAATCTTGATAATAATCTTGATAAACTTGATGATAATCTTGATGATAATCTCAATGATAAACTTGATGATAATCTTGATAATCTTGATGATAAACTTGATGATAATCTTGATGATAAACTTGATGATCTTGATGATAATCTTGATGATAAATGTGATGATAATCTTGATAATCTTGATGATAATCTTGATAATCTTGATGATAATCTTGATGAAAATCTTGATGATAATCTTGATGATAACCTGATATCTTGATGATTATCTTGATGGTAAACTTGATGATAATCTTGATGATAAACTTGATGATAAACTTGATGATAATCTTGATGGTAATCCTGATGATAATCCTGATGATAATCATGATACTAACCTTGATGCTAATCTGCTCCTGTTTGCTGCAGATCGGCATCCAGGCCCAGTTGCTGCTGAGTAAACTGCTGTACTGCCAGGGTGGGTACAAGGAGGCCCTGGACATTCTGGAGAAGATTGACCTCCACAGCATATCTCTTGCCTCCACCAACAATCGCATGTTTCACATCGTCGCTGAAGCGTATGCTGTCAAAGGTAGCACTTAACTCTAAAATGGCATAAAGTATTGTAATAAAAGAGGGCTTTCAATGTATTGGTATTTACATGATAGTGGTACATCCATAAGAAGTAGTGCCTTAACCCTTCTCATTCGGAATACACCAGCACCCTCACCTCCGATCAACTCTTCCTCGACTTTGACACCTCTTCTATGCTTCCCTCCGACCACCTCGCTATTCTCGTCGCCCTCAACCTACCTCCCCCCAAAAAAAACAAGCTCTTTGTCTCTCGTCGCAAACTAAAATCTGTCTACCGAGAGAACTTCTTCGACGAAGCTGTCGACCTTCTCTTGGACCCCGCCTCCTCTCCCGATCTTGCATCCCATTTCAATTCCTCCCTTCGAAAACTTCTAGACACCCATGCCCCTGTCACAACCTGCTCCATACCCAACCGACTCCCCTCCCCCTGGCTCACTGACGACATAGCTGAGGCCAAGCGCGAGCGTCGACAAGCGGAACGCCGCTGGCGCTCATCTGACCTCACCGTTCACAGAGAGATCTTCCAATCCACCAGATCCAAAGTCTGCAGAATGATCTCCGACTCCAAACGCAAACACCTTCAAAACAAAATCCTGGAATCCACTTCTTCCAAAACCCTCTACGCTACCATGAACACACTCCTAGGCACTTCTAAAGACTCTCCTCTTCCCACCACACACAGCAAAGAAGAACTTCCGTCCGCTTTTTCCTCCTATTTCTCCGACAAAATCCAAACTCTGCGCAACACACTCGACACTCTGCCTTCTCCGCCTTGCCTTCCTGACCCCCCCTTTTTCGGCACTCCCCTCTCGTCCTTCCGCCCCGTCTCTCAGGATGAAGTCCTCAAGACCATAAAGTCCATGCCTTTCAAAACCTGCGAACTAGACCCCCCTCCCGGCTTCCCTCTACTGGGACGGCCTCCCAAAACTTTTGCCCTTCATTACCGACATCATCAACACATCTCTAGAGAATGGCTCCGTCCCCGATATCTTCAAGTCCGCCATCGTTCGTCCTCTCCTCAAAAAATACAACCTCGACCCAAACGACTTCAAGAACTACCGCCCAGTCTCCTATCTCTCTTTCCTGTCCAAGCTTCTTGAGAAGGTTGTCCTCAACCAACTCAACCTCCACCTCGCTGACAACAACCTCCTCAGTCCCTTCCAGTCTGCCTATCGCAAACATCACAGCACTGAAACAGCCCTTCTACATATCCTTAACGTCCTGCTTCTCTCCACTGACTCGGGCAGCATCTCCCTTCTTACGCTACTCGATCTCTCTGCCGCCTTCGAAACCATAGACCACTATATCCTCCTCCACTGCCTTCACCACTCCTTTGGCATCACTGACTCTGCTCACTCCTGGTTTCTCTCCTACCTCTCCGACAGACAGCAGTCCGTCACCATCGACAGGCGTCTCCTCCAACCCAGTCAGACTCTCCTGCGGCGTTCCACAGGGGTCCGTCCTGGGCCCGGTCCTTTTCACATTCTACACCTCCCCCCTGTCCAACATCATCCAGTCTCACCACATACACCACCACCTCTACGCTGACGACTCACAACTACTAGACAAAGACAAACTCAACAACACTCAGACACTACTGACTCGCACGGCTGACTGCTATGAAGACGTGAAAAACTGGATGACAGCAAACAAGCTCAAACTGAACGACGACAAAATGAAAGCCATGCTGGTAGGCACTCGCCATAAACTTTCCCAGCTCCCTCCCTCTCTCCACCTTCAACAAGACAGCACCCCCATCTCCCTCTCTGACTCGGTCAAGAACCTTGGCGTTTTCCTCGATTCCTCTCTTTCCATGACCAGCTTCGTCTCCGCCACCGCCAAGGCATGTTATTTCCACCTCCGCCGCATCAGTCAGATCAGAAAATACCTCACTACCGAAGCTGCCACCAAACTCGCTGTCTCTCTCATCTTATCTCGCATCGACTACTGCAACTCTCTCCTTTCCGGCCTTCCTCACTCCACCACTCTCACTCTCCAGCGCGTCCAGAACAATGCTGCCCGCCTCGTCCTCAGAAAGAAAAGATCAGACCACATCACTCCCCTGCTCAAGCTCCTTCACTGGCTCCCCATCCCCCAACACATCCAATACAAGATTCTGTCTCTCTGCTACAAATCCCTGAACAACTACGCTCCTGCCTATCTCTCCAACTTACTTCACCCCTACACTCCTCCCCGCTCCCTCCGCAACGCCTCCGACCCTCTCCGCCTCCTTATCTCTCGCACCAAACTCAGCACTTTCGGCCCCCGCTCCTTCTCAATATACGGTCCATCCACCTGGAACACTCTCCCACTCTCTCTCTGTCAGAAACACTCGCTCTCCTCCTTCCAGTCCACCCTCAAAACTCACATCTTTCAACAGTTCTAGCACTACATCACCACACTCCCCACCCCAAGCTGACCGTCGTAATGTATTTTCACTATTTGCGTTACGTGAGTCATTGTCTAAAGCGTGCGCATGCATGTGCGAGTTGTGAGTGCGTGCTTAGAGTTATAATTATTATAAGATAAGCGCATTATAAGTACCTTAATTATTATTATTATTAAATAAGTTTGACTAAAATAGTTCAAGGGTAGTGCCAGAGTAGGGCGCCAAGCTATTCTGGCACCACCCTTGAACTAAAGCCATTGGTTCTATATCGTTATCTGTAAGTACTATAATGTAGCTTGCATATGGCAGTGTACACATTTGAAGCGTTTAGCCTCTAGGCGCCAAGCTATTCTGGAACCACCCTTGAACTAAAGCCATTGGTCTGTATCCTTATCTGTAAGTACCATAATGTAGCTTGCATAATTATGGCAGTGTACAAATTTGAAGCTTTTAGCTTCAGTATGATATGGGTTAATTTTTCGTATGAAAATGACTTTGTGTCTTTGCTGATGTGGAGGTGTAATTATTTTAACTGAAGTTAAAGTGGTCTGCTCCAGGGTGTGTTGTAAGATTTAGTCGCTATAGTGTGCTGATACAATGGTTTTTCAGTGTTGCCTTGCCTCAGCAAAGAAATTTCTAGCCTTCTTTTCACAAGCCAGGGGAGCAAGCACACATAACACAAGTTTTGTACTGCCCCTGGCAAATGGCGGTGGATCTCCCCAACATACAAAGGAGAAGAAGAGAAAAAAAAACATTTTGCAATATCCAGACTTTATGAGTAAAGTTGGCCCTTTGGTCCCTCATTGTTGTAAGACATACCAAGAATATTTACGAAGAGGATATTGCAAATGAATAACCATTTATTACGAAGAGGATATTGCAAATGATTAACCATTTATTACGTAGAGGATATTGCAAATGATTAAGAATCTTTAGGAAGAGGATATTGCAAATGATTAAGAATCTTTAGGAAGAGGATATTGCAAATGATTAACCATTTATTACGAAGGGGATATTGCAAATGATTAACCATTTATTACGAAGGGGATATTGCAAATGATTAACCATTTATTACGAAGGGGATATTGCAAATGATTAACCATTTATTACGAAGGGGATATTGCAAATGATTAACCATTTATTACGAAGGGGATATTGCAAATGATTAACCATTTATTACGAAGGGGATATGGCAAATGATTAACCCTTTATTATGAAGGGGATATTGCAAATGATTAACCATTTATTATGAAGGGGATATTGCAAATGATTAACCATTTATTACAAAGGGAATATTGCAAATGATTAACCATTTATTACGAAGGGGATATTGCAAATGATTAACCATTTATTACGAAGGGGATATTGCAAATGATTAACCATTTATTACGAAGGGGATATTGCAAATGATTAACCATTTATTACGAAGGGGATCTTGCAAATGATTAACCATTTATTACAAAGGGGATCTTGCAAATGATTAACCATTTATTACAAAGGGGATATTGCAAATGATTAACCATTTATTACAAAGGGGATATTGCAAATGATTAACCATTTATTACAAAGGGGATATTGCAAATGATTAACCATTTATTACAAAGGGGATATTGCAAATGATTAACCATTTATTGCAAAGGGGATATTGCAAATGATTAACCATTTATTACAAAGGGGATATTGCAAATGATTAACCATTTATTACAAAGGGGATATTGCAAATGATTAACCATTTATTACAAAGGGGATATTGCAAATGATTAACCATTTATTACAAAGGGGATATTGCAAATGATTAACCATTTATTATGAAGGGGATCTTGCAAATGATTAACCATTTATTACGAAGGGGATCTTGCAAATGATTAACCATTTATTACGAAGGGGATCTTGCAAATGATTAACCATTTATTACGAAGGGGATCTTGCAAATGATTAACCATTTATTACAAAGGGGATCTTGCAAATGAGTAACCATTTATTACAAAGGGGATATTGCAAATGATTAACCATTTATTACGAAGGGGATCTTGCAAATGATTAACCATTTATTACAAAGGGGATATTGCAAATGATTAACCATTTATTACGAAGGGGATCTTGCAAATGATTAACCATTTATTGTTTGGAGCAGGCTGTTTTAACTCATTCACCCCTGATATATTACAACCTACCCCAGTGAGCAAAGGTCCTTGGGGCCACAATGTCCGCAGTGGGCCCACGCACAGCTGTGTGCGTGGGCCCACAGCAGCCGTCATGGGCCCAAAGACATTTTGTGGTTGGGGGCCAAGGTGTTGTGGCACCATCATTGAACTGTCAAGGTCAGGCTGTGTCAAAGACTGTCATGTGGTCTTTGGAGAACGTTCATCCTCGGGCTCAGTGTTTCCGTTTGTCTTCATGATCAGGTTTCTGCCTGGAGAAAGTAGCTGTCCCCAGCACCAGCAAATTCAAGGCCGCGGAGCGAGAAGAGAAGATAATCGCATGCTATGAGAAAGCCGGAGATCTGGCCATTGTGTTTTTACAGGAACATGACAAGAGCGCGCCCGCCTTGGCCTCCTCCTCTAGTCTCTCAGTTTTGGACGCAGGTGTCGGGCCGCTGATAGACATCGCTATCCAACAGTCGCCGCTGCTTCACATCAAGAATGGGTGAGTCCCAGAGTAAGACGACTTGGAACCAGTCACAGAATCCTTTTCACTCCATAAGCCGACTGACACAGTTATGAGACTCCGAGCGCCGAGTTAGCAAGGTTTTTAGCTGTCATTCATGTTGTTCGTTTCTTTATGAAATGTAACCCATTTAGCCACAACTCCATACAGCAGGAGATGGATTGACCATGATAATTCAAGAGTAGTGTCAGATTAGCTTGACGCCACCAAGCGCCAAGCTTATCTGGCACTACTCTTGAATTATGGTCGATCCATCTCCTAAAACTGGTACTCAGTCATTAGGTGACACGTCCAAAGTTTAATCTCCTAAAACAGGTACACAGTCATTAGGTGACGCATCCAAAGTTTAATCTCCTAAAACTGGTACACAGTCATTAGGTGACACGTCCAAAGTTTTATCTCCTAAAACTGCTACACAGTCATTAGGTCACACATCCAAAGTTTAATCTCCTAAAACTGTTACACAGTCATTAGGTCACACATCCAAAGTTTAATCTCCTAAAACAGGTACACGGTCATTAGGTGACACGTCCAAAATTTAATCTCCTAAAACTGGCACACAGTCATTAGGTGACACGTCCAAAGTTTAATCTCCTAAAACAGGTACACAGTCATTAGGTGACATATTCAAAGTTTAATCTCCTAAAACTGGTACACAGTCATTAGGTGACACGTCCAAAGTTTAATCTCCTAAAACTGGTATACAGTCATTAGGTGACACATCCAAAGTTTAATCTCCTAAAACTGCTACACAGTCATTAGGTGACACGTCCAAAGTTTAATCTCCTAAAACTGCTACACAGTCATTAGGTGACACGTCCAAAGTTTATTCTCCTAAAACTGGTACACAGTCATTAGGTGACACGTCCAAAGTTTAATCTCCTAATAATAATAATAATTACGGTATTTATAATGCGCTTATCTTATAATAATTATAACTCTAAGCGCGCACTCACAACTCGCACACACTTGCGCACGCTTTAGACAATGACTCACGTACCACAAATAGTGAAAATACATTACGACGGTCAGCTTGGGGTGGGGAGTGTGGTGATGTAGTGCTAGAACTGTTGAAAGAGGTGAGTTTTGAGGGCGGACTGGAAGGAGGAGAGAGAGTGTTTCTGACGGAGAGAGAGTGGGAGAGTGTTCCAGGTAGATGGACCATATACTGAGAAGGAGCGGGGGCCGAAAGTGCTGAGTTTGGTGCAGGGGATGAGGAGGCGGAGAGGGTCGGAGGCGGAGCGGAGGGAGTGGGAAGGAGTGTAGGGGTGAAGTAAGTTGGAGAGATAGGTAGGAGCGTAGTTGTTCAGGGATTTGTAGCAGAGAGACAGAATCTTGTATTGGATGCGTTGGAGGATGGGGAGCCAGTGAAGGAGCTTGAGCAGGGGAGTGATGTGGTCGATTTTTTTCTTTCTGAGGATGAGGCGGGCAGCATTGTTCTGGACGCGCTGGAGAGTGAGAGTGGTGGAGTGAGGAAGGCCGGAAAGGAGAGAGTTGCAGTAGTCGATGCGAGATAAGATGAGAGAGACAGCGAGTTTGGTGGCAGCTTTGGTAGTGAGGTATTTTCTGATCTGACTGGTACACAGTCATTAGGTGACACGTCCAAAGTTTAATTTCCTAAAACTGGTACACAGTCATTAGGTGACATGTCCAAAGTTTTGAAAATGTGTCTGTGGAATTAGATGGGTTACGTTTAGTGATTGAGGTCAGCCTCAGTATATTGCAAAATCGGATGTAGTGTGGGGTTCTAGATCTCTGGCTCCCAAATGTATGTCGGTTGTGAGCAGTTTGTCACGGGGCTGACCACATGTCATGTCAACATAAATAACACAGTCAGGTTTTGAGGTTGACATGTATTGCATGCTCACATGCTAAATTGTGCTTAGGTTTTTTTCTGGTATTCATTTATTTCTGTGTCGCTGTTCTCAGTCTTCTCTATGTGTATTACCTGTATTATTTTGTGTGTGATTGCAGGTGTCTGACAAAAGGTGTTGATCGCTTCAGGGAGCTGTTGAGAGCAGTCGAGTGCAGATACACACAGAATATAAGACTGGTGATTAATATTCAAGATTCACGATTCAAGATGACTTTATTGTTGCTATAATAGAAGATAATCATACACAGCAAAAATTGTCTTGCCACCGCAGGTGCTGCTCACATTCACTCACTTGCTCATTCCACAAATTACAATAACAGAGCTACAAAATGGACAATGACTCGGGATGGGTGAAGCCCGTCGCCAAGGCATCTAATGGCCGGCGCCAGTGGTCTCATCCTGACCCAAATTTCCCTGACAAAAACAGAATGCTAAGACAGCCCTATGTCTCCTGAACACTCTAGTATAATTATGCTCTTTTGTTAAATTCCTACTTGACTAATGCTAGTACATAAAAATACAAGTTAACAACAGAAACAAATTACCGTTGAAAGGAAAATAATCTCCAATCTAGGCAACATCAAACAACGGTCAAAGCTGCACCTGGAGGCCCGTCGCTATAGTACAGCGCCGGTGTTCAGAGGGCACCGCTCTGACAAAGTCCGTCAACATCATATGCCGTTTTATCTCATTTTTGTTTTTCCCCTTTTGTGGGTAGCTGTCTCATCCATCACCTTGTGCATGCTTCCACCACAAGTAAAAATAATATCAGTGACTGCTTAGAAACAAGAGGGTTAGTATAGTTTGGCCCTGTTGCACTACAGTAGGAGATTGATCGACCATGATAATCCAAGCTGTTCTGGCACTAGCTTTGAATTATGGTTGATCCATCTTCTGCATCCAGGACAGGGTCGTAATGTGACATCGTCAAAATTTCAGAAATGCGGCCTTGGTGTTAAGTGGATTGACATTGTATTAGAGGCTGATATTAACCCATATAGCCCCAAGTCCCTACAGCAGGAGATGGATTGACCATGACAGTTCAAGGGTAGTGCCAGATAGGCAACACCTCCAACATTTGAGAAATGGGACCTTGGGGCTAATAGTGACACAATACATCATTGTGGAGATGGGGGCTTTAGGTTTTAATATTATGGGCCATGGAGATCAAAGCAGAGGTAGTTTGTGCTGGACTGCGACATACTAGATATTTAGTTACTTGCTTTTAATGTGAGTTTCCCCACTTCTTCATCTCTCATGTTTATTTCCTCAAAAACATTACTGATGACTAACTGGAAGTGTACTTACTCACACAATTTTAGCCTAAGAACCCGTTGTGCCCCTGCACAACCCGGGAGGCACTCGGGGAACCCCCAGACTGGCTGAGAGTTGTCTCCCGTGCCTGCCCATCCGGTTCCGAGTCATACGATGATTCCTCAGTCAGTCTACTTAGCTCGCGCCGTTCAGACGTGTTTGCTTAGCCTCCGGTCTTGCCTGCGTGCGACCGGTTTGGAACCCATACTGGACTTTGCTCGTGACTGTTCTTGGCCCTGCTACTTCTGCTGTGCCGGCCCTGGCTTTGTGCTGCGCTTCCTACTGAGCTCCTGTTGCGCTGCTGCCTGCGGTCGCTTCTCGTCCCTTCGTCCTGCGCCCCCGCCTTCCATCACGGACGGTGGTATGGAGGTGCCTTCCCCCGTTCCTGCTGCTGCGGAGAGGTAAGGTAGCTGTTATGGCCTTCAGCCGGCCTCCGTGCGGGACGCCGGTTCGTTGGAGCCCTTGGCTTCACGTGTTATATCTGACTACCATTTGCGCCGGACTTCGTCTTAGCTTGGCCCAGCCCCTGAGTCCGGCGCCCGTGCTCTTCGCTGGCCTCGAGTGTGGTGTGGCTGTGCGCTTACTGCGTCGTGCTTTGTCCCTTGACAGCTTAGGCTACACTTTGCTGGCGGGGCCCCTCGCTTCCGCTCCTACGCATGTTAGGGTGGCCATTGTAGGGCCTAACCCATATACGTTAGGTTGCTAGTGTAGCCATGGCCTCGAATGTTCGCCTTAGCTGGGCGGAGCCACGTGCTCTTGCTTGTACGCTTGCCTGTGTATGATGTGTTGCAGTTGCCAGGTGAGGACCTGCACACTGTGCGGCAATTTCCAGTGGCCAATGGACAACCACAAGGTCTGCCTCCCCTGCTCCGGCTGCGCCTCGAACCGAGCCTGTGACATCTGCTCCCCCTGGCCTGAACTGAAGTGGTCTCAGTTATGGAGCTTCTACAGGCGGGACCGACCGTCCCCTGTAAGTGATCCCCCCATCCAGGCACCCCCCACTGTGCCCGGAACAGTGACCAAATGCTATTGTGCCGACCCTGTGGAACAGACGCCGCGCCGAATGCGTGCACCCAGCACTGCTTGGAGAACTGAAGTCAATGCGCGGACACACAGCGCCCGCCTCACGGAGCCTGGCCCATGGGAACGCTTGTCGCGCCGCCCCTTGTCCGCTATCAGTTCTCGCTCGTCTCTCACACTCGCGGACTCTTCCGGGGAGTCCATATGCCAGCAGGGAGCCCGGCTCTCAGAGATGAAGTGCCACGTGCCCGAGGACCTCAGAACCTTTCGAGCCCACTCGAGCTTCCTACTACTCCCGGCAATCTCGCTCTCCTTTGGACGCTCGTCGGAAGGACCGCCGCGCGCATCGGACGACCAGCAGACCCCCCCATGTCTCCCCTCGGCGCCACTCAGGCAGGAGCCCTCGGCGTCGGGATCTTGGGTCGTTCTTCCCGTCATCGCAGCCGCTCCCCTCGCCGCTCCCGGCGGGGCTCCCCCCCGGTCTCCACCCCGGTCTCGCCGCAGCCCCTGTTCGGACTCTCGGCGTGGTTTGTCTTCCTCTAGCGTCCCTCTTCCCCGCCGCCCCCCCTCCCAGGATGACGAGGCACTGAGTCTTCTCTCTGATGACTCCGTCTCCGCGCTGCTTGCCCCCCCCCCCCCCCCCCCCCCCCCCCCCCCCCGGCCATTCTTCTGCTTCTCGCTCGGCTGTCTCTGACGTCTCGGATCCTTCGCCGCTGGCTGCGACCTCTCGTGCGGAAACCTTACTCGCCCTAGATGAGGCGGCCCACCTCATCTCGGCCGCCCTCCCCTTCGACGCTTGACCCCCTTCCCCCCCCACTCAAGCGGAAGGTCTCCACCTTCGTCGACGCTGGCAAGCAAACCAAGAAGTCCAAGTCGCTCCCTCAGTCTCCTGGATTTCGCGACATGCGGGACACCTTCTCCGCTCATCTGCTCGCCGCCCCTCGGGAGACAGATTTCTTCTCCGTCCGTAGGTGGCCTCGACATCGCCTTTCATCAGGGATGGTACTCCGGACACTCCCAGGCCTTCACCTGCCCCCTTCCCACGGTGGACCCGGTGGCCATTCTTCAGGCGGGCGGCCTCACCCTCCTCAAGCGTGCAATTCCCCGGGGCTTGGACAGTACTGCTACGCTCGTTCGCAACACTCTCGCCTGCTCGGGCTTCCTTGAGCTACTCACCCAAGCCTTCATTCACCAGATCGAGGACGCTTGGCATCCCTCCTTGACTCCCCTCCTCGGAGATCTCCTCGCTCTCACGGAAGTGGCCAATTGGGCAGCCTACCACTCGTCCGTCAATGCCATGGCCGCGTCCTCCAATTGTGACCTCATGCATCGAGATGCCATTCTGCTGGCCTGTCGGGGTATGCCTCCGGACCTGCGTAGCCAGCTTCGTTGTGCCCCCCTGGGGGGACCCCTCTCTTTGGCGACAACTGGAACTCGGTGAAGATGGCAAATGCAGATCGGTGGACTGGCAAGACTGCTCCCCCTCCCTTTCGTCCAGCCCGCAAGGCTACGGGTTGTGCCCTGCGGCTCCCCAGACCCCCTGCGTCCTCTGGTCCCATGCCTCCGGGCGCTCCCCGCCGCCGCCCCGCCTTTGGGCGCCCTGGCCAGGTTGGCTCCTTTGGCCTCTCCCGGCTCCGCCCTGCCCGTCACCCCGGGCGCGGGCGGCCCACTTGACTCCTGCGCTCCTTCGCCCCCGCCGTCCATCCCAGGGTCTCCAGTCAGCGGGAGGCTTTCACAGTACAGCAAACTTTGGCACTCGCTGTTCCCAGACGACCCCTGGATCCGGACCACCGTTACCAACTTTCCTTCGGATCTCCTTCCGCTCTCCTCCGCCGCTTCGTCGCTCCCCTTGGTGGACCCCCGTGCCGTCCGACGCGCGGAAGGCCAGCACCCTAAGCGCAGAAGTCTCCTCCCTCCTGCAGAAGGCCACCACGGAGGTGGTTGTGCGCCCCGACACTCTAGCCTTCTACAGACGCCTCTTTCTCGTACCCATGCCGGGCGGAAAGTGGCGACCAGTCATCGACCTTTCGGCGCTTCTTCTTCTTCTTCTCGAACGCCGTCACACTTGGAGTTTGGCTCTCAAAATGAAATCTGTGGTCTTCTGCAGTGCCTCCACAGGCCCGTACAGTTTCTCTTGTAGAGTGGCGGGCTTCGGCCATATCTCCTCCCTCAGCGGCTGGTGGTTCCCACAGTCCTGGAGGATGTGCTCTGTGGTCTGCTCTGCTTCTCCACAAGGGCACAGGGGAGATGGCACGAGGTGGAAGCATCTGTGCAGGTGGAAATTGAGTCGGTTGTGCCCGGTCCTCAGACGAAAGATGGTCACCTGCTCTTGTCTGGACAGCTGATGGTAACTGTCTATGGGCCGTTGTGGTGGTTTGTACACAGACTTAATGATGGTCTTCATCTCTGTGAAGCTGACTCCATTTTCATCTTGTTCTTTCTCTGCGCCTGCTTTTGCCATTCTGTCAGCTTCTTCATTGCCGTAGATGCCACAGTGTGAAGGGATCCACTGCAGCACCAGTCTGGTGCACTTAATGTTTTGCAGCGCCTCTTGTAGACGTGGCAGTTTGCTTGCTGTTGCTGCCTCAAGGACAGACATGGCATCAGTAAGGAAGACAATCTGGGCATCAGGGTCTGCAGTGCCACTAAGGGTGTTAGCTGCGTGGACCAGGGCTTCCACCTCAGCTCTGTAATTTGTGCAGTGAAGGCCTGTTGGTACTGCCTCTGCCTGCCATTTTCCGTTTGGGTACTGAATGTACACCCCAGCCCCTCCATCCTGAACTGCATCTGTGGCTGATCCATCAGTGTATGCCCGTATCCATGCTTCCTGGGGATACTTTTCTTCGAGCATGGCCAGTGTCAGGGCTTTCTTGCTCACAGTGCTGTGCTGATCTCTGGTGGTGATGTAAGGTACCGTGGAAGAGATGGTGATGTTTTCTGGCTTACTTTCCCAAGGTGGAAGGTCGCTAGCAGGATTCAGAGCCTCTACCTGCGCAGGCAGCTTTGCCTGGTGTTTTCTCTGCAGTGCTCTCGTCTCCTTCACAAAGCTTGATCTTTTCAGTCTCCCTGAGGTTGGTTGTTTCATCCTAGCGTTCATAGGGTGGTCTTTGGAAGACTTGATCTTTGTGGACTGTATCAAGGCTTTGCAATCTTTTCTCATGCGCAGGGGTGGGATGCCTGTTGTCTCTTCCATCTTTTCAATTGGTGTGGATCTCATTGCGCCGGTGATGATACGCAGTGCCTGGTTCTGAACTCTGTCAATGGTCTGCTGGTGTGACTGGGCTGCCGTCAACCATGCATTAGATCCGTACTCAAGGTGTGGTCTCACTGTGCCTTGATATACATTTTGAGGATCTTTTCATTGGCTCCCCATTGTGCTCCAGCCAGTTTTCTCATGATGTGCAGCTTTCTTCTAGCTTTCGCTTCTGCATTCCAAATGTGCGGCTTCCACGTCAGCCTCTTGTCAAGGGTGACTCCCAGGTATGTCTGTTGGTCTTCATACTGCAGCGGGGTGTTGCCCAGTGTTAGGTTGCCAGCCTTTGCCTTGTTGGAGAGAGAGAAGAGTGTGGCTGATGATTTTTCTGTGTTGATGGTCACACACCAGTTGTTGGTCCAGTTTGTCAGCCTGTCCAGGGCTAGCTGCATCCTATATGTAGCAGTTGTTGCATACTCTTCTGTGCACCAGAGCACCAGGTCGTCTGCGTACAGGGCTGCGTGTACTCCTTTTGGTAGCTCTGGCACAAGGTCGTTGATGAAAAGTATGAACAGGGTCGGTGACAGAACTCCCCCCTGTGGCACCCCCTGACGCAACAGCACTTTTTGGCCACAGTACCCATCCACTGTCACACGGGCTCTGCGATTGTGCAGGTATGACTTGGTCCACCGGTACATATTCCCTTGGATGCCACTGCGAAGGAGTTTCACAAGGAGACCATCCTTCCACACCTTGTCGAAAGCCTTCTGTAGGTCAATGAAGGCAGCTAATGTCACCTTCTGATCTTGAAAGGCATCTTCTATGACCTGTGCAAGGTGTGTTGTTTGGTCTTCTGTACTCTTGTAGCTTCTGAAGCCGGCTTGCTCTGGCACAATAATGCTCTCGGAGTCCAGGTACCACTGCAGGCGCTTGTTGATGATGCGCTCCATGGTCTTGCACACACAACTTGTCAGGCTGATGGGGCGATAACTCAGGGCTTTGGATTTATTCTTCCCTTTCTTCAAAATTGGGATCATCCTGGCTTCCTTCCAGCACTGGGGTACCTGTCCTCCTCTCCAGCTGTGGTTAAAGATGTCCAGTAGCTTCATTAAGGCAGTGTTGCCAAGGTGTTGTAACATCTCGTTTGAGATGCTGTCTGGACCTGGAGATTTTTTCTTCTTCAGCTGTTTGACGGCCATCTTCAGTTCTGGAAGGGTGATGTCCTTCTTCATTGCATCATGGATGTTCGCATCTCTTGTTCTCTCTATTTCTTCCTGTCTGATTTCTTTCGTAAGCATTCGTGGGACAGTGATGTCACTTTCTTTCGCATAGATCTGTGCAAACATGTTTGCAGCTTTCCTACCAGTCAGTGCTTTCCCTTCTTCTTCCAAGGTGATCTTCTGTTCCCTGGTGCCCTCATCGTTCAACGCCTTGGTCAGTCTCCACAACTTCGTGGTGTCCCTGTCCATGTTTAGTCTTGCAGTCTTCTCTCTCCAACTTCTTCTTGTGCACTCCAACTTCATCTTCAGATACTGGGCCTTACAGTGTTGTAGCTTGATGTTGTTTTCTTGGCTGGGGTTGGTTTCAGCGTCTTCTCTGGCCCTAGTGAGGTTGTCATGTGCTTTCTGAAGATCTGCGGTCCAGTATGGGGTGTAGTTTTTCCGGACCCCTCGAGGTATGGATTCCTTGGCTGCCTTACTGATAATGTCATTAAACTCTCTGACCACATTGTTGATGTTCCTTCCAGAAACAGTGAGGTCTTGCATTAGCTCCTTTCGGCGCTGAACACGTTTATCGCCGCACAATCCTTCCGCATGGAGACGGCCAGGGCCCTCAGAGCCTCCATCCAGCCTTTGGACTTCGCGGTGAGCCTAGATCTATCCGACGCGTATTTGCAAGTCCCCATTCACCCCGCCTCGAGGAGGTATCTTCGCTTCACCTGCGACGGGGTAGTTTACCAGTTCTGGTCCCTGCCGTTCGGTCTCAACCTCAGCCCTTGGGTTTTTACCCGCCTGATGGACGCAGTGGTGGCCAAGGCTTGGCAGTTGTCGTCCAGTCCGACCTCCAACTACCTCGACGACCTCCTCTTACGCAACCAGTCGGTGGCCGTCCTAGCAGCGGGCAGGGATGCGCTGATGAGGCTTTTGGCTCAGTTGGGTTTTCTGATCAACGCGGGCAATTTGGACCTCATGCCCTCTCGCCACTTCGTCCACCTGGGCATGGAGTTCGCCACCGACCTCAACAGAGTACGTTTGCCGGAGCAACTGCTACACACGGAGTGGACTCTTCGCCGAGACATCTTTCAGATGATCTGTATGTACTGGGAGACCCCTATGATCGACTTGTTCGCCACGAGATGGAACCACCAGCTTCCCGTTTTCGTCTCCCTGATCCCGGACCCCCTGGCCTGGGCAGTCGACGCACTCTCCATCCCCTGGGACGGGCTCATAGCTTACGCCTACACCCCGACAGTCCTGGTCCCCAAAGTCCTCCTCAAGCTTCGGGCATGCAATGCGGTCATCTTGCTGGTTGCTCCATTCTCCTGGAACGGGGAGTAATGTGGTCGGGCAGCATTGTTCTGGACGCGCTGGACAGTGAAAGTGGTGGAGTGAGGGAGGCCGGAAAGGAGAGAGTTGCAGTAGACAATGCGAGATAGGATGAGAGAGACAGCAAGTTTGGTGGCAGCTTCGGTAGATTTGAACCGCTGCCGTTGGCCCGCTTCGTGGATGTAACTCGTAAGACATGCTTCCTGTTGGCCCTTGCCTCCACGGCCAGAGTCAGCGAACTACACGCACTCTCGGCGCGCCCTGCCTGCCTACAGTTTCGTGCGGATGGCTCCGTGCAGCTTCTCACGGATCCTACTTTCCTTGCCAAGACCAGGTCTCCACTGACCGCGCCACAGGTGATCACCCTACGGCCGCTTCGTGGGATGAACTCTCCCTGGGAGACCAGGCAACAAGATCCCGTGCGCGCCCTACGCGTTTACCTACGCTGTACCAAATCCGTCTGGAGAGGACGGTCACGCCTCTTCCTGCCTCTAAAACCCGGCAGAACTGACATAACAGCCCAGACGATTTCTTCCTGGATACTCTGGGTCATTAGGTCTGCCTACCAGGACCTCTCCCAACAGGGAGCGAAGAGGCTCAAGATACGCGCACACGAGGTACGAACCATGGCCACGACTCTCGCATTTGACCGGAACTGCGCGGTCAAGGACATCGTGGCAGCCTTTGGCGAGCCGAATCGACCTTCGCCCGCTTCTACCTCCGGGATCTGGCAGGCCAGCGAGACAACCTCGCTCTGGTGGGGACATCACGGCGGCACAACACTCCCTCCCGGCGCCGCAGGCCCCATGCACTTAGCTAAAATTGTCGGGAGTGTGTGACAGGGAGGATGGCCCTGCATTGGCCCCGTTGGGGTGGTTGGGGTAGTGGCACCCTCCTCCTTCTCGCTATTCTTCCATTTAGTCATGTCATCGGTAATGTTTTTGAGGAAATAAATTCATTTTTAGAGAAAAATGAATTTATTTCCTCAAAAACATTACATTAAAAAGGTATTTTTTCGAAAAATACTTACCGATGACATGACTCGGAGGACCCTCCCACCTGCCCCGCTCGCCGCTAGTGAGCTAAGTATCCTGACTGAGGAATCATTGTATGACTCGGAACCGGATGGGCAGGCACAGAAGACAACTCTCGGCCCCGCTAGGGGTTCTCCGAGTGCCTCCCAGGTTGTGCAGGGGCACAACGGGTTCTTAGGCTAAAATTGTATGAGTAAGTAGACACTTCCAGTTAGTCATGTCATCGGTAAGTATTTTTCGAAAAAATACCTTTTAGAGAAAAATGAATTTTTCATTCAGAACACATATTAACCTCCTTGTACATACCAATGTTATTTACTGGTGGCACATGCACTAGGGCTTTAATTTATTTTATTTTCTCCAGTCCCTAGCGCGTCATCTGGCAGAGGTGTTGATACGAGGTGTGAGTGAACTGACGTACAAACCAATTGATCTCATGGCCCGCGGCACTCAGGCCAAGGGATACAAGCCGCATGTTTACACAGGGGACAGGTTAGCAGGACATTTTTCATACTGTGTTAAAAAAACAAAAACAGTTTCATGCATCCATCAAGCCGTGACACACTACAATAGGATACTGATCAACCATGATAGTTCAAGGGTGGCGCCAGAATAGCTTGGTACCTTTCGGCGCCAAGCTATTCTGGCACAACCCTTGAATTATGACCAAACACGCCAAGCTATACTGGTATTGCCCTTGAACTGATCATAGTCGACCTGCCTCTGAGGTCATCTTCAGAAGACAACATAAAATTACAGACTTTCACCTTCAGGGCTCATGAGTTGGAGAGCATGACATTTAGTCACCAGCTAATATTGATACTGTTTGTGCTTTTGATGTACACAGTGTAGGATGGTCCAATGTACAGCAGATTTCCACTTTTCATATGCTGTTTTCCATTTGTTTGTCCGCCTATAGATTTATTCCACAAAGTGTGAATGAGGAGGCCCTTCTCCTGTTGCTGATTGCTGAGTCTGTGGTACGTACAGCACTTTTCATCCTATTAAGCAATTTACAGCAGAGTGTGACCACTGCAAAAGTTCACTCCCACATTACTTGATGGTCTTTCTTTCCGGCCTCTTTTTAACTCTTTTTTTTTTTTGACGAATGGTTGACTTCGGCCGCCACAAGATTACGTCTGCTAGGACACAATCAGTGGGGAGATCCGCCAGCCAGGTTGGCTTACAGTACAAATGCTTGGCAGTTTCTGGCACTGAACATGTCCTTGCAAGCCGTTGCTTGACATGCGCTCCAAATCCAGATATAAAATTGTAACCCTTTCAGCCCCAGGTCCCATTATCAGATTTTGGAGGTGTTGCCTAATGACTATGTACCAGTTGCAGGAGATGGATTGACCATGATCATTCAAGGGTAATGCCAGATTAGCTTGACGCCTAAAGGCGCCAAGCTAATCTGGCACTACCCTTGAACTATCATGGTCAAGCCATCCTCTACTGTAGGGATCCGGAACTAAAAGGGTTAACAGGATATGATGGGCATATATAATGGGCATATATAATGGGAATATATAATGGGCATATATAATGGGCATATATAACGGGCATATATAATGGGTATATATAATGGGCATATATAATGGGAATATATAATGGGCATATATAATGGGTATATATAATGGACATATATAATGGGCATATATAATGGGAATATATAATGGGCATATATAATGGGCATATATAATGGGTATATATAATGGGCATATATAATGGGCATATATAATGGGCATATATAATGGGTATATATAATGGACATATATAATGGGAATATATAATGGGTATATATAATGGACATATATAATGGACATATATAATGGGCATATATAATTAGCATTTATAATAGAAATATATAATGGGAATATATAATGGGCATTTATAATAGGAATATATAATGGGCATATGTAATGGGTATATATAATGGGAATATATTATGTGAATAATTATAGTGGATGTTGCTTAAAACAAGGTCGGATATAAGAATGCTTTCCACAGGTCCGAACCACAGTTCGCTTGTAAGTTACTGTGCCACACGCTTACAGAGTACTGATAGAACAGTTAGCAGCTTCAGACAAAATTTACTGTTTATTCAGTTGCCTGTCCGATAATAATAATAATAATGAGTACATGTATAACGCCTAACCTCAGAAATAAGAGCACTAGCTGCTTAACAATAAATAATAATGAGTACTTGTTATAGATGAACATTTTCTTCTGAGCTCCTGATTTTGAGGTTGCCAGCTGGGCTACATTAAGGAGATTCAAGCCACACAAAACTTTTTCAAGTCATCAAGGTGACCGGGCGGCCCTTTTCATTAGCCCGGGCTTGTAACAAGAGTTGGATATAAATAAGAAGACAAAAGGTTCCCTTGCATTTTGTTGATACCTCCGTTCACCCTTGCTATCCCATTTAACCCCAAGGCCTGGCACCTAAACACTGTGTGCCAGTTGCAGTAGATGGATCGACCATGATAATTCAAGGGTAGTGCCTAATTAGCTTGGCGCCTTCAGGCGCCAAGCTAATTTGGCACTACCCTTGAATTATGGTGGTCGATCCACCTCCAGCCGTAGTGCTTTGGGGCTAAGCAGGGTCGTGTCCCCTTGTCATGCAGGCCACGAGAGAAGCCGTGTTGGATCGTTCGGAAGAGGCTACAGAGACACGTCGACATGCTTTCATCAACACGTCCGCTGTGTACGATCTGCTGGCCATCATGCTGGTGAGGAGGGCACAGTTCAACCTGCTGTACGAGGTAAGTCGGCCCCGTCCGTCGTGACGCACTACAGCAAGACACGGATGGACTGACGGAGGTCACCATCACGGATGGTGCTGCACTAGCTAGGCACCTAGAGGAGTGATAAGTTTTAGTCCCTGCAACCATGGTTATTTTAAGAAGTACCCAACGGAGAAAGAAACACACTTAGAAAAGACATTTATGCATGGTTATTTTGGATTGTAATGCATTTGCATTTGGACAGTGACTACATTGATAATATTTTAGGCTAGATACTTTATTTAGTGTGTATTTTTGCTTGTTGGCTTACAAGTGTAGCTCAGATTTTATTATTTTGGTGGTTGTTGCTGATGTTTGTATTGCACTGTTGACACTGTACTTTATTTTGTTTCTTTCTTCAGTCATTTGAAAGAGCCCTACGCTTTTCCTACGAAGAATTCCACATATGGCATCAGTTTGCCAACTCGCTCATCTGTGCTGGGAAGGTCAGTGTTGGTTTTTTAACTGCATGTGAAAGTAGGAGACAAGATTTGTTTGACATGATTTGCTGAAGTCTCTCGGTGATCCTTTGTTTGCCATGGTATGCTGAAGTCTCTCAGTGATCGTGCTGTTGAACACGCTGTGCCCTGCAACACTACAGCATGAGCAGGATCTACTGTGATAGTTGAACGGTAGAGCCTGATTTATGTCTCGTGCTGACAATGGATCATGGGGCACAGTTACCAGTAGTCTGTGGACCACTTTAACCTTTTTATCCCCAAGGTCCCATTTCTCAAATGGTGGATGTGTTGCCTGATGACTATGTGCCAGTTGCAGGAGATGGCTTGACCATGATAATTCAAGGGTAGTGCCAGATTAGCTTGGCGCCTGAAGGCGCCAAGCTAATCTGGCACTACCCTTGAACTATCATGGTCATCCCCTGCTGTAGGGATATGGGGCTACTTGGGTGAAGTCATTTTAATTTTGTCAATGTCACTCATGAATCTGGTACTACCATTGAACTATCACGGTCAGTCTATGTGTGAGAAGTGGTATAGTCTTCAGATAAAAAAAACCTCCCAAATTAAAACCCTTTGGCTGTCATGGTGATTCCTGCAGTAATTTTTAAGGGCTCAAAGTAATTAGTGATTGTACATCACATATTTGCTTTCCCGTTCATTATTTTTAGAGGCGAACAAAGTATTTCTTCCCTACTATGGAAATGTGTTGATATTTTGTGTGGATTTTGCTTTAGATTTTGTCATCATTTTTGCAGTAAGCAAATTGTGTCCGAGGTGAATATCATTGGATTTATTTTGATTTTTAGTATCATGTAAATTGTCTTATTTGTATGTGTATTTGTTTCCTCAAAATACTCTACCGATGGCATTACTATTAGGAAGGTACCCTTAGCTTACCGATTTCAGCCCAAGTTCCCTTGTGTGAACCTACGTAACAAGGGAAGCAACTCTTAGTGTGGTGTTACTACTTACCCGAGTGGTCGCCCCGTGAGCAGCAGTCACGCGCCAGTCTTACGCTTAGATTCCGAGAAGACGGATTACCATTGGCCTTCGGTGCTCATCAGTGTGGTTTTGTGGTGGTGTGTTGTGGTTTAGGATTACCATTGCATTACCTTGCTTCTGTCTACCGGTCCCCCTCTTGGCTATGGTGAGGTAAGGCCTTGAGTACTGTCTCTGCTGCTGTCCTTGCTTGCAGAAGTGGACAGGCTGTGACATTACCCGGGGGACATTTTGTTCCTTTTTCTTGCACCGGTTGTCGGTGTACAACCGTGAGTTCGTTCCATGTGGCCAGTCGGCTAAGGCCACGTGTTGCTGTTGGTTTTAATTGGCTGCTTTCTCATGCAGTATGAAAGTTCAAACATGCCGGAGATGTGGTGGCTTTCAGTGGCCAAGTGACACCCCCGTGCTTTGCCTGCCTTGCTCCAGATGCTCCTTGTCCCGGACTTGCGACATTTATGGCACGTGGAGAGAGGAGCTGTGGTCTCAGTTATGGAGCTTTTATCGGAGAGAAAGACCCGCTGGCGCCCGTGACCCGCTTGCTCAGGCGATGTGTGGTCAGTTGGCGGAGGAACCTTTTCCTGCCCCCGGGCCTCCTGGCACCCCCCGGATCCAGACGTGCGGCTTCCAAGATAGTGGGGCCAGCCTCTCGCCGTGCCCAGGCGACTACAGCCAGCACTCTCCGGCCCTATCGTGTCTCACACAATCATTCCCGCCCACTCGTTAGAGCGTTATGGGCGGAGGCTGATGACGCCCCCCCTCTCCCCCCCTCCTCCCCCCCCACCCCCTTCGTCCCCCCCCCTCCTCCCCCCCCCCCCCCTCCTCCCCCCGTCGTAAGTCTTTGGGCGAAGCCCTGTACCCTCCTCCCCCCGGGCCGTCGACGTTCCGCCCCTCTACACTGACCACTGTCCCTTGAGGGTCGAGGTACTCATCCTCCGGACATGCTCCTACTACCGCTCGCACTCCGGCGACCGGCACGTCACCTCAAGGCGGCGCTCCACCTCACCCCGCCATAGCCGCCATGTCTCCCGCCACCGCATAGCCTCTCCCTGCCAGGCAGCGACCTGGACGGCGATGCGTCGCCCTCACACCCAGCGGATAGAGCCTCAGGCGAGTTCCCCCCCCCCCCTCCACCCCACCCCCGGCGGACTCAGGTGAGTACCGTGTCCGGAAAATTCTTCGTGTCGGGACTAGTCGCTCCCCTCAGCGGAGAGGAACCTCATCTCACTGGGCACCCGCTGATTATGACAGATGCTCCCCTCCGTGAGGGATGGCTGCGGCCTATACAGAAGATACCCTCAGCCTCCACCCGGAGGACTCGGGCGTAATAATAAAATAATAATAATAATACCGTTATTATATAGGCGCTTTTTCTCAATTTTTGGGCGAATCGACTCAAAGCGCCGCGAACTGAAACCCAACATGCACACTCACGTAACAGACACGGATTTACGCCATTTAAGACAAACACAGTACAAGACAGACGAAGGGCCAGTTCAGCTACTGAAGTTACAGAGATTTGTTTTTTCAAAATACATTACCGATGGCATTACTATATGGAATACACTCAATTGCCTGTAGATTTCAGCCCAAAGTTGTGTCCCCTACACAACTGGGGAGGAGACACCGGGGATCCAAGTATAGGCGCCCGGGTGTCCTCCCCTACCAACCTATCCCGCCATGCGTGTGGAGAACTCACCTCAGTTTCACTCTTAGCTCGACCGTGGGCGGTCGGGCTTTTACCTTGCTACGGTTTTTTGACCGGTTCTTTTGTGGTTTCTACTACTGGGCTTTTGCCTTGTTTGACTTCTCCTTGGACTCAGTGTACTTCGTTGGTGTGTTCTACACTTCGACGTTTTTACTGTGTGTGGACTTGGCGCCGACCGGTTACGACCGGTTTGACTTTCAGTGAACTTCGTCCTTGGCTGCAGCCTTGGGGTTTCAGCTTGTGACTTACTCACGTGGCTTTTGCCTCACGGTGTGAGTTTGGCGCTTGAGTGAAAAGAAAGGAAAGAGGAGTTGTTCCTTCCTGTGAACAGTGTACAACGAACGCTATGGCGGCTTCTGTTGAAGTTTGCCCCCCTTTGTGAGGATTTCTGTGGCCCTCGTTCACCCTCGTCGCCTGCCGGCCGTGCTCTACTGCTCTTCCGACAGGATGTGTGACGTGTGTGCTGACGGGAGTGAGGACCGGCGGTCTCAGGTGTGGGATCCTACAGACGTGTCCTTTCTTCCTGGTCTCAACGTTCTCCCCGGACTTCTCCGCAGGATGGCGTCGCTACGTCGGCTTCTCGGGCCCCACTTCACTACGGCTTCCGGGCCTTCCAGCCCACAGGTAAGTCCCCTTCTTTTACCTTAGCCGCGCAGAAACTCCCTCCCCTCTCTGAGTCTTCTGAGCAGGGCAGGCGAGTATCAGGGTCGTGCTCCCCACATTAAATGACGGAAGCTCCATTATTTTTACTAAAGAGGTTACCTGCCCGCTCTGGTTCGTCCAAGCGGACTCGGTTTCCTACGTTTACGTCACCCCCCCCCCCCCCCCCCCCCCCCCCCCCCAGGCGGGCTTGGTGTGACCATGGTCACGCGCACCCCACGCTCCGAGGCATCGGAGCGGGGTTCGTGTGCTCAAATATTGTCCCCTCCCCACTTCGCTTCGGCTGAGCGGGCTTGGCGTGACCTTGTTCTGTCCCCCCCCCCCCTCCCCGCCCCGTTTCGACCAGGCGGGCCCTGTGTGACTCGGACCCGCGTCCCCCTCGCTCCGAAGCCTCTGAGGTGGGGCCGCGGGTTCATAGATTGTCCCCTCCCCGCTTCGTTTTTCCTGAGCGGGCTTGGCGTGACACTAGACTGTCCCTCCCCCCCCCCCCCCCCCCCCCCCCCCCGCCCCGTTTTGACCAGGCGGGCCCGGTGTGACATCGTCGCGCGTCCCCCATGCTCCGAGGCCTCGGACGGGGGGGCCGCGTGCCCGGTTTTCGTCCCCTCTCCGCTCCGCCTTTCCTGAGCGGGCTTGGCGTGACACCTTTCTGTCCCCCCCCCCCACCCCCCGCCCCGAACTTTCCAGGCGGGCCCGGTGTGACTCAGACTTTTTTACTCACAGGTGCGGATTTGTTCGCCCCATCTGTCCCCTCCCCGCTTCGCTTCTGCTGAGCGGGCTTGGCGTGACTTCAGACTGTCCCCTCCCCGCTTCACTTTTCGCTGAGCGGGCTTGGCGTGACATTAAGACTGTCCCCTCCCTGCTTCGCTTTTGCTGAGCAGGCTTGGCATAATTATAGACTGTCCCCTCCCCGCTTCGCTTTTGCTGAGCGGGCTTGGCGTGACTACAGACTGTCCCCTCCCCGCTTCGCTCTTCGCTGAGCGGGCTTGGCGTGACTTTTAGACTGTCCCCTCCCTGCTTCGCTTTTGCTGAGCAGCCTGGGCGGGATTCTAGACTGTCCCCTCCCCGCTTCGCTTTTTGGCTGAGCGGTCTTGGCGTGACTACAGAATGTCCCCTCCCCGCTTCGCTCTTCGCTGAGCCGGCTTGGCGTGACTTTAAGACTGTCCCCTCCCTGCTTCGCTTCGGCTGAGCAGGCTTGGCGTGATTATAGACTGTCCCCTCCCCGCTTCGCTTTTTGCTGAGCGGGCTTGGCGTGACTACGACTGTCCCCTCCCCACTTCGCTCTTCACTGAGCGGGTTTGGCGTGACTTTAAGACTGTCCCCTCCCTGCTTCGCTTTTGCTGAGCAGGCTTGGCGTGATTATAGACTGTCCCCTCCCCGCTTCGCTTTTTGCTGAGCGGGCTTGGTGTGACTACAGATTGTCCCCTCCCCGCTTCGCTTTCGCTGAGCGGGCTTGGCGTGACTTTGACTGTCCCCTCCCCGCTTCGTCTTCGCTGAGCGGGTTTGGCGTGACTATAGACTGTACCCTCCCCGCTTCGCCTTCGCTGAGCGGACTAGGCGTGACTATAGATGGTCCCCTCCCAGCTTCGCTTTAGCTGAGCGGTCTTGGGCGACTACGGTGGGTCCCCCCCCCCCCCCCCCCCCCAAGCGGGCCCGGCGGGACCCGGACTCTTGTCCCTAGACCGGTTTCGCTCGGGGAGCGGTCTTCGGCACCCGCGTTCGGATCTCAGTTCGCTGCTGACCGTCCGTCTTTCGCGGTCCCTCCGCCGTTTGACGAGCCGCCTGCGGGCTTCGCGGGCGGGTTGCGTCTTCCTCTTGCGCGGCGTTTCGGCGCTCTGGGAGCCGCTCGCCCCTCCTGGCGCCTCGAGGGATAGACGGCCTCACTTCTTCGAACAGGATATTCTCAGCCGTCAGCCTACGGATTCGGCTGTCATCTTCTTCCTTCGAGACTCGACGACTGGTTCTTTTCCCCGGCTGTTAGTGGTCACGGCGGTCTCCTCTTCGGACGACGTCAGCTCTTCGCTCAGCTCGCCGACTTCTCGCTTGGGTCTTGGCGTAGTTCCTCCCCCTCTTCTTCGGTCCTCCTTCTTTATGGAGAGACAGGCTGCCGCCGGGATCTACGCGCGGAGGCAGGCCTAGCGTCGCTAGTCCCTCCTGCAGCCAGCCGGCTTCCGGGACTTAACCGGCGTTCTTCGCCCTGTTACGACACGCCTTCTTCGGCTTGTGCCCTCTGGCGTCGCCTTGACTAGTTGTGGACTTGCGTGGGCCCTGGTTGTTACCTTTGCCTCGCGGTGCTGTTCCATCTTCGCCGACCAGTTGTGATGGGCGTCTCTGTTTCCTGCGCCGTTCGCAGCCCTTGGCCGGACGGGTATCGGTTTTTGTCGCCATCGTGGTGGGACGGCGCCTGGCTACACTTTTGTTACGTTCTTCTTGCCTTTTCCTTGCATTCTGGCAAGGTAATCTCGGTCTCGGCTTCTGTCCGGCGCTCATGGGACGGGGTAGGGCGTCGTGTTCAGCATATGCCGTGTTCTTCTTCGTGCGGTTCCACTGTTCTTGTGTACCTGCGGGGGCGCTTGAGCTTGGTTCCTTGGTTCGCTTTGTTGCAGCTGACAAGTCCAGCTCGGATCTAGATCCAACTCTGGTAAGACCCTCAGACCCGACTAGTGCTTTTTCACCTGGTGAGACTACAGTCAACGCCGCAGCGTAGGCCGCGAGCCCGTCCTCCTGCACCGGCAGCTAACACAGACCCGTCTAGTGCACCCTTTCCGGCCGCTGCTACTAGAGCCAAGCTTCAGGTACAGACTCTCCTTTCAAGTGCAAGTCTAACACGCGGGTAATCCCCTCAGTCCCGGTTTGGGGCTCTACCAGGCGTTGGCACAGTCGGCGCTGCGACTTCGGTTGCGCGTCCGTTCTTACTCCGGCAGCGAACACGGACCCGGCTAGCGCGCTGGCTGGCTTCCGTCGACTTGGCGACACAGGATAATCTACAGTTACGCTGACGGTTAGTGGTTCTTGCAGGCGACAGAACAGTCAACGCCGCGACTTCGGTCACGGGCCCGTTCTCCTGCTCCGGCAGCTACCTCAGTCCTCCTTTGGACGCTGTCCGGTTCCGCCGACTTCGGCGACTCGGATTCTTACAGGAAACAGTTGGCAGCTCCCACACGACTAGTGGACTCTACCCGGTTCCGCCGACTGCTTCGGCTCGATTTGGGCGCGGGAACAGGTTTCAGCACCTTAGCTGGTTGGCCCTACGTTGCTGCTTCCAAGAAGGTGGGGCCTTGTCCTCTTTGCCCTACGCAGGAGGTCAGTGCTCCATTTAGGACCTTCCCGAGTGGTTCCTGCCCTGGGACGGTGGGTCGGCGAGAGTTAGCTACGAGAGCGAGCTTCTTCACCGGTTGCAGATACAGACCCGAGAAGACGGCTCTGACCACGCTCCTAGGGCTAGAACGCAGCACTTCAGTCAGGATTTTCTGGGACCGCGCTCAGTGGAGCGCGCTGACCGGACGCTGTAGTCGACACGCAGCTTGTCTTCGGTACTATGAGTCCCGTCTTCTTTCAGGGCGGATCTGCGCTGTCGCCTCCAAACAAGTCCGCGGCATTATGCTTGTGGGGACTTCCTTGACCAGGCTGGAGACAGTTACCCTCGTAAGGACGACACTTCGATACCTGTCGGCTGCCTCTCTCCTTTTCGGGGAGTCAGGCGAACCCGACTTTGAGCGAGCTCGACCCGCCTTCTTCTGTGGACTCAGGCGCGGCTAGGGCTGCCCCACACTCTTCCGGCCCTCCCAGGCATACGGTTACAGCCTACAGTCCTGCCCGTTACCCTGGTCCGGTTGGGTTTTGGGGCCTTGGGCCTCCGGCTAGGCACTGAGAGAACCACGGGCTCAGCCTCTCGCCCGGGCTGCAGACGCGCTGTTCTTCTTGGGATGGACTGTTACCTGTGGCCTTCCCCTTCTCGGTGTGGTGCCGAAGATTCTGCAGTGTCTTCTTCCTGCTCCACGGTTCTCTTCCTGGTGGCCCCCGGCTTTGGATTCTCGGAGGCGGCGGGACGGCTATGGCAGCAGCCCGCGGACTGTTACCAGTGTGGTGTGCGACGGCTAGGGGAGATTCTACCAGTCGGGGCGCGCCTCTCGGCGGTTCCGCCCCCACTATCTCACTATCCCTACGGGCGGTTTCCCCTTAGGGCTCTTCGACGACCAAGGTTAAGCTCCTTTTTTCTGTCAAGAGTTACCGCTCCGTAATCGTACTCGCTTCCCTCTGCCGGGGCCTTTAGGATCCGGCTCTGGCGAGTTTTTCGGTCCTTGGGACCTTGAATTCAGATGTACTCTCTCCGGTTCTCTCTTACCTCGGTGGGACCTCGTCTGGACCCGGATGTGGCTATTTACAGACTGCTTCGAACCCCTGCCTTGGCACGGTTCTCTGTCCTGGCCCGGAAACATGTTCCTCCTGGCGCTCGCCACGGCTCCCGCGGGTGCGAGCCACATGCTCGCTCGGTCCGCCCCGCAGGTTGGCGGTCCGGGCCTTCACTCGTCGCAACTTCTCATCGACCTGGCCTTCAGGTCTTGAGCCGGCCTCTCTCGGCTGCACCCCAGTGGCTGACCTTACCCCCGTTCAGGGGACGACCGACCCATGGGGCGCGTCGTCAGGACCTAGTCCAGGCACTACAGTTCCTGCACTGCTATCGGCCACACCGTCTTGCCTGCCCGCCTCTTCCTACCCTTCGTCAGGCAGGCCGAGTAGCTCGACCCAGACAGTTCGCCTTGGCTTCGGTGGGTGACTCGTTGGCCTACCCAACCTCTCCCTTTACGGGATAGAAGGTTACAGTTCCGGGCACTTGAAGTACGAGCAGTAGCCCCTGAGCGGCTTGACCGCTTTCTGCTCGGTTATGACTATGGGACAGGCGGTAGGCAGGTGTGCTGTTCCACTTGCTCCCGCTTCTACCTCCGCGACCTATCTGGCCAGCGTGACTCCCTGGTCTTGATGGGCGACCTCTCCGCGGCCCAGCACTCCCTCCGTGCGCCACAGCGCCATAGCCACTTCTTAGCTGAAATCGTTGGGAGTGCTCCTTGCGGGCTAGCGGAGGGCTCTACGTTAGGGTTTGGGTGTCGGCACCCTCCTCCTCTTTGATATTCTTCCATATAGTAATGCCATCGGTAATGTATTTTGAAAAAAACAAATGAATTTTTTTTCTAAAATGTATTTTTTTGAAAAATACTTACCGATGGCATTACTCGGATGGCCTTCCCACCTGCCCCGCTTGCCTCCTTGGCTAAGCGTGAAACTGAGGTGAGTTCTCCACACGCATGGCGGGATAGGTTGGTAGGGGAGGACACCCGGGCGCCAATACTTGGATCCCCGGTGTCTCCTCCCCAGTTATGTAGGGGACACAACTTTGGGCTGAAATCTACAGGCAATTGAGTGTATTCCATATAGTAATGCCATCGGTAAGTATTTTTCAAAAAATACATTTTAGAAAAAAAATTCATTTTTGATCACTTGTATTTGAAATTTGTAAAGTGGCCTGAAACCGGTACCAAAGTGTGGGGGGTGGAGGGTGGAAGAACCGGAGTACCCGAAGAAAGAACCCCCGGNGTCTGCACTGCCTGTAGCTCTTGATATTGGATGTGTGTTGCTAAATGGTCTTAGCTTTATTTAGGCCCCATGTTGTAGGTTTATTTAACGTATTTGACCGGCTGGCGACATACATTCAATTTTCTGTTTAGTTTTTTTTCACAAGCAGTGCAGGCACGTCCTGAGAAAGCCTTGTTGCTGTCGGGACGTTAAGCAATGTACAATCAATCAATCAAACCCGATGCGGCTGATCTCGAACGGTCTCGACAAGTGTCACCTTCGACCGCAACTGCGCTGTTAGGGACATTGTGGTGGCAGTGGGCTGGAAAGCAGAATCCACCTTTGCCCGCTTCTACCTGAGAGACCTCTCCAGCCAGCGAGGGAACCTGGCCCTGGTGGGAGACATCACGGCGGCTCAACACTCCCTCCCGGCGCCTCGGACGCACTAGGTACACTTAGCTGAAATCGTCAGGAGTTTTGGCCCTAGTTACCTGTCGCTAAGCGCAGGCAGTTAAGGAGATTGGTTGGCGGCACCCTCCACCTTTTCGCTATTCTTCCTAATAGTAATGCCATCGGTAGAGTATTTTGAGGAAAGAAATGTATTTGTTTTTTCAAAATACATTACCGATGGCATTACTATCTGGGAATACACTCTATTGCCTATAGATTTCAGCAAAATTGTGTGTAGCACACAACTGGGGAGGAGACACCGGGGATCCAAGCACTATGACCCCGGGTGGCCTCCCCTTACTACCCTATCCCGGCGAGCACAGGGCGACCTCGTCAGTTTCACTCATAGCTCGACCGGGGACGGTCGAGTTTTTGCCTTTCTCCGTTCTACGGGTTTCAGTGGTTTTTGACTGTGGGCTTGAATTGGAGTCTTCGATTCAGCCCTGGACTCACTACATTCGTGGTTTTTCCTTTGACATTGGACTCATTGTGACCTGTGCGCCGACCGGTTTTACCGGCTCTGACTTGTGAGTTCACCCTTGGCTTGGCCTTGGGGTTCGACGACGCACGTGACTTGTGCCCGGCTGGTTGGTGCAAGGTGGACTTTCTTCGCCGGCGTAGCTGGTTTAGGGCCTTATGGCTTCTTCTGTGTCGAAGACTTGCCGCCGTGCGGGGACTTCCAGTGGCCGGTTGATGCACTCGACTCTTGCTTGCCGTGTTCGGGCTGTGCTTCGGACGGAACGTGTGATGGTGGCGCCGCTTGGACGGAAGACCGGTGTTCGCGCAGGTGGGACTTCTACAGGCGTGACCGGTCCCCTCGCCCGCTTCGGTCTCCACGGGATCCTCCACGGGTGGACGTACTTCCCTCGGCGCATCGGGCTTTCCGGCCCACAGGTAAGTCCCCTTCTTGTACCGTTACCTCGCAGGTTCTCCCTCCCCTCTCCGGGTCTTCGGAGCAGGGTAGGCGAGTTTCGGAGTCACGCTCCCCACGCTCTGCTTCGTTAGCGCGTGGCTTGAGCCCATTTTGGTTCCCACCCCCCGCTCTGCTTCGGGCGAGCGGTCTGGGAGAGATGAGCGTTCGTCGGCCACCCCCGGCTCTAGGTCTCCGGAGC
Organism: Semisulcospira habei; assembly: GCA_036245525.1. Taxonomy (NCBI): domain Eukaryota; kingdom Metazoa; phylum Mollusca; class Gastropoda; family Semisulcospiridae; genus Semisulcospira; species Semisulcospira habei. Next base: position 149,158,587 of record BTPG01000004.1, read on the forward strand.
GGGGACGGGTGACGGAACGCAAGCATAAGAAAGAGAGTAAACGTGATAAGAAATGCTCACGCACCGAGGCTTCGGAACGTGACTCGAGACCGTTAGTAATGCTGCCTCCCCGCTCTGTATTTTCCGAACGGGCAAGGCATGCTTCGCTTTCTTCCCCCCCCCCCCCCCCCCCCCCCCCGCCCGCCCCGTCTCGCCTGGGCGGGCCCGGGGTGTGGTTGACTCTCGCCCCCCACGCTCCGAGGAGTCGGAGCGGGGGTCGCGTGCACATAATGGTCCCCTCCCCGCTTCGCTTCGCCTGAGCGGGCTTGGCGTGACCGTAGACTGTCCCCCCCCCCCCCCCCCCCCCCCGTCTCGTATCGACCGGACGGGCCCGGTGTGACTTGGACCCTCGCCCCCCCCCCCCCCTCGCTCCGAGGCTTCGGAGCTGGGGCAGCGGGCTCATAAATCGTCCCCTCCCCGCTCCGCCTTTCCTGAGCGGGCTTGGCGTGACCCTAGACTGTCCCCCCCCCCCCCCCCCCCCCGCCTCGTATCGACCAGGCGGGCCCGGTGTGACATCGCGCGTCCTCCACGGTCCGACACATCGGACGGGGGGCCGCGTGCCCGGTATTTGTCCCCTCCCCGCTCCGCCTTTCCTGAGCGGGCTAGGGGAGACTATTGGCGGTCCCCCCCCCCCCCCCCCCCCCCCTCGCACCGGTTTCTCCCGGGCGGGCCAGGGGTGACCAGGCCACTTCCTCGGTATTCCGATCGCGGTTTGTCGCTCACGTCGGCTGCCGCGTGCGGATCCCGACTTCGAGGTGGACCGTCGCTTTGCCACGGTCCCTCCGTCGCCGCGGCGCGCCTCTTTGCGTGCGTCGCGGGCGGCTGCGTCTACCTCGCGCGCGGCGGTGCGGCACTCTCGTAGCCGCTCGCCCCTTTCGTCTTTGCCGCGAGAAGATCAGTTTGGAACGGACGTCCTCAGCCTTCATCCGTCGGACTCGGCCTCGGCGATCTTCTTGCAGGACTCGGCGGCGGGTTCTCCTTCCCGCCTTTTTCCGCTGTCGCGTCGGCCTCCGCCTCGTCAGACGTTGCCGGCCCTTCGCTCGGATCACAGTCGGTCCACGCTATGGGTGAGGCTTCAAGGCTTATCGCCAAGTCCCTACCGCCCGACGTCTGTCCGCCTTCGCCTCCTCCGAAGAGACAGGCGTCGGCCATGGTCGACGCGCAGAGGCAAGTCCAGCGCCGCAAGTCCCTCCCGCAAGCCGGCTTCCGGGACCTCACCGATGCTTCTCCGCCCAGCTGCGTAACGACGCTTTCGGCGACACGGGATACTTTACCGCCGCTCGATCGCCGGTGGGAATCAACTTAAGCTTCCGCCAGGCCTAGTACGCTGGACACTCCCAAGCCTTCGCCTTACCTTTTCCAGCGGTGGATGTGGCGGCCTTACTACAGGCGGGCGGCCGCAGGCTCGTCCAGAACTCGTGGCCTCGGCCTCTCGACAGGATCGCCTCCTTAGCGCGGAACTCGCTGGCGTGCTCGGGTTTGGAACTGGCTACCCAGGCAGCACTGCAGTGCCTACAGGATACGTGGGACCTGGAGGCTCAGTCCCCGCTTCGTGACGTGCAGTCCATCCTGATAGCGGCCAACCGGTCCGCCTACCATTCTTCCGCCACCGCCAGGGCAGCGGCTGCCAAATGCGACCTCTGGAGGAGGGATACCCTTTTGCGCCTCTGCTCGGACCTTCCCTTGTCAGTGAAGACCCAGCTCCGTCACGCCCCCTTAGGGGGTCCTCAGCTGTTCGGCGACACTTGGCACACCTTTAAGGAATCTTCCAAGGACTTGTGGCCCAAGCCTGCATCTAACCCAGCCTCGACCCGCTTTCGCGCCCCCCGCACGGCGGGGGTCGTGCCCAGCGGTCTTTCAGGCCCTCCTTCTCTACAGTCGGATCTTCACGAGGTCGGGCCCGTCCATTCCAGGCTACTCAGGCCGGCCCCGCCCCTCGCCCTTCTTGGCCCCGCGGTGCCCGTAGATCGGGCCGCGGTCGGGCTCTTTGACTCGCCCCCGCCTCCGCCCCCGCCTCATTAATCGGGCCTCCCGTCGGCGGGCGGCTGTCGCTCTTCAGCGATCTTGGAGATCGCTGTTCCCGGACGACCCCTGGATTCTTTCCACCGTTACCGCAGGCCTGCAACTTTCGTTCCTGTCGCCTCCGCCTCTTCGCTGAGCACCCATGTGGACCCAGGAACCGCTCGACGGCACACAGGCGGACGCTCTGCGCGGGGAAGTGGCGACCCTCCTCACCAAAGCGGCGACAGAGGTGGTTTTGCGGCAGGACTCTCCGGCGTTCTACAGCCGACTCTTCTAGCTCCCAAACCAGGCGCCACTTATCAGCTTGGCCTCGATTCAGGATGCTTGGCCCCTCGATTCAGGATGGAGACGGCCAGGACACTCCGTGCGGCCCTCCGGCCGATGGACTTTGCGATCAGCCTCGATCTGTCAGACGCCTATCTGCACGTCCCGATTCATCCGTCGTTTCGCCGGTACCTTCGGTTTGACTTGGGGGGATCGTCTACCAGTTCTGCGCCCTTCCTTTCGGCCTCAACATCAGTCCGTGGGTGTTTACAAGACTGCTCGACGCCGTGATAGCCAATTTCCGTCAGCGCTCCTTGAGCCCGGCCTCCAATTACTTGGACGACCTTCTACTGCGCAACTTGGTCTCCGCAGCCCTCCAGACGGACAGGGATGCCCTGCTTTCCCTTCTGCGTCGTCTAGGTTTCCTACTCATTGGGGAAATCCGTTCTTCTCCCTCTCGACGGTTTCTACATCGGGGGATGGAATTCCTGACCGACCTCAACCTTGCCCGCCTGCCTCTGGCCAGGCGACAGAAGATAGTCGACTTAGCGACTTCGATGGGGATGGGATCCTCCTTCACCGCCAGGGTCTGGCTTCAACTCCTGGGCCTCCTCAGGGCGGCTGCGGACCTGCTTCCCTTGGGCAGACTTTATGCTCGGCCTCTCCAGCTACGTCTCCTTCTTCACTGGCGACCCTCGGGCGCTCTGTTGGATCTAGTACCTGTCACGCCTCGGGCTCGTCCTCACCTCGAGAGGTGGGCGGACCTCGCTTGGCTGGCTTCGGGGGTGCCCTACACTCCCCGCCGCCTCGGTGGTCTCTCTGTACAGAGGCGAGCCAGGCCGGCTGGGGCGCGCACCTGTTACCGGATTTCTCTCGGCCTCGGGCGTTGGCTTCGGGAGCTGTTCGGGAATCACGTCAACTGGCTGGAGCTGAAGGCAGTTGGATTGGCATTCGACGTTGGCAGGAGACCTTGGCCAATCAGGACGTCCTCGTGCTCTCCGACAACTCGACGGTGGTGGCTTACATACAGAATCAGGGTGGCACTCACTCGCCCTCCCTTTGCATTCTTCGGTGCCACCTTCGCCTCTGGTGCAGGGATCGAGGCATTGCCCTACGAGCCCGCCACATCCCTGGCCACCTCAACGTGAAGGCGGACGCCCTGTCTCGTCGCGGACAGTTGCTCCACACGGAGCGGTCCCTACGCCCGGATATTTTTCGCCTGCTCTGCTCTCACTGGGAAAACGCCGCTAGTGGATCTGTTTGCCACCAGATGAAGCAGCCAGCTCCCGGTCTACGTCTCGCCAGTCCTGGATCCACTCGCTTGGGCAGTGGACGCGCTCCCCATTCCTTGGGTCGGCCGGATTGCTTACGCCTACCCCCCGGCAGTCCTCGTTCCGAAGGTACTGCGGAAGCTTCTGGGATGCTCGGCGGTCCTCCTGCTGGTGGCCCCCTTCAACTGGACCAAGAGCTGGACCACGGACCTCCTCGCGCTTGCGACGGACCCTCCTCTGGAGCTTCCTACCCCTTCCACGATGCTCAAGCAGCCCCGTCAGCGGCTTTTCCATCCGTGCCCCCGTACGCCTCCGCCTACACGCTTGGAGGTTGTCCGGCACGCCCGCGCCGCTAGAGGTTCTCGGATGCAGCAGTGGCGGCAATTGCAGCAGCCCGCAGACTCTCTACAAGGAAGGTGTACGAAGGCACGTGGAGGGTCTTTCAGACCTGGTGCACCTCCCATGGGCACCCTCCCACTAACCTAGCCTCCCACCAACTGGCGGAGTTCTTCCTGTGGCTCTTCGACGACCGGGGCTTAGCCCCGGTCGCCATCAAGGGCTACCGCGCTACGTTCACGGACATCTACCGTCACCGGTGTCTTCCGGACCCAGGCGCCTGCAAGGATCTGTCGAATTTCTGGCTCACTTTGAACTCCGACGTCCGGTTTCACGTTCCCTAGTACCCCGGTGGGATCTTGCCTGGGTACTGACGTGGTTGAATACGGACCGGTTGAGCCCCTCCCCTTGGCTCGGTTCTCAGACTTGACCCGGAAAACCTGTTTCCTTCTGGCTCTCATTACAGCGTCCCGAGTCAGCGAGCTTCACGCGCTCTCGATGCTCCCAGCCTGTTTGCGGTTCGTTCCGACGGCTCTGCGCAGAGGCTCTCCGATCCGTCCTTCCTGGCCAAGAACCGCCGCCCGCGGCGGCTCCTCAGGTGCTAACGATACGGCCCCTCTGTGGAGCGGACCTCTCCCCTGGATCGCGGCAACAGGACCCAGTGCGGGCGCTAAAGATTTACCTGCGCCGCTCTCAGCCGCAGCGCCGGGGGCGCTGCGCGGCCTCTTCTTACCTTGTCCGCGGGCAGACGCCACATCTCGGCCCAGATCGTGTCATCCTGGCTGCGGTGGGTGATTAGGTCAGACTACCTAGACCTCTCCCCACGCGGCGCTGAGCCTTTACAAATCCGGGCGCATGAAGTGAGAGCAGTAGCCACCAGTCTAGCCCTGGACCGCAACTGCTCGGTCAAAGATATTTTGGCAGCGGGTGGCTGGCGCTCAGACTCCACTTTCGCACGCTTCTACCTTAAGAGACCTATCCGGCTGACGTGACTCCCTGGCACGGGTGGGCGACATCTCCGCGGCCCAGCACTCCCTCCGAGCACTGCTGGCGTCTTAGGCACATCATAGCTGAAATCGTCGGGAGTTCTCTCTCGAGGGGGCCGGCGGAGTGGTTGGGTTGTGGTTAGATACGGCACCCTCTGCCTGTTCGCCATTCTCCCAGATAGTAATGCCATCGGTAATGTATTTTGAAAAAACAAATGAATTTTTTTTCTAAAATGTATTTTTTTGAAAAATACTTACCGATGGCATTACTCGAATGGCCCTCCCGCCTGCCCCGCTTGCCTCTTGTGGCTATGTGTGAAACTGACGAGGTCGCCCTGTGCTCGCCGGGATAGGGTAGTAAGGGGAGGCCACCCGGGGTCATAGTGCTTGGATCCCCGGTGTCTCCTCCCCAGTTGTGTGCTACACACAATTTTGCTGAAATCTATAGGCAATAGAGTGTATTCCCAGATATTAATGCCATCGGTAAGTATTTTTCAAAAAAATACATTTTAGAAAAAAAATTCATTTTTCTCTATAATGTATTTTTTCGAAAAATACTCACCGATGGCATTACTCATAGGACCCTCCCACCTGCTCCGCCTGTGAGCTAAGAGTAAGACTGGCGCGTGACCGCTGCTCATGGGGCCTTGTGGGTGGAGGGGAGACCACGTGGGTATGTGGTAACACCACACTAAGAGTTGCTTCCCTTGTTACGTAGGTACACACAAGGGAACTTAGGCTGAAACCGGTAAGCTAAGGGTACCTTCCTAATAGTAATGCCATCGGTAAGTATTTATCGAAAAAATACATTTTAGAGAAAAATACAGGTTTCATTTGTTTCAGTATTCTCGAGCGTTGTTAGTGTTGAAGGAATGTCATCGCTTGAAACCCAGAAATCCCGTCGTCCCACTCCAGGCCGCCAAACTTTGTTATGAATTTCTGCACATGGTATGCGCTGCTGTCTTTTTGCATCATTTCCGTATTGTTGTGTGGTCTATTAACCCCTTCACTTCCAAGAAAATGTCAACACCACCCAACTTCAAGAGGTATAGATCCTCATGAGCCCCCGCAATTGCGGGGGCTCATGAGGATCTATGCCTCTTGCAGACACCACTCCGTGTCTTTGTTCCTTGTTGCTTTAGATCGTTGAATAAACCAAGATTTCACAAATGAAATGTATGTCAAGTGGCAGGGAAGGGGTTGAATTGTACAGAATGATATTATTACAGACTGAAAACATTCATCCTACACAGTGTATGTTCACAGAGACCAGCCAAACAATACTTTGGCAGTTGCACAGGCTGATGAGGTTCAGCGCCGCTTGCTTGCCTCATGACATGACATGCCTTAGGCAACGATATCATCAAGTACACCTTAGGCAAAGATATCACCAAGTATGCCTTTGGCAAAGATATCAAGTATGCCTTGGGCAAAGATATCATCAAGTACACCTTAGGCAAAGATAGCATCAAGTACGCCTTAGGCAAATATATCATCAAGTACGCCTTGGGCAAATATATCAAGTACACCTTGGGCAAAGATATCATCAAGTACGCCTTCGGCAAAGATATCATCAAGTACGCCTTAGGCAACGATATCAAGTATGCCTTCGGCAAAGATATCATCAAGTACGCCTTAGGCAACGATATCATCAAGTACACCTTAGGCAAAGATATCATCAAGTATGCCTTAGGCAAAGATATCATCAAAAGTATGCCTTAGGCAAAGATATCAAGTACACCTCGGGCAATGATATCATCAAGTATGCCTTAGGCAGAGATATCAAGTACGCCTTAGGCAAAGATATCATCAAATATGCCTTAAAGCAAAGATATCATCAGGTATGCCTTAGGCAAAGATATCAAGTATGCCTTAAGCAAAGATATCATCAAGTATGCCTTAGGCAAAGATATCACCAAGTATGCCTTAGGCAAAGATATCACCAAGTATGCCTTAGGCAAAGATATCACCAAGTATGCCTTAGGCAAAGATATCATCAAGTATGCCTTAGCCAAAGATATCAAGTAATGCCTTAGGCAAAGATATCATCAAGTATGCCTTAGGCAGAAACATTATCATTTCATGCTTGGAATTTGTCCAGTACCAGGATGGCATTGACTGGTCGAGAAAAGCCATTGAGATTGGCAACGACCATCCCTTACTGCCCCGAGCTCATATCGCGCTGGGAATCGGACTCAGCATGCAAGCCATGGAGGTGCGACTACAGGGGAAAAGAACGGAGCTCTACAAAGAGGCACTGAGAGCATTCAAAGTGTAAGTTTCTGGTGGCCAAGGGGAGTCACTAAGTTCTGCACTGAAATGTCAAAGAACTCAGTGAGATCCCTTTACCTCTTTAGCTCATTTAAGGCCCCCTCCCCCCCCCCCCCCTCAGTGGCAATGCTATATGACACTTCCACAGCTATTGATACAGGGGGCCATGAATGAGTTCATATGACACTGAATTGCCAGCCAGCAACAAGGACAGAGCATAAAGTAGATGACAATTCACATCGATGGAGGGGGATTGTTATGTACTTTTACACTTGTCCTTGTTGTGTGCAGGCAATTTGGATGAGAAGAACGCAATCCAGAAAGAAATACACTTAGAAAAGACAGTTGCAACACAGTTCTATCTCCGTTGGGTTCTTCTCTGTATTTTACACGCTTGGCATTCACCTCTTTGGTGTGGATTTGGATGAGGCATGTCGTGTTGTCATGGATTGCTGCAGTCTTTACATTGTGCATCCTTAAGACATTCAGACATTGAACCCCAGCTCAGCACATCAAACTACATTAAGACATTCAGACATTGAACCCCAGCTGA
>BTPG01000004.1:149166979-149276979 GCA_036245525.1 Semisulcospira habei
AAACTACATTAAGACATTCAGACATTGAACCCTAGCTGATCACATCAAACTGCATTAAGACATTCAGACATTGAATCCTAGCTGAGCACATCAAATTACATTAAGACATTCAGACATTGAATCCCAGCTGCGCACATGAAACTACATTAAGACATTCAGACATTGAACCATAGCTGAGCACATGAAACTACATTAAGACATTCAGACATTGAACCCCAGCTGAGCACATCAAACTACATTAAGACATTCAGATATTGAATCCTAGCTGAGCACATCAAACTACATTAAGACTTTCAGACATTGAACCCCAGCTGAGCACATCAAACTACATTAAGACATTCAGACATTGAACCCTAGTTGAGCACATCAAACTACATTATGACATTTAGACATTGAACCCCAGCTGAGCACATCAAACTACATTAAGACATTCAGACATTGAACCCCAGCTGAGCACATCAAACTACATTAAGACATTCAGACATTGAACCCCAGTTGAGCACATCAAACTACATTAAGACATTCAGACATTGAACCCCAGCTGAATACATGAAACTACATTAAGACATTCAGACATTGAACCCTAGCTGATCACATCAAACTGCATTAAGACATTCAGACATTGAACCCTAGCTGAGCACATGAAACTACATTAAGACATTCAGACATTGAATCCTAGCTGAGCACATCAAACTACATTAAGACATTCAGATATTGAATCCTAGCTGAGCACATGAAACTACATTAAGACATTCAGACATTGAACCCCAGCTGAGCACATGAAACTACATTAAGACATTCAGACATTGAACCCTAGTTGAGCACATCAAACTACATTATGACATTTAGACATTGAACCCCAGCTGAGCACATGAAACTACATTAAGACATTCAGACATTGAATCCTAGCTGAGCACATCAAACTACATTAAGACATTCAGACATTGAACCCTAGATGAGCACATCAAACTGCATTAAGACATTCAGACATTGAATTCTAGCTGAGCACATCAAACTAAATTAAGACATTCAGACATTAAATCCCAGCTGCGAACATCAAACTACATTAAGACTTTCAGATATTGAATCCTAGCTGAGCACGTCAAACTACATTAAGACATTCAGACATTGAACCCCAGCTGAGCACATCAAACTACATTAAGACATTCAGACATTGAACCCTAGTTGAGCACATCAAACTACATTATGACATTTAGACATTGAACCCCAGCTGAGCACATGAAACTACATTAAGACATGCAGACATTGAACCCCAGCTGAGCACATGAAACTACATTAAGACATTCAGACATTGAACCCCAGCTCAGCACATGAAACTACATTAAGACATTCAGACATTGAATCCTAGCTGAGCACATCAAACTACATTAAGACATTCAGACATTGAACCCCAGCTGAGCACATCAAACTACATTAAGACATTCAGACATTGAACCCTAGCTGAGCACATCAAACTACATTAAGACATTCAGACATTGAATCCTAGCTGAGCACATCAAACTACATTAAGACATTCAGACACTGAACCCAGCTGCGCACATCAAACTACATTAAGACATTCAGACATTGAACCCTAGCTGAGCACATCAAACTACATTAAGACATTCAGACATTGAATCCTAGCTGAGCACATCAAACTACATTATGACATTTAGACATTGAACCCCAGCTGAGCACATGAAACTACATTAAGACATTCAGACATTGAACCCCAGCTCAGCACATGAAACTACATTAAGACATTCAGACATTGAATCCTAGCTGAGCACATCAAACTACATTAAGACATTCAGACATTGAACCCCAGCTGAGCACATCAAACTACATTAAGACATTCAGACATTGAACCCTAGCTGAGCACATCAAACTACATTAAGACATTCAGACATTGAATCCTAGCTGAGCACATCAAACTACATTAAGACATTCAGACACTGAATCCCAGCTGCGCACATCAAACTACATTAAGACATTCAGACATTGAACCCTAGCTGAGCACATCAAACTACATTAAGACATTCAGACATTGAATCCTAGCTGAGCACATCAAACTACATTAAGACATTCAGACATTGAATCCTAGCTGAGCACATCAAACTACATTAAGACATTCAGACATTGAATCCTAGCTGAGCACATCAAACTACATTAAGACATTCAGACATTGAATCCTAGCTGAGCACATCAAACTACATTAAGACATTCAGACATTGAACCCTAGCTGAGCACATCAAACTACATTAAGACATTCAGACATTGAATCCTAGCTGAGCACATCAAACTACATTAAGACATTCAGACATTGAATCCTAGCTGAGCACATCAAACTACATTAAGACATTCAGACATTGAACCCCAGCTGAGCACATCAAACTACATTAAGACATTCAGACATTGAACCCTAGCTGAGCACATCAAACTACATTAAGACATTCAGACATTGAATCCTAGCTGAGCACATCAAACTACATTAAGACATTCAGACACTGAATCCCAGCTGCGCACATCAAACTACATTAAGACATTCAGACATTGAACCCTAGCTGAGCACATCAAACTACATTAAGACATTCAGACATTGAATCCTAGCTGAGCACATCAAACTACATTAAGACATTCAGACATTGAATCCTAGCTGAGCACATCAAACTACATTAAGACATTCAGACATTGAATCCTAGCTGAGCACATCAAACTACATTAAGACATTCAGACATTGAATCCTAGCTGAGCACATCAAACTACAGATGTAAGTGAGGTCACTTGAGGCATGCAAGAGACATAAATGATGATGAGTCCCTGCAACCACTAGGCTCTACATGCCTCTTTCACGTGGATCATGCTGCTGAGCCCACTGTATTCTCTTTCTGACAGCGTCTGTCTGGGTGTGTTACAGGGCAAACGAGCTCGATCCACAAGATTACCTGGCCGCTTTCCATGTTTCGCTGCAGCTGGCTGTTCTCAGACAGGTATGATGAGGTGACATTATGATGAGGTGACATTATGATGAGGTGACATTACGGGTTAGTTAGTCCTTTTATGCAGCATTATAGTATGATGTAGAAAAACATGAATGAAGGAGATGTGGCAAGTTATAGTTAGTCCTCTCATGCAGCATTATAGTATGATGTAGAAAAACATGAATGAAGGAGATGTGGCAAGTTATAGTTAGTCCTCTCATGCAGCATTATAGTATGATGTAGAAAAACATGAATGAAGGAGATGTGGCAAGTTATAGTTAGTCCTCTCATGCAGCATTATAGTATGATGTAGAAAAACATGAATGAAGGAGATGTGGCAAGTTATAGTTAGTCCTCTCATGCAGCATTATAGTATGATGTAGAAAAACATGAATGAAGGAGATGTGGCAAGTTATAGTTAGTCCTCTCATGCAGCATTATAGTATGATGTAGAAAAACATGAATGAAGGAGATGTGGCAAGTTATAGTTAGTCCTCTCATGCAGCATTATAGTATGATGTAGAAAAACATGAATGAAGGAGATGTGGCAAGTTATAGTTAGTCCTCTCATGTAGCATTATAGTATGATGTAGAAAAACATGAATGAAGGAGATGTGGCAAGTTATAGTTAGTCCTCTCATGCAGCATTATAGTATGATGTAGAAAAACATGAATGAAGGAGATGTGGCAAGTTATTATCCTTCATTGTCTGTTTTATGTGACTTTAACCCCTTTTATCCCCAAGGTCCCATTTCTCAAATTGTGGAGGTGTTGCCTGATGACTATATACCAGTTGCAGGAGATGGATTGACCATGACAATTCAAGGGTAGTGGCAGTTTAGCTTGGCGTCTGAAGGCGCCAAGCTAATCTGGCACTACCCGTGAATTATCATAAATTATGGTCAATCAATCTATGGCTGTAGGGACTCGAGGCTATGTGGGTGAAAGTACCATTACGCGTAAATCTGAAAACACATTTCAGCACCATTTGTGTTTGTTGTGCCTTGTCGACACATCTAATGAACTTTAACAGTAGTTTGGACACATAGCACAAGCACACGCGTAATCACACTTATTTACTCTGCGCTGCCGTTAGGTGTCAATCTATTTTTAGCTGTTTCTCGTACTGAAAGCATTGAATTTATAGAACGGAGTAGAGTCATTGCCAAATTACTTGATATCAAAACGAGGTGTGCTAAACTGGTTTGGGCTGTGTCTAAATGAGCCATAACTAGACCTGTATGTAGCTTTTCATAACCATCTGTTACAGAAGTGTATCTTTGATCAGTTACGGTGGTAGTGGGCCTTCAAGCCAACTGTTTTGTATCAATCGATGATGAGTTGCTTTAGTCTTCTTTCGGTGTATTCTGCGGTAAATATTTTTTGTGTTGCTTGCATGGCGTTAAATCAATCAATACTTTTAGTTTGTTAACTTTGTTTTAAAATGTGTATACAGATTCCGGAAGCCCTGCATTATGTGCAGCAAGCACTAAAGTTTCGCAGCGACCACATCCACTCCCTCCACCTGCTGGTCTTGCTGCTGACTGCTCAGAAACAGCACGAGGAAGCCATGATGCTGATACGTGCAGCGCTCAACGAGTACCCGGAAAACCTCAGGTACTTGTACGCTGAACTTTGCATGTAATGACAAGGCACCCATATTTTCTTGCTGCAAAGTTTGTTATAACATAGGTGAATTTATTGATATGGGACATTCCCACCAGGTGCGGTGTAAGAGTTGTGAGAGAAAAGACGCAAAAAGTCCTGGAAATGTGTTATCCACAGCAGCAAATTACGTGATTACGTCATATTATGAGCTTTGCTTGTAAACCCATTTTGCCCTGACGCCATACAGCAGGAGATGGATTGACCATGATAATTCAAGAGTAGTGCCAGATCTGCTTGGCACCTGAAGGCGCCAAGCTAATCTGGCACTGCCCTTCAATTATCATGGTCCCTCCATCTCCTGCAGATGGTACAGTCATTAGGTGACGCCTCCAACATGGGAAACGCAGCTGTTGGGTTAAGTATATTAACAGTACGCAGTCTTGACATCATTTTACCGTAATGCTTGATCGCGAACATTGACAATAATGAGTTCTGTTTGTATCACATCCGTTTCCTGTCCCCAGTCTGCTGCTGACCAAGTCCAAGCTGGAGGAAGTGGTGCTGGGGCCAGAGGAGGCGTTGACCAGCTGTCGCCAGATGATGAAGCTGTGGAAAGACATCCACGAGATTGAGGAAGAGGAGTGAGTGCGGTCTCTGCGGACGATGTTATTTACATCTTTTTGTTGTTTTGTGATTCTATCAGCCCTGATGGAAAGCTTGGCTGCCCTTTCCAGGGTGTAGCCATAGGAACAGCACCACGCACCCAAATGCGCTAACAGTCATGAGGCCAACGTAGGCTGCTGTTGGCTCAATGACCTTTTGTGCACTAGGCAACGAACCTGACCACTACCTAGCATACTGATTGTTCCTGACCTAGCATACTGATTGTTCCTGACCTAGCACACTGATTGTTCCTGACCTAGCACACTGATTGTTCCTGACCTAGCACACTGATTGTTCCTGACCTAGCACACTGATTGTTCCTGACCTAGCACACTGATTGTTCCTGACCTAGCACACTGATTGTTCCTGACCTAGCATACTGATTGTTCCTGACCTAGCATACTGATTGTTCCTGACCTAGCACACTGATTGTTCCTGACCTAGCACACTGATTGTTCCTAACCTGCCTTGCCCTGTTTCTAACATGCTTTGCTGGACACACAAGAACTTCTTTTGAACTTTGGTATGGTATGGTATGGTATGGTATGGTATGGTATGGTATGGTATGGTATGGTATGGTATGGTATGGTATGGCCTCCGAGGCGCACATAATTATCCATCTAATTAAAGATGCTCAAGGCGCCGCCGTAGCTTTGAAAGCCTGCTGCTACTAAGCGCTACTTTATGTGCTAACCTCCACCTTGCTATTAACTTTGGTGCATGTGAAATATTTCTGTTTCCATTTCACCAGCCCTAGCGGGCCTTCTCTTTTCCAATAGTGGTATTGGGATTTTTAACGTGCGCACTTGATGATTATGCACGCTGTGCACACGAAGGCGAGACGGGCAACCGTAAACCGAGTCTGTACGTAAATTTGACTCGATGGGAATGAGGAAAAGTCCACATCCCATTCCAGCCCACCAGGGGATTCGAACCTGGGATCTTACAACTACCAGCGCAGTGTCTTATCCACTAAGCTACGTCCCCATGTCAACTTTCTAACTGCCTTTACTTCAGGTTGGCTTACATGTACCTGGATGCGCTGCATGCATTGTAAGTGTCTGTATTGTGCATTATTTGTGTGTGTAGGGGCTCTGATGGGCGATCGCGAATAGTGGACCGCAGCACATTTGACAAACGCAGTCTGGCCCAGCTGACAATGAATGAGTTCAGTGACCGGGGATCAGGTATACATTTCATTTTACGTTGCTGTGTTACATAGTACACATACCAAGGGGAATTACTCGGCGCTGGACAGACAAACAGTTAGATCCCCTGCCCCCGCCTATCAGGCGCCCAAGCGCCAGCCCACCGAGAAATACGCAGGTATAGAACATTGAGGATGTAGATGATCATCTTGTTCTATACCTGGCTGCGTATAATTTCTCTGTGGGCTGGCGCTTGGGTGCCTGATAGGCAAGGGCAGAGGATGTAACTGTTTCTGTCCAGCGCTGAGTAATTCCCCTTGGTATGTGTACAATTCTGCCAGCGCTAGCCTCACCTATCCGGTTTGTGAGTGTGTTACATGGGTAACAAAGGTTGGCAAGAAGCAGACATCCTCAAGAGCCTCTGCAGGCAATAGGGTTTTGTGCTCCTTGCTGGTGGAAAGGTATTTGTTACCTCATTCTGCCCGCGACACGCCACAGCAAGATAAGGCTCGACCATGATAGTTCAAGGGTGGTGGCAGAATAGCTTGGCGCCTATAGGCGCCTTGCTATTCTGCCACCACCCTTGAACTATCATGGTCGATCTGTCTCATGAATTGTAATGCAGTCCTCAGAGGATAACTCCAAAACGTGGGTATTTCGTACCTCAGGCGCAAGGAGTTAAGTTGATCGCTATACACCGTACAGTAAACTCCAGGTATAACAAATGTCCAGGGGACCCAATTTCTCTTGTTGTAATATCCTACATTTGTTATAAGCGAAGTAATTTACATAGGACAGCTGCTGCCGGGACGTGTTGTTATGCCCGACTTGTCTTACTGCAACTTGTCTTATATAAAAATAATAATAATAATTACGGTATTTATAATGAGCTTATCTTATAATAATTATAACTCTAAGTGCGCACTCACAACTCGCGCACGCATGCGCACGCTTTAGACAACGACTCACGTACCAGACCCCCACCCGGGTCTGCCCTGGGGGACTTGGGTGGGGTTAGGTATTTTTTAGTTCCCAGGGTCACCCTGGTCAGCCCCACAGGGTGGGGTTTTCTCTCTATTCTGGGGCATGTGTTTCTGTCTACCCTTTGTCCATTCACCTGTATTTGCCTTTTTAAAACTCTCCCTACTGTCTGCACTGCCTGTAGCTCTTGATATTGGATGTGTGTTGCTAGATGGTCTTAGCTTTATTTAGGCCCCATGTGTTAGGTTTATTTAATGTATTTGACCGGCTGGCGACATACATTCAATGTTCTGTTTATTTTTTTTTTCACAAGCAGTGCAGGCACGTCCTGAGAAAGCCTTGTTGCTGTCGGGACGTTAAGCAATGTACAATCAATCACGTACCAGAAATAGTGAAATACATAATTTATTATAAGCGGAGTCGACTGTAATTGGTTAATGACCACGGAACAGGTATCAACAGTTTACAATGACATGTAACTTGCAATCACATGTAACACAGAGGTAAATTGGGTCAGCGTGAGGCATAGGACCTGATGAGCCCCTTTAGGCTGCAGCACTAGAACACAGGGACTGTCTCAACCTCACAGTGTCATGCTTGCAGGTGTGTGTATGCATTTACCTCCCTTAGACTAGACCTTGCCAGTCCACTCGTGGCATGATCATTGTGGCTATGCTGAATGACGCATAATGTACTATGGCCTCGATTGAACGTTAATACTTTTATTCCATTCTGTAAATGTACTCTTTTTCAGCCTTTGGTATCGCCGGTAATGCAAAATATTACTAGCTTTTCTTTCGCTTATTTTGGGTGTAGATTTTGTGTATTTGGTGTTTGTGTTCTTCTTCTTCACGTAGGTTGTCTGACCAGTGTCATCAGGTTGAAGAACTTTTTGTTGTTATTTAGGGGTGAGGGGTGGCAGGGCCGGATCCAGGGGGGGGGGAGGGCAGGATCCCCCCCCCCTTCCCCATAAAAACTACAACATAAAACTTTGATACACTGAAAGATGATCTTTGCTCACCTTGGTGAAAAAACAAAATAAAGCCATACTCAAAACGGTCAAAACTCTGCTTTAGGTGTCTTGTTTCAGGTGGTTAATTTCTCCCAAAAATTTGTTGGACCCCCCCCCCCCCCCCCCCCCCCCCCACAAAACATGTAAGTGATCCGGCCCTGGGGTGGAGTGTTGTTTTATCTGTTGTTGTGGGTTGTCTTTGGTGGATTTCTTAACCCTTTGGGTGTCGGTAGTGGTCACGATGATTCTTGCAGGACCCTAACTCTAACCCTGACATCCTGCAGGACCCTAACTCTAACCCTGACATCCTGCAGGACCCTAACTCTAACCCTGACATCCTGCAGGACCCTAACTCTAACCCTGACATCCTGCAGGACTCTAACCCTGACATCCTGCAGGACCCTAACTCTAACCCTGACATCCTGCAGGACCCTAACTCTAACCTTGACATCCTGCAGGACCCTAACTATAACCCTGACATCCTGCAGGACCCTAACCCTAACCCTGACATCCTGCAGGACCCTAACTCTAACCCTGACATCCTGCAGGACCCTAACTCTAACCCTGACATACTGCGGGACCCTAACTCTAACCCTGACATCCTGCGGGACCTTAACTCTAGCCCTGACATCCTGCGGGACCCTAACTCTAAACCTGACATCCTGCAGGACCCCAACTCTAACCCTGACATCCTGCAGGACCCTAACTCTAACCCTGACATCCTGCAGGACCCTAACTCTAACCCTGACATCCTGCAGGACCCTAACTCTAGCCTGACATCCTGCAGGACCCTAACTCTAACCCTGACATCCTGCAGGACCCTAACTCTAACCCTGACATCCTGCAGGACTCTAACCCTGACATCCTACAGGACCCTAACTCTAACCCTGACATCCTGCAGGACCCTAACTCTAACCCTGACATCCTGCAGGACCCTAACTCTAACCCTGACATCCTGCAGGACCCTAACTCTAGCCCTGACATCCTGCAGGACCCTAACTCTAACCCTGACATCCTGCAGGACCCTAACTCTAACCCTGACATCCTGCAGGACCCTAACTCTAACCCTGACATCCTGCAGGACCCTAACTCTAACCCCGACATCCTGCAGGACCCTAACTCTAACTCTGACATCCTGCAGGACCCTAACTCTAACCCTGACATACTGCGGGACCCTAACTCTAACCCTGACATCCTGCGGGACCCTAACTCTAGCCCTGACATCCTGCGGGACCCTAACTCTAAACCTGACATCCTGCGGGACCCCAACTCTAACCCTGACATCCTGCAGGACCCTAACTCTAACCCTGACATCCTGCAGGACCCTAACTCTAACCCTGACATCCTGCAGGACCCTAACTCTAGCCTGACATCCTGCAGGACCCTAACTCTAACCCTGACATCCTGCAGGACCCTAACTCTAACCCTGACATCCTGCAGGACTCTAACCCTGACATCCTACAGGACCCTAACTCTAACCCTGACATCCTGCAGGACCCTAACTCTAACCCTGACATCCTGCAGGACCCTAACTCTAACCCTGACATCCTGCAGGACCC
Source organism: Semisulcospira habei (assembly GCA_036245525.1). Lineage (NCBI taxonomy): Eukaryota > Metazoa > Mollusca > Gastropoda > Semisulcospiridae > Semisulcospira > Semisulcospira habei. The sequence continues at coordinate 149,176,932 of BTPG01000004.1, forward strand.
TAACTCTAACCCTGACATCCTGCAGGACCCTAACTCTAGCCCTGACATCCTGCAGGACCCTAACTCTAACCCCGACATCCTGCAGGACCCTAACTCTAACCCTGACATCCTGCAGGACCCTAACTCTAACCCTGACATCCTGCAGGACCCTAACTCTAACCCTGACATCCTGCAGGGCCCTAACTCTAACCCTGACATCCTGCAGGACCCTAACTCTAACCCCGACATCCTGCAGGACCCTAACTCTAACCCTGAACTCTTGCAGGACCCTAACTCTAACCCTGAACTCCTGCAGGACCCTAACTCTAACCCAGACATCCTGCAGCAATCATCGCAACTACCACTGCTACCTACATCAAACGTGATTGTGGTGGATGACATTGGGTATTGGGGTGAAGTAACCAAATCAGTTGGGTGGTTTTAGAGATGTCACTTTTTGCACTGGTTGTTCATTTGTTCTGCTTTGTTTTTGGCTGACATGAGATAGCAAAAGTGAGTCTGTGTCCTGGGCCAGTGGGGTGTTGTCCACTGTATGTCTGTGTACTGGGCCATTGGGTGTTGTCCACTGTATGTCTGTGTACTGGGCCTTTGGGGTGTTGTCCACTCTATGTCTGTGTACTGGGCCAGTGGGGTGTTGTCCATTATATGTCTGTGTACTGGGCCGGTGAGTGTTGTCCACTGTATGTTTGTGTACTGGGCCAGTGGGTGTTGTCCATTGTATGTCTGTGTACTGGGCCAGCGGGTGTTGTCCACTGTATGTCTGTGTCCTGGGCCAGTGGGTGTTGTCCACTGTATGTCTGTGTACTTTGCCAGTGGGTGTTGTCCACTGTGTGTCTGTGCACTGGGCCGGTGGGTGTTGTCCACTGTATGTCTGTGTACTTTGCCAGTGGGTGTTGTCCACTGTATGTCTTCTGCAGTAAACATTAATGTTAGCATTTCCTCGGAGACTGATCAAGCCACTTTCTTGAAACTTGGCCCAAGAATACTTTGTGGCAAGACCTTTGTAAACATACTAATATCAGTGACCTCTCTCAAAGGTCACAAGGGGTCAGAATGTAGGTAGGTAGAAAATAGCCCAATTTGACCCAAAAAATACTATTTTCAACCTTATTCAAACTTGGTACAGAGATACCAGTACCTGATGGTAAAACCTTTTTATGCCTACTGATTTGGATGACCCCTTGGCAACGTGAAGGGTCACTAGAGGTTGGAAAAAATGTATTAAAAAAAAAAAGCCTTTTTTGTTATTTTTGATATGATATTGGTACAGAGATATGTGATGAAGAGACCTTCCTTTGCATATTAATTTGGGCGGCCCCTCTGAAAGTTTAATAGGCATAACAGTTAGACAGATGTGGGTAAAATGTCTTTTTCTTGATAGAACGGTAGATTTTTCTGGCGTTTTTGCAAATGTTTCTATCCAGTTTGGCACACAGATAGTTGATAATGCGATCTCTCCGTACTACTGAATTTAGCTGTACACATAGAGTTCAAAGGTCAAGAGGCCAATAAATATCAGGAAAAAATGAACATTGACAGAATGTAGGACTTTTCAGATACTATGATCAACCTCTGTGATTATATCAAGGCACTGTAACCCATTTGGCCCTGAGTGCCTGCAGCAGGAGATGGATTGACCATGATAATTCAAGGGTAGTGCTAGATTAGCTTGGCGTCTTCAGGCGCCAAGTTAATCTGGCGCTTCCCTTGAATTATCATTTTCGATCCATCTCAGTCCTGCAACAGGTGCATAGTCGTTAGATGACGCCTCCAAAATTGGGGAAAAAAAGCACCCGTGGGGCTACAAGGGTTAATGCTTTGAGTGACCTTTGGTCAAGGTAGGTCACAGGTCCGAGAACTGTGTTGTGAGCCCTGAGGGCTTGATGGTTTTTTGTCCTCTGTAGGTTCAGTGCGAGCCGAGTCGGTGGCGGCTTCACGCATGGAGCGGGCATTGTCGGAAGTGGCATCCTCACTCAACAGCTCGTACATGCAGCGCGGGGGATCGCAACAGTCGTGGCTGCTGCAGGCGCAGATCTGGCTCCAGCTGGGTAAAACTCATTTTCTTCATTTCATTTTAACCCATTTCAATCTATCTATCCCGTAGTCTTGCCGACCGCCGACCGTTGGGGCACCACTGATGACTTGGCAACCAGCTCCCTCCATTCCTCTCTGTTCTCTGCCATTCTTAGTGTATCACCCAGCCTCAGTCCTGTCCACTCTGAGATTTGTCCTCCCATCTTTTCCTCTGTCTTCCTCTCCTTCGTCCTCCTTGCACAGTGCCTTGCAGGATTGTTTTGGCAAGCCCTGCTGATCACGTGACATACCCATACCACTTCAGTTGTCGTTTTTTCACAATGGCTAATAGGTCTTCATAGGGCCCGATGGCTTGCCTGATTCTTCTTCCCACTTCCTCGTTCGTGATGTGATCTCTGTACGAAATGCCAAGCAGCCTTCGAAAACATCTCATTTGAGTGGCTTGTATCCTCCTTTCGAGGTCTGCTGTGAGGGTCCATGACTCGCAGGCATACAAGAACACTGAGATGACTAAGGAGCGCATCAGTCTGATCTAACCCAGTTTAACCCATTTAGCCCCATGCAATACAGCAGATCAACCATGATAATTCAAGGGTAGTGCCAGATTAGCTTGGTGCCTGAAGGCGCCAAGCTAATCTGGCACTACCCTTGAATCATCATAGTTGAGTCCTGCCACTGGTACATATCATTAAGGCCCCACTACACATGCCTGGTTTTGAGGCCGATTCCCGATCAGTTTTCGAATCGGTAGGTGATCGGGCCGGACTAAAAAACGTGTGCACTGCCACACATTTCCCGACTTGTTTAGCCGACCGGTTTGAGCCGAAGATCAAAGTCGTACCTGTTCTGCAAAATGGCTGCTAGTTTTGACAGTGATGATGATGTGCTTGCATTATCAGCAGTTTTGCATCATATTCGGGAAGAGGCGTGCGAAACATCAGCAACGGCGGTAGTACTGATCACAACAGGCGTGTTCCGCCATTTGCAAACTGTGAAACGACATGCTTTGCGAGACGCGCTCTGATTGGTTGAAGCTTACAAACGGGGCCGAATCGGATCGGGAAAATAGAGCAGGTTCTAGACACCCGATTCCCAGCCGATTGGGACCGGATCGGATAATTGACGTCATCCGATCGCAATCGGATCGGAATCGGCTTCAAAATCGGGGCACAACCGGCATGTGAGGCGGGGCCTTTTGGCCACACCTCCTGGAAAATAGGGCGTTGGGGTCAAAAAGGGTTAACCCATTCAGCCCAAACACATAACAGGAGACAGATCAACAGTAATGGTTCACTGTCAGGCCCCACCTTTCAGCTATCATGGTTGATCTATACAAAGTGGACTAGGTCAGATCTGGCAGTTCTTTCGTTTTACAATGCCGTTCTTTATTTTGCATAATTTGTGTTGTGTTCTGTTGTTTAGGACCTGTTTCTCACCATGTCACCATTCACAGGAATGAGAATCTCACCATGTCACCATTCACAGGAATGAGAATCTCACCATGTCACCATTCACAGGAATGAGAATCTCACCATGTCACCATTCACAGGAATGAGAATCTCACCATGTCACCATTCACAGGAATGAGAATCTCACCATGTCACCATTCACAGGAATGAGAATCTCACCATGTCACCATTCACAGGAATGAGAATCTCACCATGTCACCATTCACAGGAATGAGAATCTCACCATGTGACCATTCAGAGCAATGAAAAGCCGGTATCGTCTGGATCTGAAGCACACTCAGCATTGCATTATTAACCCCATTTAGCCCCAAACCACCACAGCCTTGATAAATCAGTGGCAGTGCCAAGCTCATCTGGCACTACCCTTGAATTATCATGGTCAAGCCATCTCCTGCAACTGGTACATAGTCGTTAGGCGACACCTCCAAAATTTGAGAAATGGGACCTTGGGGCTAAAAGGGTTAAGCCTTTAGCAGTTGGTAGTAGTTTTGCAGAAATCATTGAGGCACAAAGTGCTACCAACAGCCAACGGGTTAATTGTGAAAGGTGAGTTGTTTGTTGTTGCAGCTGAACTGTACCTGGTGTTGGACAAAGTGTCGGAGGCGGAGGCGTGCGTTGTGGAGACAAGTGCCATGTTCCCTCTCTCGCATCAAGTGTGCTTCATGGTATGTGCATCCTTTAACCCTTCGGCTGCCGGTAGTGCTTTTTGTCACGATGATTCCAACAGCATGATTGTGACAACATTAGCTGCCAATAGCCACAGGGTAACTTTTGATCAGGTGATTTAGACTTTAGGAACGTGACCACTCAAAAAAGCTGGGGAAGAATGTCAGTCATCCTTGTTGAGTCGTCTTTGCTCAGTCATCCTTGCTTAGTCGTCCTTGTTCAGTCGTCCTAGTTCAGTCCTTGTTCAGTCGTCCTTGTTCAGTCATCCTTGTTCAGTCATCCTTGTTCAGTCGTTTTGCTCAGCCATCCTTGCTCAGACGTCCTTGTTCAGTCGTCCTTGTTCAGTCGTCGTTGCTCAGTCATCCTTGCTCAGTCGTCCTTGCTCAGTCGTCCTTGCTCAGTCGTCCTTGTTCAGTCGTCCTTGTTCAGTCGTCCTTGTTCAGTCGTCCTTGTTCAGTCGTCCTTGTTCAGTCATCCTACTTTAGTCGTCCTTGTTCAGTCATCCTAGTTCAGTCCTTGTTCAGTCGTCATTGTTCAGTCGTCCTTGCTCAGTCGTCCTTGTTCAGTCCTTGTTCAGTCGTCATTGTTCAGTCATCATTGTTCAGTCGTCCTTCTTCAGTCGTCCTTGTTCAGTCATCCTTGCTCAGTCATCCTTGTTCAGTCCTCCTAATTCAGTCGTCCTAGTGCAGTCGTCCTTGTTCAGTCCTTGTTCAGTCCTTGTTCAGTCGTCATTGTTCAGTCGTCCTTGCTCAGTCATCCTTGTTCAGTCCTCCTAATTCAGTCGTCCTTGTTCAGTCGTCCTTGTTCAGTCCTTGTTCAGTCGTCCTTGCTCAGTCGTCCTTGCTCAGTCGTCCTTGTTCAGTCGTCCTTGTTCAGTCATCCTTGCTCAGTCATTCTTCCTCAGTTGTCCTTGTTTAGTCGCCCTTGTTCAGTCATCCTTGTTCAGTCATCCTTGTTCAGCCGTCCTTGTCCAGCCGTCCTTGTCCAGCCGTCCTTGTTCAGTCGTCCTTGTTCAGCCGTCTTAGTTTAGCCGTCCTTGTTCAGTCGTCCTCGTCCTAGTTCAGTCCTTGTTCAGTCATCCTTGTTCAGTCATCCTTGTTCAGTCATCCTTGTTCAGTCCTAGTTCAGTCGTCCTAGTTCAGTAGTCCTTGTTAAGTCGTCCTTGTTAAGTCGTCCTTGTTCATTCGTCCTAGTTCAGTCATCCTTGTTCAGTCGTCCTTGTTCAATCGTCCTTGTTCAGTCCTAGTTCAGTCATCCTAGTTCAGTCGTCCGTGTTCAGTCCGTGTTCAGTCCTTGTTCAGTCATCCTTGTTCAGTCCTAGTTCAGTCGTCCTTGTTCAGTCACCCTTGTTCAGTCATCCTTGTTCAGCCATCCTAGTTCAGTCGTCCTTGTTCAGTCATCCTTGTTCAGTCATCCTTGTTCAGTCATCCTTGTCCAGCTGTCCTTGTTCAGTCGTCCTTGTTCAGCCATCTTAGTTCAGCCGTCCTTGTTCAGTCGTCCTTGTTCAGTCATCCTTGTTCAGTCCTCCTAATTCAGTCGTCCTAGTGCAGTCGTCCTTGTTCATTCGTCCTAGTTCAGTCGTCCTAGTTCAGTCCTTGTTCAGTCCTTGTTCAGTCGTCCTTGTTCAGTCTTAGTTGAGTCGCCCTAGTTGAGTCGCCCTAGTTGAGTCGCCCTTGTTGAGTCGCCCTTGTTGAGTCGCCCTTGTTCAGTCACCCTTGTTGAGTCGTCCTTGTTCAGCCGTCTTAGTTCAGTCATCCTTGTTCAGTCGTCCTTGTTCAGTCGTCCTTGTTCAGTCATCCTTGTTCAGCCGTCATAGTTCAGCCGTCCTTGTTCAGCCGTCCTTGTTCAGTCGTCCTTGTTCAGTCGTCCTTGTTCAGTCATCCTTGTTCAGTCGTCCTTGTACAGTCGCTCTATTTCAGTCGTCCTTGTTCAGTCCTCCTTGTTCAGTCCTCCTTGTTCAGTCCTCCTTGTTCAGTCCTCCTTGTTTGGAGATAAAAACTTAAAACTTTGGTCACCAGGCATTATGATCGTGACATGCGACGATCATTGTGTTATCTTTTTGTGCAGTGTGGATGATTGTGACATGTGACAATCATTGTGTTATCTTTTTGTGCAGTGTGGATGACTGTGACATGCGACGATCATTGTGTTATCTTTTTGTGCAGTGTGGATGACTGTGACATGCGACGATCATTGTGTTATCTTTTTGTGCAGTGTGGATGACTGTGACATGCGACGATCATTGTGTTATCTTTTTTGTGCAGTGTGGATGACTGTGACATGCGACGATCATTGTGTTATCTTTTTGTGACATGCGACGATCATTGTGTTATCTTTTTGTGACATGTGACGATCATTGTGTTATCTTTTTGTGACATGCGACGATCATTGTGTTATCTTTTTGTGACATGCGACGATCATTGTGTTGTCTTTTTGTGCAGTGTGGATGACTGTGACATGCGACGATCATTGTGTTATCTTTTTGTGCAGTGTGGATGACTGTGACATGCGACGATCATTGTGTTATCTTTTTTGTGCAGTGTGGATGACTGACATGCGACGATCATTGTGTTATCTTTTTTGTGCAGTGTGGATGACTGTGACATGCGACGATCATTGTGTTATCTTTTTGTGACATGCGACGATCATTGTGTTATCTTTTTGTGACATGCGACGATCATTGTGTTATCTTTTTGTGCAGTGTGGATGACTGTGACATGCGACGATCATTGTGTTATCTTTTTTGTGCAGTGTGGATGACTGTGACATGCGACGATCATTGTGTTATCTTTTTTGTGCAGTGTGGATGACTGTGACATGCGACGATCATTGTGTTATCTTTTTTGTGCAGTGTGGATGACTGTGACATGCGACGATCATTGTGTTATCTTTTTTGTGCAGTGTGGATGACTGTGACATGCGACGATCATTGTGTTATCTTTTTTGTGCAGTGTGGATGACTGTGACATGCGACGATCATTGTGTTATCTTTTTTGTGCAGTGTGGATGACTGTGACATGCGACGATCATTGTGTTATCTTTTTGTGCAGTGTGGATGACTGTGACATGCGACGATCATTGTGTTATCTTTTTGTGACATGCGACGATCATTCTGTTATCTTTTTGTGCAGCTGTGCTACGGACATAATAAAGATGGATGTGACGATGCCTTTACCTAGGTTATCTTATTTTTGCAGCGCGGACGAGTGTTGGAACACAAGCACATGTTTCAGGAGGCTCGCATCTGTTACGAGAATGCCATCGCCATCAACCCGGGCCACACCAAGAGTCTGCATCATCTGGTAAAGGCCTACACTACAGCTTTCTTGGCTTTCCTCAGTTCAGCGTCACGCTGGTTATACACTTGACTCAATGGGCAGGTTTTGAATGTGACGTTGGATTGTAGCAGTTAATGTCACCCTTTGGCTGTCGGTAGGTGTGATGATGTCCTAAAAGAATCATCGTGACAAAAAGCACTGCTGAGAATCAAAGGATTACTGCTGTCATGGTGACCCATCACTTAAAGGCCCACTACCCCCGTAACTGTTCAAAGATATACTTCCATAAGAGATGGTTATGAAACGCTACACACAGGTCTAGTTATGGTTCATTTAGACAAAGGAGAATCCAGTTCAGCATACGTCGTCTTTATATCAAGTAACATGACAATGACTCCGCTCCGTTCTATAAATACAACGCTATCAGTTCGAGAAACAGCTAAAAATAGATTGACATGCTAACGGCTGTGTGCTTGTGCTTTTGCTGTGTGACCCAACTGCTGTTAAAGTTCATTAGGTGTGTCGACAAGGCATAACAAACACAAATGGTGCTGAAATGTCTTCAAGTTTACACATAATGGTACTTTAAGACCTACAGGAATCATCACAACAAAAGCACTGCTGACAGCCAAAACGTTAACACTGTCGTGGATATCCATCTCTTACGACCTGCACTGTGTCACACACTTAGCATAGAAATTAAACTACAGTTTTGAGCCTCTGATCATGCGGCATGGACTACAAATAATGATCTTTCGTGTAAGTTCACAGGAGTGTTTCTAGACGGCATCTTTCTTCTTTGTTCCACCAGCAGATTTACCATCTGCTGTGTTTGATATCTTGTCTGTGATGTGAACATACTCTCTTTACTTTTACCCAGGGTGTTGTACTTCACCATTTGAGTGACGATAAACTGGCGGAGAAAATCCTGCGAGATGCCATCAATGCTGACCCGACATCACATTCATCTTGGTGAGGAAATTGGTTCACTTTTGATTCGTTTCTGTTCTTGAACTAAGGAGGGAAACTTGCACAGAAAATGGAGAGGGCACGCGTCTAGCATAAAGAGTCCAGCATTTGTAGTTGTACTCGGTAAATGTGGGTTACGGTACTTGCTAGGGGAACAGAATATTTGTTGTTACATCCAGTAAATGTGGCTTACGGTGCATGCTAGGGGAACAGAATATTTGTTGTTACATCCAAATGTGTTATGAGTAAAATTTGACATATCTAAAATGGGGTCAGGGCTTCAGGAAAACCGCAATTATATCTGCAACTGTTGCTTTCTGACCTGATAGAAAGTCGACCGTACTTGTATACACTGTACCTGTATCCTAATGGTGCAGGTAACCATTGCTGTTTCCTCACTCAACTTTTCTTGTACATTGTTTTAACCCTATGGGTGCACGCAAACACCAGTGCTGTTTACAGAACTCCTGGCTGCATGCACGCAAACACCAGTGCTGTTTACAGAACTCCTGGCTGCATGCACGCAAACACCAGTGCTGTTTACAGAACTCCTGGCTGCATGCACAAGTGGTGTCGGCCACGTCGACTGTGGCTTGTAAACGTGTTCTGTTTGTGCAGGTATGCCCTGGGCAAGGTCTTGCTGGCACTGGGACAACCTGAGGCAGCCAGTGACTGTCATGTTACCGCTGCTGGCTTGGAAGCCAGCAGTCCCATCGTGCCCTTCGCAGTCATTCCTCGACTGATGCAGTGAATATGGAGACTGTACAGGATGACCCTCTAGTGTGTGCTGTTGACAGGACCGGTGGCAGCGTTGGTATACTTATTAAGCCTTGAGGTCGAATTTGTAGGTGTTTGTTTTTTTTTGTAAGACTGCATACCAGTTGAGGAGACGGTGACAATGATAGTTCAAGGGAGTTGCCAGAATAGCTTTCTGCCTTTAGGTGCCAAGCTATTCTGGCACCAACCTTGAACTATCATGGTCCATCCGTCTCCTCGTGTGCTGAATGGGTTACATGCTCCACAGTGAACTTCTGCCAAAATCAGTGACCAGGATGTGAACTTCTGTTGTCTGCCGGAATCAGTGACCAGGATGTGAACTTCTGTTGTCTGACGGAATCAGTGACCAACATGTGAACTTCTGTTGTCTGCCGGAATCAGTGACCAGCATGTGAACTTCTGTTGTCTGCCGGAATCAGTGACCAGCATGTGAACTTCTGTTGTCTGCCGGAATCAGTGACCAGGATGTGAACTTCTGTTGTCTGCCGGAATCAGTGGCTAGGATGTGAACTTCTGTTGTCTGCCGGAATCAGTGACCAGGATGCGTATGTGCCAAAATGGGAGGTTTGTGCAGATTAATTTGATGTTAACCCCCTTTGCGCTGGCAGCCATTGGTACTGTAAACAGTTGTCGTGGTTGCATGCATAAGGAGGTTAACAGTCATACCCAGTGGCACAAATTTGGTACGTGGATGTTGGATCCAGCTTTAGTGAGCATTGTCACTGCATGGCCTGCAATATTTATTGTCTTACTCTACGTGCATAAACTTATATTTTACTTGTTGATGATGTCCAGTCCAATGAACTCTTGCAATGTGCACTGGCTTGTAACGGCTGTTTGTTGTGAGTTGAATATTTATTATGCGTGCATCGGCTTTTTTGGAGTGGTCAAAGATAACTGTACGTTTTAATCTGTTTGGCTATGTAACGAGAAAGTGAAGATTTTTTCTTGAGACTTTGTCATGAGCGGAATGGCGCCCATCAGCATTCTTAGAACTTTTTACATTGGCATCTGGTCATTGCAGTGTACATCATGTCGTTAACAAAATGTGTCAAAAGCCCATTTCACCCCACGTTTCCAAAATTTGGGAGGCATCATCCAGAGACTATGTCTCAGACAGATTGATCATGATAATTCAAGGGTAGTGCCAGATTAGCTTGGCGCCATCAGGCGCCAAGCTAATCTGGCACTGCCCTTGAATTATCATGGTCGATCCATCTGCTGCTGTAGTGTGATGGGGTTAAACGTGTGTGCAGCCACCGGAACTGTTGACACTACTTGTGATGGGGTTAAACGTGTGTTGACATCACCAGTGGCTGCATGCACAAAGGGGTGAACAGAACATGTCATTGTTGTCGCCCGTTTGAGTTGCGTTATATTAGTGAGATGCGGACAGATTGTCAAAATTGGCGTTATTAAGCTGGTTGTACATCATCATCACAAAGTGTTTGAATCATTTTCATCGAGTGTATGAATCGTAAGTCAAAGTTGGTGTTGTTATAAGATAAGATAAGGTAAACTTTATTGCCATATATGCATAAACATTAGGAATTTTTTGCGGCATAACTGATGAGTGTCCATGTTAAGATCAACACATAAAACATACATACATCACAATCAAGCAGACTGTAAAATACCTAAAATATGTTATCAACTGAAAGTGCTTGGATCGCTTGTTTGTTAGATTGTACCGTATCATGTTTTGACTGTTTGTGAGATCCTTTGTTTTCTCAAAACACATTACCGATGGTATTACACTTAGGGAATGGTTCTTAGCTAGCCTAATTTTAGCCAAATTTGGTTGTGTCCGTATACGGTATCGTTGACAGGAGTGGGGCGCCATAGAATAGGCCCCCGCCAGAATAGCCTCCCCTTCTTCCCATCCGGTGCGAAAATACCTGTCATACCTCAGTTTAGTTCTTAGCTGGCGCCGAGTTAGGTTGTGTCCACTTCGAGCTCCGTGCTGAATTGAACCGGTCTTCGACCTTGGATGGACTTGCGTCTTCACTCGGCGGCTTCTTGTTTTGCCTGGGTCTGTTCGACACTGTGCCTGGCGGTTTCTGGTGACGAGAAGCTTGGCAGTGGGGACTGGGCCTTGCGGTTCTGAGCACGGCTTCGACTTGCTGCCCGGTCGGACTTCGCGGCGAGCTACCACTTGCGTCGGAGTCTTCACTTCGCTGGACAGACGTGGGTTGACACCGGTCTCGACATGGCCAGGTAACATCTCGGTACATGCCCTCGACCGGCGCTCTGGGTGGGAAAGAGCGCCGAGCGTCGGCACGTGCGGTGCACTCGCTTCGTTTTTCGAGTAGGCTCGATACATTTTGCGCGCAGTCACTTCTTGCGTGTCCTTAGAGGCCACGCTCGCTCGTCCTTCATTATGCTATCTTGTTTCAGATACCAGGTTCGTACCTGCACGATGTGTCGGGATTTTCAATGGCCCTCAGATGAACACGAGTTTTGCCTTCCCTGCTCCGGTTGTGATTCAACCCATACTTGTGATGTCTGCGCCTCATGGCCGGAAGAAGCGTGGTCAGACCTGTGGCGTTTCTACTGCAGGGAGCGTCCGAGGCCTATGCAAGACCGGCCGACGCGGACGGCCAGCCCTAAGGAGAAAACCCAGTCAGTAACAGGGACTTCGTTGTCCCGCAGAGACTATTCCAGGCCTAGCAGAAATAACCTGGCTGAGACGACCGGAGGCCCACAGGTGGGACCTAAGTCAGTAACAGGGACTTCGTTGTCCCGCAGAGACTATTCCAGGCCTCGCAGAAGTGACCTGGCTGAGACGACCGGAGGCCCACAGGTGGGACCTAAGTCAGTAACAGGGACTTCGTTGTCCCGCAGAGACCATTCCAGTCCTGGCAGGAGTAACTGGGCAGAGACGACCAAATGTACGAAGGTGGGACCCAAGTCGGTAACAGAGACTGTGTTGTCCCACGGAGAGCGTACAAAGCCTACCAGAGAGCGCCGGTCAGAGGCCTCTAGAGGTTACATAGGGACTTCGTTGTCCCGCAGAGACCATAGGACACCTCCGAGAGATCGAGCCTTAGAGACGACCACGGACACCCTTGGGGGGCCCAAGGCAGGGCCTTTGCCTGTGGCGGACAAGTCACCGGAACCTGGAAATGCGTCAGCGGGTGAGTTAGCTGACACGTCGTTAGTGCTAGTAGCGCCAACCATTGATAAGGCCGCAGGGATGGCGGCGCTTGGCGACACCACGACACTACCAGCCTTCGCTCGCTCGGAAGATCGCAGGCTCGACAAGTATAAGCACCTGCGGGAGGGACGGCTGTCGGGGACCCTGGTCCATGATGAGCAGACAAACACGCCCTCGAGTGCGGCCTGGGTGGCCACCTCGCCGCACGACAGAGCGGACAAACGACAGACAGAGATTTCCGCTTTTGCGAGACGCAGGCCCCCGCAGGGTGGACAAGCCGAGTTTGGACACGCGCGCTACCTCCAGACCCCAGGTGAGGGGTGATGCGTCTGTGTCGCCTTTCCGAGCGCGGGGCCTCAGCCCACGCGGCGGATACAGTTTGGAAAGACGACCTTCGACCTCACGTCGGGATCCTGATCGCCGCTTTCGTTCGAGAGAGCTTAGCTCTTCGGACTCGAGTTGCTACCCCTTACCACGCAGAGACACTCAAAGGAGATCGAGTCCGAGACGGCACACCAGTACAGTGGACTCTTACCGTCATGTTAGCCCTCGTTCCTTTCGTCATCACGCCTCACGGGACCCCCGTGACAGGCGTCGCTCAGCGACGCGGACGAAACCGGACTCACGTCGGTCCCGGCGGACTGCGCACAGTTCCCGCTCTTTGCGTCACAGCCGCTCGCCGGGGGTGCACCGTGCTCCCAGGAGTTCGCCTTCTGCAACCGATGGAAGACGTCCTCTTCCCAACATGGCTTCGTCGCCGCGGCACCACACGACCCCCCTTGCGCCCGTGGATCCCGTGAGGGCTTCAGACATGCTTGGCAGCACCGCTCGTGGTCTGGATTCCGTCAGCCTGACTCCTGGAGACTCGGTGTCCGCCTGGTTGGACGCCGCGGCGAGCCTTCACTCGGATTCTCCGGAGGAAACGGATGTTCCCCCAGCGTCGTTCGGACACAGAACGGAGACCATGCGTGCGTTAGACGAAGCTGCGCGACTTATTGCCGCAACCTTACCGGCGGAAGACTGCCCTCCTTCTCCACCGGCTAAGAAGAGAGCCTCGGCCTTTGTGGACGCGGAGCGTCACGACAAGCGCTTCAAGTCTCTACCGCAACCGCCTGGATTTCGGGACATCCGGGATGCCCTGTCGACTCATCTACTTCAGGGTTCGCTTGGAGATACGGGATTCTTCTCTGACCACAAGTGGCCGGCGGACCTCATGATAGCATTCCAGCAGAAGTGGTACGCAGGACATTCTCAGGCCTTCGCTTGCCCTCTGCCGGACGTGGATCCCTCAGCGACTTCCTGTGCGGGCCTTACTCGACAAAAAGAAAGAGCGGTATTCCCCCCTGGACTGACTAAGACGGCGGCACTCATCCGCAATGCGCTAGCTTCGGCAGGGTTTTTGGACTTGGCGACTCAGGCGATAGTTCGACGGGTGGAGGCAGCTTGGAGTCCTACCATCGCACCGCTCTTGACCGACATCTTAGCCTTGACCGTGTCTTGCAACCGCGCAGCCTACCACACCTCGGTCAACGCGATGACGGCGGCGGCAAACTGCGACCTCATGCGGCGAGATGCTGTTTTACAAGCCTGCTCACTGCCGTCAGAGATCAAGAACCAGCTGCGGCGGGCCCCGCTTGGCAACGAGCTCCTCTTCGGCCCTCATTGGCAGTCGGTTAAGGAATCCAGCAAGGAATTGTGGCCCACCAGGTTCGCCCCGCCCCGCTTTCCTCCAGCCCGCAGGCCCGCGGGTCGTGGCTTGCGGACCACCAGACCCAGCATTCGCCCCTTTACCAGTCGTGGACGTCTCCCCCCCCCCCCCCCCCCCCCCCCCCGCCAACCGGCCTTTGGTCGCCCCCGCCGACCTAAACCCGGCCCCACAGACGCCCCCGTCCCCGCCCCCGCTTGGCCTAGACCTGCCCGCCGTCCTTTCGGGCGTGGTAGGGCCCGATGACTACACTCCGACCACGTCTCCCCCGACCGCTTCCGGGTCCCCGGTCGGCGGGAGACTAGCACTTCACAGCGACGCTTGGACCTCGCTGTTTCCCGACGACCCGTGGATCCTCTCGACAGTTTGCCAAGGACTACAGCTGTCGTTCCGCTCACCCCCTCCACTGCGCCGGTCTCCACTTTGGACGTCGATGCCCGTCGACTCGCTCAGAGCAGAGGCACTACGCAACGAGGTGGCTGCACTACTCCAGAAGAACGCCACAGAGGTAGTCAGACGCCACGACTCTCCGGCCTTCTACAGTCGTCTGTTTGTTGTTCCCAAGCCGGGGGGGGCAAGTGGCGTCCGGTCATCGACCTCTCCGCCCTGAACAAGTTCCTTGTCGCCCCGCCGTTCCGGATGGAAACCGCTCGAGCCCTGCGTTCCGCGGTGCAGCCGTTCGATTTCGCCATCAGCCTCGACCTCTCAGACGCCTATCTACATGTTCCCATGCACCCGGCGTCCAGACGCTTCCTTCGGTTCGCCTTTGCCGGAATCGTCTACCAGTTCCGCGCTCTACCCTTTGGTCTCAACCTCAGCCCGTGGGTGTTCACCAGGATCATGGATGCGGTCGTCGCCAGGGCCAGAAGGACGAGCTCAAGCCCTACGTCCAACTACCTCGACGATCTTCTTCTACGAAACCAGGTGGACTCCGCCTTGGAGAGGGACCGGGACGCACTCATGGACCTCCTCGACTTCCTCGGGTTCATCGTCAACAAGGGCAAGTCCGACCTCTCCCCGTCCCGCTGTTTCGTCCACCTGGGAATGGAGTTCCACACCGATCTCAACTTAGTGCGACTCCCGGTAACGCGTATTCAGAAGATCAGCGATCTGGCGCGACAGGTGGCTCAGCAGGACAAGGTCTCGGCACGGGTGTGGCTACAGTTGCTGGGCCTGATGAGCGCGGCCTCAGACCTGATTCCCCTGGGACGTCTCTATTCCCGACCGCTCCAGTTGCACCTACTACTTCATTGGCGACCCTCCAAGGACGACATCGACGCTCTGTTTCCGGTTCCCCCGATGTTACTTCCACACCTGAGGCGCTGGGCGGACCACAACTGGCTGGCTTCGGGAGTCTCCCTTTACACACCGCCTCCCAGCTTGTCCCTTTGCGTCGACGCAAGTCTCACCGGTTGGGGAGCCCATCTGCTACCGTCATTCACGACAGCCTCGGGGGTGTGGCCCACGGATCTTCTGACCCGACACATCAACTGGTTGGAGTTGCAGGCGGTGTGGCAGGCGCTATTGACGTGGGACTCTCAGCTCCAGGGTCAGGAACTGCTCGTGCTGTCCGACAACTCCACAGTCGTCGCCTACCTACAGAAGCAGGGCGGTACGCGCTCCCCTTCTCTGTGCATCCTCCTGTACCAGCTGCTTCGTTGGTGCGAAGATCGGGGCATCACTCTGCGCGCCAGACACATTCCAGGTCATCTCAACGTGCTGGCCGACTCCTTATCACGCCGCGGACAGCTCCTACACACAGAATGGACACTGCAGCCGGACATCTTCCAGTTGATCGCGGCCAGATGGGAAGCTCCTATGATCGACCTGTTCGCCACCCGTTGGAACCACCAGTTGCCGCTGTTCGTCTCGCCGGTTCCAGATCCTCTAGCTTGGGCGGTCGACGCACTGTCCATTCCCTGGGACGGGCTCATCGCCTACGCTTATCCGCCGACGGTGCTGGTTCCCAAAGTCCTCCACAAGCTTCGCGGCTGCAACACGATTCTGTTCCTGGTGGCGCCCTTCTGCTGGAGCAAGTCGTGGACGACGGACCTGCTGAACCTAGCCACCAGTCCACCTCTTCAGCTTCCTACGCCTCGCACGATGCTCAAGCAGCCTCGACAGCCGCTGTTTCACCCTTGCCCGGAGCGCCTCCTTCTACACGCTTGGAGGTTGTGCGGCAGGCCCTCACCAGAAGAGGCTTCTCAGGTGACGCAGTGGAAGCTATCGCTGCTGCACGCAGACCCTCTACCAGACGAGTCTACGAGGGGAAGTGGAAGGTGCTGTGCGACTGGTGTGGTGACAACAACCTTACCCCCACCGAGTTGACGATGCCCCAGCTGGCGGAGTTCTTCCTCTGGCTGTTCAACTTCCAGAGTTTGGCGCCTATTACCATCCGGGGTTACCTGGCAATGATTGCTGACACCTACCGCCACCTGGGCCGGACAGACCCTGGTGCCTGCAAAGACCTGGCTGATCTCATGACACACTTCGGTTTACAACGCCCGGCGCTACGGTCACTGTTGCCTAGATGGGACCTACCTTGGGTGCTGACCTGGCTCAACTCTGCCCGTTTTGAACCCCTACAGTTGGCAAGCTTACCGGATGTAACTAGAAAGACGTGCTTCCTGTTGGCCCTTGCTACCGCTTCCAGGGTCAGTGAGCTTCACGCGCTGTCCACACGATCAGATTGTCTGCAGTTCCGGACTGACGGCTCGGTGCAACTGCTGCCTGAACCATCCTTTCTCGCCAAGACGCGGTCGCCTCTGACGACCCCACAGATGATGACCATCCGAACTTTACGTGTGACAGAATCCACCCGGGAGTCCAGACAACAGGACCCGGTGAGAGCCTTGCGTGTGTACCTGCGACGGACCAGACCGCTGCGCAGAAGACGGACCCGCCTTTTTCTCCCTCTGTCCCCAGGTAGACAGGACATATCCGCCCAGACCATCTCCTCATGGATTCGATGGGTGATCCGCTCGGCCTATCAAGACCTCGCGCCAGAAGTAGCCCAACGTATGCACATCAGGGCGCACGAGGTCCGAGCCATGGCCACAAGTCTCGCCTTCGACCGCAATTGTGCAGTGAAAGACATTGTGGCGGCCGTGGGATGGCGAGCGGAGTCCACATTTGCCCGATTCTACCTGAGGGACCTCTCCACCCAGCGGCAGAACCTCACGCTGGTGGGAGACATCGCAGCAGCGCAACACTCCCTCCCGGCGCCCTAGGCGCCGTAAGTACCTTAGCTAAAATTATCGGGAGTTTGCTGTACGAGGGCGGGTCTGTGGGCTGTGTCGTTGGCAGTGGGGGCGATAGGGCGGCACCCACCTCCTCTTTGTGATTCTCCCTAAGTGTAATACCATCGGTAATGTGTTTTGAGAAAAATAAATTTTTCAATTAAAATATATTTTTTTGAAAAATACTTACCGATGGTATTACTCGAAGGTCCCTCCCACCGGCCCCGCTTGCCGCGGTTGGCTAAGAAACTAAACTGAGGTATGACGGGTATTTTCGCACCGGATGGGAAGAAGGGGAGGCTATTCTGGCGGGGGCCTATTCTATGGCGCCCCACTCCTGCCAACGATACCGTATACGGACACAACCAAATTTGGCTAAAATTAGGCTAGCTAAGAACCATTCCCTAAGTGTAATACCATCGGTAAGTATTTTTCAAAAAAAATATATTTTAATTGAAAAATTTATGTTTTACTGAAGAAACACTGAAGAGAATGTTAAATACTAGTTGATGTGATTTATTTACTTTGTTTCTGCAGAGAAATTATTGCAATCGCGTCAGATTATTGTATGAATATTCACAGTGTAAATTACGAATGGCATGAATATTCATAATGCAAATGATAATTATGTTATATATTTTTATTTTATACTTTAGTTGAAACAAAATCACTGTTTACCGTATTGCTCCGATGCTCACATTCCCCAGTAAACACAAGGTCCTCAAGCTGACGTTGGCCAGTGACAAGGCGTGCATGAGACAGCGATAGCCTGAGGACTTTGTGCCTACTGGGTCTGTATCATCCCTGTTGGTCCTGACCAGATCTCCGCAACATCATAAACCTTGACCCCTTTACTTTCAGTCAACGCAGACGGAGTTTCTGGAATCATTTCAAATTCAACTGATCAGAGATTTCAGAGATTTCAGAGATTTCAGAGATTACAGACATTACAGAGATTTCAGAGTTTACAGAGATTCCAGCCATTACAGAGATTCCAGAGAATTCAGACATTACAGAGATTACAGAGATTAAAGACATTACAGAGATTCCAGAGAATTCAGACATTACAGAGAATTCAGACATTACAGAGATTACAGAGATTTCAGACATTACAGAGACTTCAGACATTACAGCCATTACAGAGATTACAGACATTACAGAGATTACAGACATTACAGAGATTACAGCCATTACAGAGATTTTAGACATTACAGACATTACAGAGATTACAGACATTACAGAGATTACAGACATTACAGAGATTACAGCCATTACAGCCATTTCAGACATTACAGAGACTTCAGACATTACAGAGATTACAGCCATTACAGAGATTACAGCCATTACAGAGATTTCAGACATTACAGAGATTACAGACATTCCAGAGATTTCAGACATTACAGAGATTACAGACATTACAGACATTTCAGACATTACAGAGACTTCAGACATTAGAGATTTCAGACATTACAGAGATTACAGACATTCCAGAGATTTCAGACATTACAGAGATTACAGAGATTACAGCCAATACAGAGATTCCAGAGAATTCAGACATTACAGAGATTACAGACATTACAGAGATTTCAGACATTACAGAGATTTCAGACATTACAGAGATTACAGACATTACTGCCATTACAGAGATTTCAGACATTACAGAGATTTCAGACATTACAGAGATTACCAGTGGTGAAAGGAACGTGGACGTGCAGTGGTTTCAGCAAGAGGTATAGATCCTCATCAGCCCCCGCAATTTCCAGCAATAAAATGGGTTTGATGGGGAAAACATATAGTGCAACTTCTTCCACCTGCATAAGATATTGATTCACGTCTGCCCCATGGTCGGCTGGTTCCTTAACTGGAGATTGTACATCAGCCCCATGGTCGGCTGGTTTCTTAACTGGAGATTGCAATGCCACTACAAAAACAAATTTCACACTTCAGTGCAATACAAGTTGCGCAGGAACATTTGTACCAGTCCCGGAGCACTGTGTCCTATATATCCACCCTTTGTCTGTGGGTAGCGCTTGGCCGCCTGATCGGATGTCTGACGGGATGGAGCGCTCCACATTGCCTGACCCACAGACACCACAGCCTGCCGTCAACAGATGTAACTCAAAGAACTGACTTTCAAGTTTACCTTGGTACATTTTCAGGAACTGGGCCTGAGTGGATTCCAGCGCCCAATTCCTCATTCGTTGCTCTTTGTACTGTTTTAGCGAACAGTCCACATCATGGTATAATTCAATCAGAGCCGATGTTTGCTCACGCGAAATCTCCGCCATTTTTTTTTTTTTCTGCGAAGGAAAGAAGACAGGGGTGTGCACGAAACTCGCAATGTGATTGGTCAACTGATGCCAGCCGTCTGGCACTGCGGGATAAAAAGTAACACCTGCCAAACTTCGTCCTGCAGCCCGCACCACCTGATCATGACGTGGGAAATCTGATCATTGCCCTGGAAATCTGTCCTGCACAGTCGTATGGCACAAACTGACGGTGGATCGTGGCCTTAACACATCATGCTTGATCCAGCTTGCACGGACGGCTCTAGCAATGAAATACAAGTGTGATGGCTATAGCAATGAAATACAAGTGTGATGGCTCTAGCAATGAAATACAAGTGTGTCCAGTAAGCAGAAGGACATCAGACTGAAGTAGGTAGGTCTGCGCACATGCATGATCCATCAGCAGCTGTTGTCAGCCCAAAGACCTACTGCGTGCTGGGTAGCTGCCAGCATGCACTGTGCAATTCACGATCATCAAACAAGGCAGCGAATCAGGGGCTTCCCACAGCTTCATAGTCAACTACCAAATGATCTGTGATATTATTTATGTTTGCCTGAAGACACAGCCCCAGTGCATACAAGATCTTCGGGTGGTTTGTCTGTGTGTGGACTAACTGCTGCCCAAAGATTTCTGTGCACTGGGGAGAGTATTCTGTATATATTGAATGTAAGTACACGTACATTTAGTGTAACGAGTGTCAAATTAATAAAGTGGATTACAATTAAACGCCTTTTGTTTTTCTCTACATCTTATTTAACCCATATCATCCTGAGGCAAAAAGCTTCCCATTTATGCACTGCCATATGCAAGCTACATTATAGTACTTACAGATAAGGATACAGACCAATGGCTTTAGTTCAAGGGTGGTGCCAGAATAGCTTGGCGCCTTTGACACTATACGTGGGCCCGCGGACCTACTGGGACCCTCTTTTGACACTATACATGGGCCCGCGGACCTACAAGGACCCTCTTTTGACACTATACGTGGGCCCGCGGACCTTTCGCCTCGCGTACTGGGCGTCTGTGTGACCCTGGTGACCGGAATGCAGCTTCAACGCATGGCATGCACGTCCACCCTGTGTCAGCATCATCACCCATCAGTTTAACCACAACACACCGTGACTACGGCCTGTAGAAGATGGCCATGATAATTCAAGGGTAGTGCCAGATTAATGCAGACTGAAATTATTCCGCTCCAGCGTCTGTCGTGGTAAAAAATTCATCAATGAACTTTTCTTCTTTCATTGGTGGTTGTTTTTTTTGTTTTGTTTTGTTTTGTTTGCGTATGATTGTCAGAGACATGTACCTCGGCCTGAATCATAAAATACCTGAAATACATGGAATGATACAATACAAACTCCATACCGTCCATCCTTTCCAAACCCCGAGTGTTGCCTGTACGGCCCCGGATCAGTGACGGGGATTTACAGGCGGATAACGTAGAATAGGACTTCACAGATAGGTTTTGTCACACTGGTTACCTCTCTCGATCCACTACGCATGCGTTACGGCTCGAGAGAGGAAACCAGTGTGACGACGCAATCAGGGGAGGCAACCACTGTGGTCTTGCATCTGCACTGACTGTGCACTTGTGCTGGCAGTGGACTGAGATGACCCGTGCTGATGTGAGGCGGCCATTACTCGCGCTAGATGCGTCGGGCAGATTGTGTATGTGACATGAATACACCACTCTCACGGGCAAACAGGTTTATATTATCATGGCGGAACTGGTTTATATTAGTGGCACTCGGTTCATCAGCCAGCCCCTCCCTCTGCACCCCCCACCCCACTCCCCCTGCTACTCAAACACATCATCTACAAAGACATAGACTCAGTCTTGTGTGAACATGAAAAAGAAATTGCAACGGAACAAGCTTATATTACATTAATGGCAGTTAATCATACCCTTCCCCCCCCCCCCCGCCCCCTTCCCCCCCCCCCCCCTTTCTGACTTCGTCTGCACCGCCTTGGACTGAGTAAGACTATGCATAGACTTTCGTGAGCATCGCAACATGCAGGGGGTCAATGAGATTGTGCCTTTGATGGCAGAGTATAGATTTATATCATTCCTTCCGAGGCCGGCAAAGGTTGTGATGTCAAGTGTGTCTACGACTAAGAGTGGTAGGAAGAACTCGACTCGATGCAAACCTTATGCCGCACAGCATGGAGACACTGGAACCAGACGGACGGACTTCTATCAATACGCCACTGTTTAACCCATTCAGCCCCGACGCACTACAGCAAGAGATGAATCGACCGTGGTAATTCCAGAGTATTGCCAGATTAACTGGGCGCCATCAGGCGCCAAGCTAATGGTATGGTATGGTATGGTATGGGCGGTGTCTCCGAGGCGCACATATGATCTAATTAAAGATGCTCAAGGCGCCGCCTTAGGAATAGAAGCTGGAGCTTTGAAAGCCTGCTGCTACTAAGCGCTACTTTATGTGCAAACCTCCACTCGGACGCTATCAACTTTCGGTGCATGTGAAATATTTTTGTTTCCATTTCACCGGCCCTTCTCTTTTCGATTAGTGGTAGTGGGATTTTTAACGTGCGCACTTGATGATCATCATGCGTGCTGTACACACGAAGGCGAGACAGGCACCGTAAAGCGAGTCTGTACGTAAAATTAATTTGACTCGATGGGAATGAGGAAATGTCCACATCCCATTCCTGCCCACCAGGGGATTCGACTGCCAGCGCAGTGTCTTATCCACTAAGCTGCGTCCCCGCCATGTCAATCTGGCACTACCCATGAATTATCATGGTGGATCCCATCACCTGCATCTCGGTGATCCATTCCGGCAGTTGTCGTTAAGTGACACCTCTAAAATTGTGGAAATACGGCCTCGGGTCTCATGGTTTCCAAATAGATTAACTCATTCTACCCCAAGACCGAAATCCCCAAATTTTGCCGTTGTCCTCTGAAGACTGCACTCTAGTGCAGGACACAAATCGACCATGATAGTTCAAGGGTGATGCCAGAATAGCTTGGCGCCCATAGGCGCCAAGCTATTCTGGCATCACCCTTGAACTATCATGGTCATGCTTATCATGCTGTGGTGTGTCTGGGGTAGAATGAGTTAAGAAAACTTAAAGTGAAAAAAAAAAAGACCTGCAGTTTGAGCCTCAAAACCTGGGTCGTTGTTTTTGTCAGCCAGCGATATAGATTATTTGCGCCCCGGCTACGCCGAATGCAATCGCTCATGAAATTCTATGTCCCCAAGAGATGAGTGGAAAGCCGGTCTGATCCATACGACTCAAAGTTAGCAAACACAATTACGGACATCAGTCTCAGTCGGATCTCATGGCAACACCGCCAGCACTGGATGACCCTGGGGTCAGGTGCATATGATTAGTAATTTGTGAGTGTAAAAGGGATTCTGCGTAAGCCATTAAGCTTTGCGTAATGGCTTACGCGGGGTTGATTACTGACAATCACTCATACAGCAAGCGGATGACCTTGCAGTGTCCGTGGCCTGCGTAGCGGGATTCGGCGGAACATCAGTGTATGTCAGTACGACCTTACGTAGTGCCGGGCTGGCCCCGCCCGGGTTTACTAAGTTCGTCGGCACTCATGCAACTTAGTCCCTCCGTTGCATGACACCTCTGTTGTTCCTCCGGCGTGGAAATCACGTCAACAAATCACACTGCAATCTCGCCCAAGACATCGTCATCCTCGCTTTGTTTTGCCCGCTGTAATTGGTGTCAAAACGCCGCCGTGCATGTTTACAGTGTTTACATACCACAGGCGCTAACTGCTTTGCTCGTGTTTGCTCAACCACAAGAATGGGGTTTGATTTGGACGCCGATCTGCCCACGTCTTACACCAAGGAACACAGTACTGACAAAGAGCACTGATGTTACTCGGCCTCACGGCTTCGGGATCCGCCTTGTGTGGTGATCCGCACCGAGATTCTCACGACATGCAGTCTCGGCGTAGCAGTGGCGTAGGAAGATATTTGTCAATGTGGGACTCGGGCTAGCGTGGATCAGCGTGCCTGACATAATTATTACTTTTCAGTCTCCAAAATGTCAAACACGGGGCCGTGTGACAGCACGGTCCAACCTGGTAAAAATCCAGATCTGAATGATATTGCTGTTTCTCTGGAAATATGTTTTTTTTTTCTACATAATAAATAAATAAAAATGTTTTGAATTATTTTTTCAATAATTTTTTTTATTTTCCTCCCTAAATATTGGGGAGGGGAGGGCACTCTACCTTTTCATCCTCCTCCCCCCCCCCCCCCCCTTTCCGACCCGGCAGTTCCGACGCCACTCATTTTCCGACAATGCATGGACCGACTGTGTTTCGGCAGCCGGATCCGACTTTGCCGGAAGGTGGGCACTATCATTACATTTCAGTGGAGAGATGCTACTGAAAGAAAATAGCGACTGTCGAAAACCCGAGCGTGAATACTGCAAGACTGTAACACGTGACGCGCCATTCGTCTCACCCTAGCCTGCAGGCATCATGGTCGCTGTGTGCGGTGTGGTCGTTTTTCACAGGTCCAGATCGTCATCGTACGTTTCATCAAGTACTGACTGAGACCCAAAGTCGCTCCCTAACATGATGTGTCCGACGCCAACTTTGTGTTCGGGACCTTCATCGTGATACAAAAGGCCTTCCGAAGCCAGACTGACCGACCGACCGACCGACCGACCGTATTTCAGTCCCAGCGGCCGAAAAATCAAACGGCAACTTTATAGGGGATGGAGGGGAGGGGGAGGGCAACGCCTGTTCTAGATTCCCAATGTCCGATAAATCAACCAAAAGGGGGGGGGGGGGAGGGAATGGTGTAAAAACTCAAAACTGAAAAGGTACTGGCTTTGATACTGTAGGAGTCCGAAATAGCTCAGGCGCTTAAACGTCGGAGCAGGAGAGCGAAGGGAATCGCCGGGTCGTGGGTTCGAATCCCGTCCCGGCCCCGGTAGCTGGACTCACAATCCAGGGGGAAAAAACGGATTTGTTCAATAGCGTGTCCGTTGAAAGGTCCTGGTAAATCAAAGTGGCACAGTTGGAGTGCGCCTGAGTTAATCAGTGTTCAGGTCGTATTCCATAGGCAATAGATTTCCCTGTCCCCCATAACCTGCCCGTCAGGCCCCCCCCCCCCCCCGCGATCCGCCCCAGAGAGTCTCATACGCACATTAGCATCATCTGCTGTAAACAGTTTTGAGTGTGAGATCAGTGTATGGATGTTTATGTCCCTAGTGTACGGCAAGACCAGGCTGACTGAATACAAAACGTAGCGATGTTCACCCTCGCAGCAAGACATTTTTTTTTTTTGGTTTGCTGTATGACTGTGGCAAGGAGGATTGATTAACCCCGTGTGTCTAGCGATATGGTTAATGGATCGGAGCAGCCGTGATAAGCGCACACTCAACATGTCTAACTGAAGATGCACCAAATGAGTTGCAATGGAAACTCTGTCACTAGTCCAGAAAGGTGCTGTGGGATATAGACAAACGGTGCGTTTCTCGCTTTTCTATCCATGTCAAACTCTAGTCAAATTCCTTCCATCTGCAACAAACATAGATGTTCATGAGCCCCTGCAGTCGCGGGGGCTCCTGAGAATCTATGTTTTTTACTGGCTGACGGGCAAGGGCTCCGTTCTATTTCCATTCTTTTCTGTCTGGAATCACCAGGTTTTAGGGTCAGGTGCCTCTGATGCCGACTGTTGCGACAGGACTGCACAACTCGACTGAGAAGAGGGCACAATGGTTACCTCGCTTGATCCGCTATGCGTGCGTAGCGGCGAGATCAAGCGAGGTAACCAGTGTGTTGAATGGAGGACGTAGGGCGTGGGGTGGCGATTATAATGGTTTATGATCTGTTTACAGGCGTCAGTGTCTTGCCATGTTATTGGAAACGCGTGCCATTTCGCCGCAAGTTAAAAACCTCGCTGTGTGCCATGCAGTGTGCGATTAAAATCTAGATTAGTGATTTATTCAATTCCCCGCCACGGCCGCCTTGGACTAGACCAGCAGCAAAGAGACTAGCAAGGCCAGCATGAGACAGCGAAATGTGCAGGTCCCTGGGTATATCACGAGGGTCTATTCCTCTTTCAGACTCGTGTTCCTCATCGCTTCTAGTAGTGGGTCACGGATTATTTAGAACACAAGGGCCCACAACTTGTTGAGTAGAGTGCAAGAGGGTAATTGGGTACAGCGAAGAAAGGTTGGTCATTGCTCGTTTAAACGATTGCCGTGTCTAACCCATATACTGATAGCTCAAGGGTGGTGTCAGAATAGCTTGGCGCCTGTAGGCGCCAAGCTATTCTAACACCACAATTAAACTATCATGGTAGAGGAGTCGTCCAAGACTGTGGTACAGACCTCAAATCAGTGCCATGTCTAAGATATTTTCATCCTCATGATGTGATCAGCTTATTCCTATTTTTTTCCAGATAGACTCAGATTGGCCGCGTAGAATTTAGGGTTAACACTTCTGTTGAGACATTCAGTTACAAGGAGGAATAGGCGACTTTCATATAGAACGTTTTCTCCTGTTTTAAGGAGGGGGTGGCGGGGGGGCGTCCGGAACCCTTGTACCCCCAACAAACTCTCCTCAAGATCCGCCCCTGACGAATCAGTTTAGTTGCTCATCGTTATTCCGAAACCCGTTTCTTTTGTTGTTTTACATATCCTATTACTTACCGACACTAATCGCTAATTGTATATGCGCTAGTGTGTTTCCTACTTTGCTAAACTAAGGTCTGACCGTTAATACACTCACTTTGAAAATGGGAAACGGATCAGTTTGAAAGACCAAGCAAGATCTCCATGTCCAGAACAATGGCCTGTCACATCCACTAGACGTTCGGACATGTATGTTAAAGTTGCGTTCTGTTTTTCAGCCCGTGTACATGTATAAGACACACAAGCATGCCGCAGTAGGGCTTACTAGTCTGGCATGACAGTGTATTCTCAGTCAGACAAGAAGGTCCGCAGACAGCGTGAGCTCATGAGGATCTACGTACTGCGGCACGCAGACAGAAACGGTTGGCCCTGACTCGGTAGGCGGAGAAATTAAGGCGATGACGGATGGTAAGCAGCGGTCGGTTTCAGTGGGAGAAAATCTGGCACAGACTAGCAGCCACCGATTTCGCCGCAAAAAAAAAAAAAAACAACCAGCTAACTAAAATACAGCTTTGTACGTCTGTGCTCGGAGGAAATCAGCATTGGATTAGCCAGTGACTCTCTACGCCATTATCTAGCCGGCCCGCGAAGTCTACAAGAGGCGTAGATTCTCATGCGCCCCTGCATCCGCAGGGGCTCATGAGAATCTGTGCCTCTTGATGGCCCAATCTCAGCCTCAGATAACCCTCAGATTGCGGGGCCTTAACTCCGGGCTAAGCGAAGACTGTCATGGAAAAAATAGTCCAGACCCTCAGTTAGGGTGTGGGACCACCCAGCCACAAATTATGAGGCTAGCCATGACGGGTGTCAGTCACACACTGCGCGCTCAGCACATGCACCACAGGGTCAGGAAACGTTTATGGAGTTATATCCCCTGATCGGGGCTTAGATCCCCTGGGCTGAGCGGCTGTCAGGGGACATAACTGGACTAAGTTTCTTCGTCCGGTGCATGCACAGTTTGTGCTGTACGTGCAGTTTCTCGCGTGCCTGAAAACAATAATTCCCTTGTCTGATTGTTTATTTATAAGTTATTCTCTGTAAACACTTGCCTGGTTGGGCATTTGTTTGTTTAGTTGCTCGCTTTGAAGAAAATAATTATAAAGCTGGAGTTTGGTTCGTTAGAACTGAAAGCCTCAATAGGGCTCGAGAAGTTCCCCGCGTTGCCTAGCCACAGCGTCGGCGCATCAGCCGCCATCTTATGAGGATGCCATAGTCATAAGATAGTAGCGAAATAGTGTTTCAACACGTTTTTCTTCATGTTTCTTCCTCTTTGGAAACAAACAAAAACAGATTCTGGTGCCGAGCGGTTTCCTACAGTGACGGCAAGACTTGCTGTTATTGCTTATAGTGCGTCAGGACTTTCCTGACATTACAAAAACAGCGATTTCCCTGTGAGCGCCGAGTCCCGTATCCTCACAAGATGGCCGCCACGACTGGCGTGATGACGTCAGCTTCCCGAGCCCTATTCCGTTTTACTTGGTGTTCGTATTCGAAGACAGACTCAAATTTGACTGAGATGATGCCGCGTATAAGTTAGTTATACCACTGGACAGCTCACTGATCCGGCCTTGAACGGCCTGTGATATTAACACAGATACCAACCACTGAGTGGACAGCTCACTGATCCGGCCTTGAACGGCCTGTGATATTAACACAGATAACACTCAGTGGACAGCTCACTGATCCGGCCTTGAACGGCCTGTGATATTAACATAGATAACACTCAGTGGACAGCTTACTGATCCGGCCTTGAACAGCCTGTGATATTAACACAGACTGGACACCTCACTGATCCGGCCTTGAACGGCCTGTGAATGTTTGGGATTATAAGCTACAGTATCAAAGATCCAGTACAGTAGACCCTGACAGATGACATGTTGACAGGCAGACACTTTAGACAAGTGCGGCGGCTTAATGATACGCTATTTGCCGCGTATCCCTATGCGTCACGACTCGAATACAGGACGCATGCCATTCTGTCGCTGTTCATAATTATAGCCGTGAGTGCTTGGGCCAGTTGCATGACTGAGTGAGCTTAGTCTTGCCCAAGCCACTAAGCAAGGGGCTCCGCTAGCGGAGCCCCTTGCTTAGTGGCTTGGGCAGGATTTAAACTCATTCATGCAGCTGGCTATAGATCGGAATACCTTGCTCGCAGGCTTGTGCTGGATTCAAACTCACCCAACTGGCTCCTGGTTCTCGTGTCAGGTCGATCCTGCCTGCCTCCTCTCTCCACCCAGAGAACCCGGTCAGTCCCCCCCCCCCCCCCACTTTTCCAGTGCTGATCCGGCCCTGGTGCTATGGTGGTCGCGCGGCGGGCGGTTGTGATAAGCTACTCACACCTCATCACGGTAATTACCGACCCGAGTTGCCGCCCTCTCCCCTCCCCCATCTCCCGTCAACTGCAGGAGGTATAGATTGTCATGGGCCCCGGCAGTCTGCAGGAGCACATCAGCATCTATCCCTCTTGAAGGCTCCACGTGGGTAGCGCTTGACTGGTGAGAGGTTACCGCCCCGGCCCTATCCATCCACCCCCATCACCCCCCACCCCCACCCCCACCCCCACCCAGCCCACGTCTCTCGCGCCTTCTCTTCAACTATCGCCAGTGATGACGGACACAACGCACACTGCGTGCATTCCAGTCCCAGACACCTCGTTTGCATCCATTTCCATGCTGAAGCGGATTGTAGATGGATTGGAAAGTGGAGTCTGACCGGGAGACTGTTTGCAGGGGCGGATTAGAGGAAATTACCCCCCCCCCACCGCCCCCCCCCCCTCGCCCCCCCCCCCCCGACACACACACACACACACACACACACACACACACACACACACACACACACACACACACACATGTGCCTTTAAACGTGCATTCACCGTTATAATTCTTCTTTTTTGTCAACATCTGGTGTGTCCGTTGTTGGTTTTATGGTACACAGGCGCCTGTTAAGGCGCCTGCCACCAATTCCAAAGGTGAGCGGTTCGATACCGGGTTCCGGCGTTGGACTTTTCTCCTCTGGTAAGTGTCACCGTTAATTCGGGCGGACCGTCGGGGGTTCTTTCTCCGGGTACTCCGGTTCTTCCACCCCCCACACTTTGGCACCGGTCTCAGGCCACTTTACAAATTTCAAATACAAGCGATCAAAAATCTCTGTAACTTCAGTAGCTGACTGGCCCTTCGTTTGTCTTGTACTGTGTTTGTCTTAAATTGCGTAAATCCGTGTCTGTTTCGTGAGTGTGTGTGTTGGGTTTCAGGCGCGGCGCTTTGAGTCGATTTCCCCAAAATTGAGAAAAAGCGCCTATATAATAACGGTATTATTATTATTTATTATTACACAGGCATGCTTGAGCAGGACAGCAAAGAGGATCCCAAAGAGAGTAGGGGCCAGGACACAGCCTTGTTTGACTCCGCTGCATACGTCAAAGGGTTCGGATGTGCTGCCGTTGAACTGCAATGTCCCCTTCATGTTGGTGTGGAAGGATTCTATCATATTCTGCAGTTTGGGTGAGCATCCAATGTTTGAAAGGATCTTGAACAGACCGTCTCTACTGACCAGGTCGAAGGCTTTGGTGAGGTCAATAAAAGCGACATACAGAGGCACGTGTTGTTCCCTGCACTTCTGGAGTTGACGGAGGGAGAAGACCATGTCTACCGTTGACCGCTCAGCTCGGAAGCCACACTGTGACTCGGGATAGACACGTTCTGCCAGCTTCTGCAAACGGACCAAGATAACCCGGGCAAAGACTTTGCCGACAATGCTGAGAAGGGAGATGCCTCTGTAGTTGTTAC
This sequence comes from Semisulcospira habei, assembly GCA_036245525.1. Lineage (NCBI taxonomy): Eukaryota > Metazoa > Mollusca > Gastropoda > Semisulcospiridae > Semisulcospira > Semisulcospira habei. Next base: position 149,206,942 of record BTPG01000004.1, read on the forward strand.
AGTCGCTTCTCTCGCCTTTGTTCTTGTAGAGGGTGGTGATCTTGGCATCCCTCATGTCTTGTGGTATCTCTCCTTCCTGCCAGCACTGGAGTAGGACCTCATGCAAGGGGAGAAGGAAGATGGCCTTCTTCTTCTTCTTCTCGAACGCCGTCACACTTGGAGTTTGGCTCTCAAAATGAAATCTGTGGTCTTCTGTAGTGCCTCCACAGGCCTGTACAGTTTCTGTTGTACAGTGGCGGGCTTCGGCCATATCTCCTCCCTCAGCAGCTGGTGGTTCCCACAGTCCTGGAGGATGTGCTCTGTGGTCTGCTCTGCTTCTCCACAAGGGCACAGGGGAGATGGCACGAGGTGGAAGCGTCTGTGCAGGTGGAAATTGAATCGGTTGTGCCCGGTCCTCAGACGGAAGATGGTCATCTGTCTTGTCTGGACAGCTGATGGTAACTGTCTATGGGCCGTTGTGGTGGTCTGTACACAGACTTAATGATGGTCTTCATCTCTGTGAAGCTGACTCCATTTTCATCTTGTTCTTCCCCTGCGCCCACATTTGCCTTGCAGTTCTTGATCAAATCCGGGGGGATCCCAGCGTTGCCTGGGGCTTTGCCTGAAGCCAAGCTGTCAATGACTTTGCTGAGCTCCTCTATTGTTGGCACTGCAGCTAGCTCATCTTTTACAGGCAGGCACTCGATGGCGTCCACACAGAAGAATACACAAAGCAACTTGGGTCTCACCTGACCATACAACAGAGAACCAAATAGACCATATCTGCATTAGCAAGAAATTCAGAAGATCCCTTCAAGATGTTCGAGTGAGGAGGGGAGCAGATGTCGCCTCAGACCACCATCTGCTTACCTTAAGAATGAAGCTCAAGCTAAAGAAAAGCCGCACAGAGACAACAAGAAGACAGCGCTATAATGTAGGCCTCCTGAGAGAAACTGGAGTTAGAGAAGAGTTCAAACTGGTGCTGTCCAACCGGTTTCAAGCGCTACAGGAGCTAGTAAATGAAGAGGAGGCGGTCACCACAGAGCAGCAGTGGAAGGCAGTTAGAGAGGCGCTGAACTCAACCTGCAAAGACACTGTAGGGTTCAGGAAACACCACCACAAGGACTGGCTGTCGGCACAGACCTTGAAGAAGATAGAAGCGAGGAAGCAGAAGAAAGCAGCGGTCAACAACAGTCGCACGAGAGCAGCCAAAGTAAGGGCACAGGGGGAATACTCGGAAGCCAACCGCGAGGTGAAGAGGAGTATCAGGGCAGACAAGAGGGCCTACACAGAAAGCCTGGCAGCAGAGGCAGAAAAGGCAGCAGGCAGCGGCAACATGAAACAGCTCTACGACATTACCAGAAGATTGTCGGGTAAGTATGGCCATACAGAAAGACCAGTAAAAGACAAAGAAGGCAAGCCTATTGCAGACAGAGCAGACCAACTCGACAGATGGGCCGAGTATTTTGAAGAGTTACTGAACAGACCTAGCCCACCCGACCCCCCCGACATCCAGCCGGCAGAGACTGACCTACCCATCAGCTGTGACAGACCCAGCCGGGAAGAGATCAGAAAAGCAGTGGCATTTTTGAAGAATGGCAAAGCAGCAGGGCCAGATGGCATCCCAGCGGAGTCTCTGAAAGCAGACCTAGAGACAACAGTTGAGATGCTGTACCCACTGTTTGGAAAGATCTGGGAAGAGGAGGTGATGCCGGCTGACTGGAAGGAGGGGTACCTAATCAAGCTTCCCAAGAAAGGCGACCTCAGCAAGTGTTCCAACTACAGAGGAATCACCTTGCTGTCAGTACCAGGAAAGGTCTTCAACAGGATCATCCTAGAAAGAATGAAGAGCTCCGTTGACCCCCAGCTGAGAGACCAGCAAGCAGGATTCAGGAAGAACCGATCATGTACAGACCAGATCGCCACTCTCCGCATCATCGTGGAACAGTCTCTGGAGTGGAGCTCCCCGCTGTACGTCAACTTTGTGGATTATGAGAAAGCATTTGACAGTGTGGACCGAGAGACTCTGTGGAAACTCCTACGACACTACGGTGTACCCACAAAGCTCGTCCGCCTGATCAAGAGCAGCTATGATGGCATGACATGTCGCGTGATCCACGAAGGGCAGTTCACCAGAGAGCTCCAGGTCAGAACTGGTGTCAGGCAGGGGTGTCTGCTGTCTCCGTTCCTCTTCCTACTGGCCATAGACTGGGTCATGAAGATGACCACAGAGCACAGACGAAGTGGAATACAGTGGACACTGTGGACACAGCTTGACGACCTCGATTTTGCAGACGACTTGGCATTACTGTCCCACACTCATCAACAAATGCAGGACAAGACCACGAGGCTTGCTGACATCTCGTCCCAAGTGGGCCTCACCATTCACAAACAGAAAACAAAGACAATGAGGCTGAACGCAACCAGGGAAGAACCAGTCTTGCTTGCTGGCACCCCGTTGGAGGAGGTGGAGTCCTTCACCTATCTCGGGAGCATCATAGACAAAAAAGGCGGCACTGATGCAGATGTCAGAGCACGAATCGGTAAAGCCAGAGCAGCCTTTCTCCAGTTGAAAAAAGTATGGAGTTCCAGAGAGCTGTCACAACACACCAAAGTCCGGATTTTCAACTCCAATGTAAAAGCAGTTCTCCTATATGGAGCAGAGACATGGAGATTGACAAAAACCACAGTCAACAGAGTACAGACCTTCATGAACAGTTGCCTTAGAAGAATTTTGAAAATCCACTGGCCAGAGAAGATCAGCAACGTCAGACTCTGGGAGAGAACAGAGCAGATAACAGCAGAGAATGAAATTGGGCGAAGAAGATGGGGATGGATCGGTCACAGTCTGAGAAAGCCAGCTTCCAGTATCACTAGGCAGGCATTGTCATGGAACCCTCAGGGAAAGAGGAAAAGAGGTAGGCCGAGAAACTCCTGGCGTCGAGACCTCCAAGCAGACATCAAGAGACTGGGAACCACCTGGAGTAGAATCGAAGGAGAAGCACAGGACAGGAGTTGCTGGAGGTCTCTCGTCGACGGCCTATACCCGGGTAGGGGTGACAGGCGTAAGTAAGTAAGTACTCGATGGCGTCAAGAGCTGATGGGGTCACGACGTTCTGTCTGGAGTACAGGTCAGAATAGTGTTTCACCCATCTCTCCAGCTGCTGGCCTTTGTCCGTAATAACTTCCCCGGTGGAGGATTTGAGGGGGGGGGGGGGGGGGGGGCACATCTGCACGAGGTTGTGGTGGGCGGGGACGGCTAACTCCCCGAACAAGTCCTAAGGACTTGCCCACTATCCATCGAAAGTATAGGCGCCTTTAAAATATACATTATTATTATTATTATTATTATTATTATTATTATTATTATTATTATTATTATTATTATTATTATTATTATTATTATGCACACACACATCCCCACTCTCACCTCACCCCGGCACTCCACAAAAAAAAAAAAAAAAAAAAAAAAAAAACAAGCAACAAGAAGAAAGAATAAGAAGAAAAAGATGCAAAAGAGCAGAAATTGAAATAACCTAAGTGGACTACTTCGCTCTAACTAATAGGCTCTGTTTGCAACAAACGACTCCCAACAACAAACGAGAGCGAAGGCATGCAGATAATCAGCTTGTACCATATGCATAGGCAGGAGGGAACACCCGTCGTGCATAGACAGGATGGGACACCCGTCGTGCTTAGACAGGAAGGGACACCCGTCGTGCATAGACAGGAGGGAACACCCGTCGTCCATAGACAGGAGGGAACACCCGTCGTCCATAGACAGGAGGGAACACCCGTCTTCCATAGACAGGAGGAAACACCCGTCGTCCGTAGACAGGAGGGAACACCCGTCGTCCATAGACAGGAGGGAACACCCGTCGTCCATAGACAGGAGGGAACACCCGTCGTCCATAGACAGGAGGGAACACCCGTCGTCCATAGACAGGAGGGAATACCCGTCGTCCATAGACAGGAGGGAACACCCGTCCAACCTTCGTCTCGTTCGTTGTTGGGAGTCGTTCGTTACAAAGGAAACCTCTCTGTTGTCGCCACATTGGTAACGTCATTGTCTTTCTGTTGTCGCCACATTGGTAACGTCATTGTCTTTCTGTTGTCGCCACATTGGTAACGTCATTGTCTTTCTGTTTTTAGATGTGAGTGAAAGATGGTTTGTTCATATTGTTAACTCTAACACCACCACCACCCCTCACACACCCCCCTCCGCCACCCCCCCCCCCCCCACACACACACCCGTCGAGATTGATTTCTTGAGATCTGGAAAGCCGGCACGGCTCCTCGCTAGGGACAGGGGCGGATCGGGGGGGGGGGGTCCCAGGGGTTTCGGATCCCCCTCCCCGACCCAATTTTGTAAAAAAAAAATGTTGTAACAAAGTCCCTTTTGGTGTGTTTACACACCCCCCCCCCCTCTCCTGTTTGATATTTTGGCGAATGGTGAGTCTTCCCTCCCGGTCCCCCCCCCCCCCCCGCCCCTTTTGCGTGATATTTTGGCAAATGGCGAGAGTCTAAACACGTACGCGCCTTCTCTCTGCCCCCCCACCCCTCGTTTTTGGATTTTTTCGGCCTCTGGAAGCAAGGTCTAGCGTCGGGGAGGCTTTTAGTATGAGGTTAAAGGTCCCAAACAAAACGTTGGATCCCCCGCCAAACCCCCACCCCCCTCGAGGTAACTGATCCGCCCCTGAAGCGTATATACTGTTTAACCCTTATCAATCGGAATACACCAGTGTGTGAAATGAGTTTGACTAAAATAGTTTAAGGGTAGTGCCAGAATAGCTCTAGGCGCCAAGCTATTCTGGCACTACCCTTGAACTAAAGCCATTGTCTACATCCTTATCTGTGAGTACTATAATGTAGCTTGCCTATGGCAGTGTACAAATTTGAAGCTTTTAGCCTCAGTATGATAGGGGTTAATGATGTAGGGCAATTGGTCCCTCTGTTTTGATTGTACCGTGCATGTAGGCTATTTGGATTTGCCAGTCAAGTTTATTGAATTACTCAAATCAGTACAGCCGCAGAAGAAATGTACGTTGTCATTGAAAGTCAGGACTTGACAACTGAGCTGTTTCTGACAGACTAGTGTGCGCGCGGCGACCGGCAGCATTCTGATTTTGGCGGAGCAGTTATAAATGCGGCAGTGGTGTAATAAATGGCCTCGCGAAAAGAACGGAAACACGCGCGCTTAGGTGGGGAATGTACATAGTACTCGGCTGTCACTTCACAGAGAAGTTATGATAAGACTTTTCAGAAATAAAGCGAATGATGTGCGACTGATGCTTGCACCGGCCAAGCCTGATGCTGTACTCGGTGAGTGATGGCCCTATCGTCCCATATTACTCAGATGCCCGTGGAATCAGCAGGAGGTATAGCGAGCCCCTAATTGATGAGGCCTACTCCCATACTGGCGAGGGACACAGATGTATAATGAATCAGCAAGAAGTATAGGTCATGATGAGACCCTGGGGGGCGGGGGGGGGGGGGGGGGGGGATTACGTCAATGATCATGTTCTGTCAACGGAACATGATTTCAAAGTGGTCACAGTTTAGCAAGAGGTATATATCCTCATGAGTCCCCGCAATAGCGGGGGCTCATGAGGATCTATACCTCTTGCAGTTGGGTGGTGTTCGTGCTGATGACTGGAGATGGTGTGTGCAGAGCGCGGTAAGCGCTAATACACAGGCCGCTGATTCAGCTGATGCCCGCTACCCTCGTCAGTCAGTAGTAGAGACACTGACGTAAATGAGGTCTTCAAGAGGTTAGATTATCGTGGACCTCTGCATGATTCTGAGATAGCTCAACATCCGTGCCCGCCTCTTGCATCTGGAGACAGTCGGCAGCTCCCCGATTTCTCACTGACTCCTCGAAGCAGCCATCCCCATGCTGTGCCGTGTCACTCGTGCTGTCCACTTCCAAGACGATGATGACAACCTCCTGCCGAGCGATACCGTGGCCTCAGGCCGGACTACGGGACAACTTTCAGCCATTCAATCCCGCTGCAAGGGGCCTAGATTGTCAGTTGCAGGGAGGGCCTCATGAGAATCAAGGCCTCTTGTTTGCAGTCTTAATCCCATTTATTTAACTCATTCTACCCCAAGACCGAAATCCCCAAATGTTGCCGTTGTTCGCTGAAGATTGCATTGCAGTGCGGGACACATATGTGCGCCAAGCTATTCTGGCATCACCCTTGAACTATCATGGTCGATCCTTATCTTGCTGTGGTGTGTCTGCGGTAGAAGTAGTTAAAGTTTTTCAAATTTGCTCTGCTGTCCGGAGAAGCCGGGGGGAGGGGGGGTGGGGTGGGGGAAGGGGAGGGGGGCGTTGCCGGAGGTGGCCGTGTGGCAGTTTCTTCTTGCCGGCGTCAGTCCGGCATCTGTGTCGTGTATTAACCCCTTCATTGCCGAGAAAAAAGTGAGCACTGACGATCCAGCTGCAGGAGACAGATCCTCACGCCCCCCTCCCCCCCGCGCAATTGCGAGCACCCATGAGGATCGGCTGTGCCTCGTGCTGACACCCGCACTTCCAATCCACGTTCCTGGCACCGGTCAGTGGGGATCTCAGTGTCGGTAGCGGCCGGGATGAATTAACACACAGATTGGCGACAGTCAAGGGGTTATGCCGGCGTAAACGTACGCTGATCTTTGTGGACCTTACAGTGTAGGGCGGAACGGTCCAACATTACAGAGCAGCACGCTCAATACATGCGTTCCGATAACGGCCGTTCGCGGTAGACTTTGTCATAAGGGGGGGGGGGGGGGGGGGTCGGGGGGGGGGGGGGTCAGACCAGTATTATGCAGGTGGGTGCCAAAAAGTGTCCTTGCCTTTGGCCGGAATTCGTTCGGCTTGGCTGAAGAGCCCATCGACAGAACAGAAAATGACCACTGAAAGCTTTGTTGACTCATAGAGGCCGAATAATTATGGCGAAGAATAGATTATTGAATGTTTGAATCAGTAAGACTCCATGAAACGTTTGTTTGTGTTCTGTCAAGTTGTTTGTTGTACTGTAGTTTCTTTTAGTTAAGTAAATAAATGTGTGAATAGATACTTGTCAGAGAGAGAGAGAGAGAGAGAGAGAGAGAGAGAGAGAGAGAGAGACTGAGAGAGAGAGAGAGAGAGAGAGAGAGAGAGAGAGAGAGAGAGAGAGAGAGAGAGACTTGATTATGTAAATGAACAGGCATACTAGTCTTCGTATATGTTTTATCTTTTGCTGTATCGTCTGATGTATTTTTATATGTATAGAGTAGCAGGACAGTTTGGAAGATAGGCATTGCTATGCCTAAAACTTTTTATCCTGAATAAAAACGTTTCATCATCATCATCATCATCATCATCATACACGTATTGTCTTCCTGTTTTTTTTTTTTCTTTGACAATAAAAAGACAACACTGAGACATAATATACTCTACCTGTGGCAAGCACCAGCGCCACCTGATGGAATTGAATGTCAGTTGCTCAGTTCAGTGTGTCAGTCAAGGGAAACGTTTCCCAGTTGTGCAGCCAACGTCATCCTAGCGGCACTGTAGCTACTGGAGACACAGATGCTCGTGTGTCGGCCATAGCTCATGTATATCTGTGCGGCCTTCCGCCGGCTACACTGTTTAACCGTTTTCCCGGCCAAGTCAGATGATCCCATGATCGGGCCGCGTGAATTTACGACTTTGGGAATAGTCACTGTACAAACCGGGGGTGTATCGAGTACCACCGGGTCCGCGTGAAGACCACGTGAGCCAACAGCGCACTCTGTCGGCGGCGCCGCTAACGAGCTCTTAATCAGGGGAAGCAATCCGGACAAGCGATTGTTATGGCTGACACGGGAGAGAACTGTGCACGGTGATTTGTGGCGAGGCGGAATGGAGCGGGGGTATTGAGTAAACAAATTAAACTGCAAACAAACTAGTGCCAGCGGCCGCGCAGTTAGATCAGGCTGAACCTCCCCCCCCCCCCCCAGTACCTGCCCCGGCCTATCAGAGGGACAGAGACGTAGACCTAAACTGTGATTAATGTTTTGCAGCAAGGGGCTTAGATCTTCTTGAGCACCTCAGTCCACATTGCAGGGACCCATGAAGATCTATGCCTCTTGATGGTGAGAGAGAGAGATTGATCCTCTTGTCTTTATTGGCTTAACCACTTCTCCTGTCAATTAATTGGCTTGAACAAGCGTCATCTCGGAACAGATCTGTATCTAGAGTACACATCGTTATTTTAGCATGGCGGTTTAGCTCGGACCGCTGATGCTGACACTGAATCATTGATGTCATTTCTTGTTTTGGATTCGACTATAGTTTTCAGGAATTTAGGGGGGGGGGGGGGGGGGAAAAACATAACGTGTATTTTTAAAGGTAAATGTGGTCCTAAAATTGGCTATTCATTCATTCATTCATTCATTTATTCGTTCGTTCGTCCGTCCGTCCGTCCATTCATCCATGTCATTTCATTTTATTCATATTTGATTATTTACTAGTTTGTATTCGTCCTACACTAGAACTGTGGCGGATATTAGGATTTATTAAGTCAGTTTGTGTTTTGATATTTTTTTTAAATTATTATTTAAATAGTAGTAGTAGTAGTAGTTGTTGTATCAATACAAATTTGAAATTAAGGTGTAACTATTTGGGAGATTGGCGGATTACGTGGATCTACCAGTACTAAGAGCCAGCGCCACCTTGCAGGAATTAACGGAACTACACTGGCCAGCGTGACACCGCGGTACCCATACATCGTGCCGGTCACTAGGGACCGACTATTAGCGGGACTGTCGGTATCTCACAACTCTGGCCGGACCTGTTTAGTGTCACGGCGCGGGCCGGTCCAGAATTTAGTGGCGTCCACTTTCAATGGCCGTGAGCTAGAGGAATTCCATGCCATTTTTTCCCGTTGGCCTCTGAAACCGTTGCCGTCCACCTGCAAGAGGCCTAGTTTGACATCAGCCCGGCAGTTTCACGTCAAACTAGGCCTCTTGCGGATGTAGCTCAATCAAGGCGCCCCGCATCAATAGCTGCGGAAATATACGACACTTCTGCAGCTATTGATGCGGGGCGCCTTGAATGAGTCCAGTACTCTTCCAACTGATGGTAGCATTGCGAGCAAAGATACTGCGATTTACATTGTATGGGTATTTTACTTTCGAGTAAAGTGTACAACTGTGTGGTTATCAGGCATTTCTAGAGGACTTTTCCAGAGCACAACAAGTTACCGTCAGGACTTGGTTTATCTTTGGACTCCGCCAGAACACAACAAGTTACTGTCAGGACTTGGTTTATAATCGAACTCCGCCAGAACACAAAAAGTTACTGTCAGGACTTGGTTTATCATTGAACTCCGCCAGAACACAACAAGTTACTGTCAGGACTTGGTTTATCATTGGACTCCGCCAAAACACAACAAGTTACTGTCAGGACTTGGTTTATCATTGGACTCCGCCAGAACACCACAAGTTACTGTCAGGACTTGGCGGTTTATCATTGGACTCCGCGTCATCTTCCTCTTCTGATCCTGTGTCATTGGCGATCTTCTTGGTCTGTCTTCATGCAGTGATTGACATAATCCAAAAGTAAATTCTCAATTTCGTTGCGCGCTGAGAGCATCATGGTTTCATGTCCGATGACAACTGATGAAAACACTAAGTCAACTCAGTGAATCCACCCCTAGATAAACATCTAGCCATTCAACAAGCTTGTGTTGTTGCATAAAATAGTTCACAGCAAAATAAAGCTCGTTTCTACTTGCAATCCCTTTCATTCAACTTTAAAGGCATAACACCGTTAATGAGCAAAGACTGAGACTGATGGAACGTTGCGATGTGTTGGCATACTTGGTGGCCTAAATCCCCTGGGGTCGTGGCCTAAACTCCCCTGGGGTCCGGCCACTGTTGGTGCCAGTCTGGGCGTGGCCAGTTGTTGAAATGTGGGTCGTAATTGGATCGAGGGCTCGTTAATTTGGCGAGTAATTAGAACAAGGAATCGTTCGTGGATGACACTAAACTGGAGCTGCGTTTCATTAGGCGTGCTCGCTTGTTGCCTCATGTGACGCGCAGGCAAACTTTCCAAATGTAATTAACCACTTCACTGTCGCCAGAAAATGAGCACGATTAAACTGCAAGAGACATAGATCCTCATGAGCCCCCGCAGTTGCGTGGGCTCATGAGGATCTATGCCTCTTGTTGAGACCAATTTGTATCGACGTTCCTTGAACGGCTGGGCATTTTGGGCGTTTGTAATAAATAAAGATTTACGAAACACAATTTGCGACCACTGGCAGGGACGGAGTTAATAGAGCGGTCACCACTGAGCTGCGGGCTGACTATATTCTGTGACCGCCATGTTAGTGAAGGCAGCGTCACCAGCTGCGGGCTGACTATATTCTGTGACCGGCATGTTAGTGAAGGCAGCGAGTCACCAGCTGCGGGCTGACTATACTCTGTGACCGCCATGTTAGTGAAGGCAGCGTCACCAGCTGCGGGCTGACTATACTCTGTGACCGCCATGTTAGTGAAGGCAGCGTCACCAGCTGCGGGCTGACTATACTCTGTGACCGCCATGTTAGTGAAGGCAGCGTCACCAGCTGCGGGCTGACTATACTCTGTGACCGCCATGTTAGTGAAGGCAGCGTCACCAGCTGCGGGCTGACTATACTCTGTGACCGCCATGTTAGTGAAGGCAGGGTCACCAGCTGCGGGCTGACTATACTCTGTGACCGCCATGTTAGTGAAGGCAGCGTCACCAGCTGCGGGCTGACTATACTCTGTGACCGCCATGTTAGTGAAGGCAGCTTCACCAGCTGCGGGCTGACTATACTCTGTGACCGCCATGTTAGTGAAGGCAGCGTCACCAGCTGCGGGCTGACTATACTCTGTGACCGCCATGTTAGTGAAGGCAGCGTCACCAGCTGCGGGCTGACTATACTCTGTGACCGCCATGTTAGTGAAGGCAGCGTCACCAGCTGCGGGCTGACTATACTCTGTGACCGCCATGTTAGTGAAGGCAGCGTCACCAGCTGCGGGCTGACTATACTCTGTGACCGCCATGTTAGTGAAGGCAGCGTGAACACTGAGTATAAACCGCACGCGCTGATTCAAATACAAGCAGCTCGAAATCACATGCTGGTTCTGTCGCTCTTACTACATGTATTTATATAACTGTAGCGTTTTTGTCTTCTTTTTTAAAATTGAGTTTAAATAGCGGACCAGTGTGTACGATGACCCACAGGCCGAACGCGTCTGGCAGGTTCAGTGCTACCGACTTGACCTAACTAAAAACAACAAACAAACAAACAAACAGACGAAAGCAAACTCAACAACACGAAAGAAGACAGTCACCTTTTGGCAGTCACCTTTTTGGTCTGGATTAACGAAAGAAGACGAAACAAAAGAAAACAACAAGAATAACCAACAAACAATCCAAGATGAGGATTTCATCCCAAAGTCTACCGTATTGTTTGGAGCTCACATGCGTTTATCTTTTAGGAACATTCAGAGTTGTTCATATTTTTAGGCTTATTATGCTGATCCATTTCCCTCCTCTCTAAGCCATCCTCTGATCAACACACACGTCGGCGGCACACAAATAAAGACGGACACACGGCGCTTCCCGCCATTAGTACGCTCTGTGGGCTCGTGTAACGACAGGAATCCATCTCCTTCTGCTCTAACCCACCCGCTGATCCACACACACTGGCACACAGAAATAAAGACGGACACACAGCGACTAATTCCCGCGGCCATTCGTAAGCTCTGTGGTCTGGCGTAGCATAGCTATTAGCACGAGCAGCGACTAAAATGACGTCACTTCAAGCTTCACGTCATGGCATCATTAGCCCCACGACGCCATGTTCATAGTGACGACTCGAACAACACGTTTGACGTATCAGAGAATCAACTTTTTGGCAATTTTCTTGCTGATTTTCACGCCTAGGGCTTACAGGTCACAATCTGACCTAATCCTACTCCAGGGCCGGGACAAATAGCAGGCTTATTTAAAAACTGCTTATGAAAAATCATGCGGGTATTAATGAGAAAATAGTTTTTTTGGGTAAAAGAAAAATTAAAGTTATGTTAGCTGTTTTACAAATGACTCCTAAAAAGTGGTGCAGAACATTGTCTGATTTTCACACCCAGGGCATACAGGTCACAATTGACCTAATCGTACCCGACAGCCGAGACAAACTATTGGCTTATGTAAATACCGTATACGAACAATCATGCGATTATTAATGAGAAGATTGCTTTTTTCGTAAAAAGATTGAATTGTTTTAAGATTAACCCATATAATTCGTGAAATTAATCCCCAAAACGTGAAAAATATATTATATATTTAAAATATTTACTTATCACTCAAAACGTTCTAGAGGTACAATGCTGGTTAACAAACTCATTCAGTGTCTCCCTTTTATCTAGCAATATGCAAAATATCTAGTAAAAATAAGAACAATTACGGACTACAGTGTGGATCAACCGGCTTTTGTAGAACGGCCATTTTCTCGCCAGTGAGCATCTTAAATTTAATGAAAGTTTGACATCGAAAAAAAGGTCTCGAGATAATTCTTTTATGGACAATATCCTAGAATTTCAAACGTGTCCGCTCAAACGAGGGCTCTCAGTAGTCGCTGTCACACTCCACACACACACACACACACACACACACACACACACACACACACACACACACAACGTCCAACAACAAAACTGCTCCATCGCGGCGCAGCCTGCAACACATTTTCCTCTTCAGTTCTTCAGTGTTGGTTGCGCCTGTCACGGAAAGACCAATAATCATCCAATCAATTTCCTTCCCCACTGGCAAGCCACGCCAGTCTAACGATAATGATAATGGCCCCGCCCCCGTAACGAGCTATCGTGCCGGACTCGCTGGAACCAAAACAATCTTCCTAATAAATTCACTGCGTGGCTCCCCGTCCACATTAAGTCAACGAACTCATCCCGGCATCTGCAAGAGGCGCAGATCTTCATGAGCCCCCGCAGTCGCGGGGGCTCATGAAGATCTGCGCTTCTTGCTGTCCACATATATATAAATGTTGGCGGCACTGTGTGTTGGCGGCACTGTATGTTTTTGGCGGCACTGTATGTGGTGGCGGCACTGCGGTCATGTGGCTTTTTAAAATAATAATAATAAATCTAGGAACTTAATGCTTTTCAAGAGAGAGGTTGACCCGTTGCGGTGCCATGACGCAAGGTGTCGCGACGTCTGGTCAGTTGAAACATTGAGTAGTAATTTGATATTGCGGGAATTTACGACTTGTCATCTGAGACAGATCGACCATGATACTGAGTTGAAGGGTAACGCCATTCTTTCATTCATTCTATTTTAATTTAACGCCCTATCCTCCAAGCTTTTCTGCTAACATCCTTGTGCCACTGATCATGGCCCATCATTATTGTAAGATGTGAGGACTAAATGAACTATGGCAGGCCTACACGTCACAATCCGGATGTGACGTCTGCATATCGACAAGATGGTTCCTTCTTTGCCGACCTGCCAGTTCACGTGAGAATCTCGACTTTTGTAAATGGACTGGGTTTTTATTTAAGTCTATGCTACGCTGCAATAAATCTACCCCGCCTCGTTCCGTCACTGAAGATTGATTGTACATTGCTTAGCGTCCCGACAGCAACAAGGCTTTCTCAGGACGTGCCTGCACTGCTTGTGAAAAAAAAAAAAAAAAAACAGAACATTGAATGTATGTCGCCAGCCGGTCAAATACATTAAATAAACCTAACACATGGGGCCTAAATAAAGCTAAGACCATTTAGCAACACACATCCAATATCAAGAGCTACAGGCAGTGCAGACAGTAGGGAGAGTTTTAAAAAGGCAAATACAGGTGAATGGACCTCGGGTAGACAGAAACACATGCCCCAGAATAGAGAGAAAAACTCACCCTGTGGGGCTGACCAGGGTGACCCTGGGAACTAAAAAGTACCTAACCCCACCCAAGTCCCCCAGGGCAGACCCGGGTGGGGGTCACTGAAGAGGCCAATTTCTGGTGCTCCGTGCCAGCGGTTAGCAGGCTGTTTGGATTACGGCGTGATAGCGGAGCGCTAGGACCTGGTTATCAGTGGCAGCTATTGGAAACCCGTGTTCCGACTGTCCCTCCCTCATTCACTCCCGCCGGCAGCTTCCTCTTTAGGGAGTCCTAGGGCCAGCTGCATGAGCGAACTTAGTCCTGCGCCAGCCAATAAACAAGGTGCCCCGCGATAGCGGAGTACCTTGCTTATTGGCTGGCGCAGGACTACGCTGACACATGCAACTGACCGCAGGCCACAGAGGGAGATGAAACGTTTTTATTCAGGATAAAAAAAAGTTTTAGGCAAAACAATGCCTATCATACAAACTGTCCTGCTACTCACTAGAGGAGAGAAAAAGGGGAAAGGGGGGGGGGGGGGTGGAGAGGGGGTGTGGGAGGCGTCGGTCATTAGAAGTGAAGTAACTGTGGATGTCTTGGCACGTTTTTATTCAGGATTAAAAAAAAGGTTTTAGGCATAGCAATGCCTATCATACAAACTGTCCTGCTACTCACTAGAGGCGAGAAAAAGGGGAAGAGGAGGGGGGGGGGGGATTGTGGGGGGGGGTGTGGGAGGCGTCGGTCATTAGAAGTGAAGTAACGGATGTCTTGGCACGTACCGGGCCGGATGACTTCAGTGTAAGAGGCTAACTGTTTCTCAGGACTGTGGTTTTTGTGAACTTTATTTGGAAGTATGTGTGACTTAATAGAAGTTAGCGGTTTATTTCAAACAGTGTTTCCAAAATCAAACTAACAGACACAACAGCAAACAACAACAAACAGGCACTCCGAGAACAAGGTAGTCCACCGTACAACACCGTCAACTAGAAAGATGCACACGTTGTACAGACAACAATTACGAAAATAATTAAATCCAAAAATTGTGAAAAACAACATTTTTTATTTTTGCCAGGACGTTATAGAAAAACTGCAAAGTCAATGACGCTTTTTTTGTATCCCAGGTAATATCAGGCTATCGGTAGAACTTTTTGTTGACGTGATTCCTGCAGGAATCACGTCAACAAAAAGTGCCACCAACAGACAAGGGATGAACGTGCGGCAAATAAATACACTGAAAGAACACGCATCTTCCTCTTAAACCCTTTCCCTCCTCCTCCCCTCCCCCTCCTCCCCCCCCCCCCCCCACACACCCCCTGTTCCGGCAGAATACAAACAAACACATATTCAAACAACTGTACACGCACCACACGAAAAGTACGGGCCGAGTTGTCTGCCGGCAGTCGGTACCGCTGTTTTTTTGTCACTGTGACTCCTGCAGGAGACATCGCGACAAGAAGTGATAACGGCGACCACAGGGTTAACCCATTTGGCCCCGAGTCCCCTACAGTGGTACTGAGATGGATGGCCCTGATAATTCAAGGGTAGTGCCAGATTAGCTTGGCGCCTTCAGGCGCCAAGCTAATCTGACACTACCCTTGAATTAGCATGGTCAATCCATCTCCTGCAACTGGCACATAGTCGTTAGGCGACACCTCTAAAATTTGAGAAATGGGACGGCTAGGGGCTGAAAGGGTTGATTAGTATGTTTATATGGTACGTGTTAAACAGCCACCTCACAGTTAGCCTGCACATTACAAACTTATTTGTAGACGCCTGTTTGTTTTTTTTTAGTCAGGAGACAATTTTGGGGGATTATTTAAAATCTTGACCGGAAAAAAAAAATAGCAGAGATTTAAAAAATATATTATATTACTGGTTCAAAAAGTTTGAGTAGATTTTATTATTATTAATGGAAAAAAAAAACCAAAAAAAAAACCCAGATAATACGTTTGAATTTTCTTCAGGAAGATTTTTAGTAATAAAAATATAAATTGAGCGTTTCACTTTTCCTTGAATACTATGTTTGTACGAAGGTCACCAAACTTGTATATACAAGCTTCGCAATTTATACCTCAGTGACAGGAACCGGAGGGGGTGGGGGTGGAGGGGTTTGTGTGGGGGGGGGGGGTGAGAGGGTGGGGGTGGGGGGGGGGTGGGTGGGTGTAGGACGCTCCTTTATTTAAAAAAATAATAATAAAAAAATAAACAGGCATTGTTTGTTAATATGTTGTACAATACGTTACATTAGTTTCAGAAACATGATCAAGTTACATGGTATTCTGTTGCCGTACAGATAGGGCAACGTTATAGTAATGAACACAAACTGAATTTGTACAAAATGTGTTTGAAAGACAGGCCGTTTACTTGATGACAAATCTGTCACTAGTCACTACTAAGACACGGTGCCACAACCCCTTGTACCCAATGCACAGGCACAATCAGCCGCATCTCCAAGAGACTTAGATTCTCATGAGCCCGCGGGACTGAGATTGATTGATTCAAGGGTAGTGCCAGATTAGCTTGGCGCCTGGAAGCGCCAAGCTAATCTGGCACTACCCTTGAATTATCATGAGAATCTATGTCTCTTGCAGAATCGCTTTTAATGTTTACCAAACTATATCGTATGCAAAGTCAGTGGTAGTCAATGCCTTTGCAGACGTTGATATAGTTTAAGAACTGAACACATTGGGCACTGGACTGTACTGCATGTATTCATGCAAGCACATTTGTGTAGGCCTGCGCCTCACATCGATTTACATCAGTACAATAGGGAAAATCCAATTTTTTTTTTTTTTTTTTTACAAACGTATAAACACAAGGGAGACAAACTCAAGCACTGCACGGGTCGAACATGACGAACTAAGTCAAACTAAACTACATTTAAATGCGATGAACCTTGTAAAATAAATAAAAGCAAAATAATAAAATAAATAAACAATAACTTGAAAATGCGGTGTGGCACCAATTTAAACACAAATTGACAAACTGGCACGAGTGAAGTTCTGTCGCACCGGCGTGTCAGTCACCGGACCCAGGAGATCAATGTACTACTTAGTCCACATGTGATGTTTTTAGTCCGTAAGGTCCAAAATTACAGACCAGAACACAGGATAATGCTTAACTGCAATGCACATATGCCACATCATTAGTTTGGGCAAGTCACACATAATATACATGTATAGTAGCTAGTATCGCAATCCACAGAACACCGCAAAAGTATACGAGTCGGATCCGTCATTAGCTGGCTGTTTTCATGGCCTGCCACCAAGAAGTTCAAACGTGGCCATATGTGTATGACAGCAGTAGTGGCTGAATGTTCCAGCCGGAAAAGTTGTTGATTTTCATGACGGGCACAAAGTTCACTCATTCAAGACACCTCGCATCAATAGCTGCGAAAGTGTCGTATAGCGTTGCCTTCGAAGCTATTGATGAGGGGCGCCTTGAATGAGTTAACGAACACACCGCATGAAGGTTCACGTGAGCATGGATACTACAATCAATGTCTGACTTTGCCAGGCAGTGTTGCCCACAACATTTTACATCAGAATTTCCTCCTCGCCGCTGCCATCAGCACCCGACACTACGTCAATCTCACAGTGCATCACTTCTTCGTCATCACTGCAAGCCGCCGCGTCATCTCTAACGTCCCCAGACGGACTTCTGACGTCACTGGGCGCTGACGCAAGCAGTGAAGGTGACGTCAAACTATCCCTCATGAGCTGGCTTTCAGAAGTGCTGTTGAGGGCGGAGCTGTCGGACGTGCTGCGGTCATGTTGTCGAGTCTTGTCCTGAGTGCTCGTGCTCTCTCCCTCCGTCTTCTCGTCCTTCCTGTCTGCTGCAGCCCCTAGGGCGGAGGGTGAGTGTGGGGGGTGTTCGGCCGGGGCCCCGGGTTCCACGTTGTTGCCCTCCCCGTCCCCGTCCGTCCCCTGGGCTTTGGCGCGCTGCTGGGCGTGTCTCCACTTCATCCGGCGATTCTGGAACCACACCTTCACCTGTACAATAGACACACAAATACTGATACTGAAACTGTGCAAGGACACAGGAGGCTATAAGACAAATACAGCTGGGGGGGGGGGGGGGGGGGTGAG
Organism: Semisulcospira habei; assembly: GCA_036245525.1. Lineage (NCBI taxonomy): Eukaryota > Metazoa > Mollusca > Gastropoda > Semisulcospiridae > Semisulcospira > Semisulcospira habei. The sequence goes on from BTPG01000004.1 coordinate 149,224,877, forward strand.
GTCAAATCCAACACATTCCGCCTGTATGTCTGGTTCAGCATTAGTCAGGTTTCCTTTGCAACGAACTACTCCAAACCGTGAAAGAACGAGAGGTAAATCAGGGCGGATAACCAGCGTGTGCCATGAGCATACACAACGCTCCATACACCATAGCTCCATACACAACGCTCCATACACAAAGCTCCATACACAACGCTCCATACACCATAGCTTCATACACAATGCTCCATACACCATAGCTCCATACACAACGCTCCATACACAACGCTCCATACACCATAGCTTCATACACAACGCTCCATACACCATAGCTTCATACACAACGCTCGATACACCATAGCTCCATACACAACGCTCCATACAGCATAGCTCCATACACAACGCTCCATACACCATAGCTCCATACACAACGCTCCATACACAAAGCTCCGTACACAACGCTCCATACATCATAGCTTTATAAACAATGCTCCATACACCATAGCTCCATACACAATGCTCCATACACCATAGCTTCATACACAACGCTCCATACACCATAGCTCCATACACAACGCTCCATACACCATAGCTTCATACACAACGCTCCATACACCATAGCTCCATACACAACGCTCCATACACAACGCTCCATACACCATAGCTCCATACACAACGCTCCATACACCATAGCTCCATACACAACGCTCCATACACAACGCTCCATACATCATAGCTTTATAAACAATGCTCCATACACCATAGCTCCATACACAACGCTCCATACACCATAGCTTCATACACAACGCTCCATACACCATAGCTCCATACACAACACTCCATACACCATAGCTCCATACACAACGCTCCATACACCATAGCTTCATACACAACGCTCCATACACCATAGTTCCATACACAACGCTCCATACACAACGCTCCATACATCATAGCTTTATAAACAATGCTCCATACACCATAGCTCCATACACAACGCTCCATACACATAGCTTCATACACAACGCTCCATACACCATAGCTCCATACACAACGCTCCATACACCATAGCTCCATACACAACAGCTCCATACACCATAGCTCCATACACAACGCTCCATACACCATAGCTTCATACACAACGCTCCATACACCATAGCTCCATGCGCAACGCTCCATACACCATAGCTCCATACACAACGCTCCATACACCATAGCTTCATACACAACGCTCCATACACTATAGATCCATACACAACGCTCCATACACAACGCTCTATACACCATAGCTCCATACACAACGCTCCATACACAACGCTCCATACACCATAGCTCCATACACAACGCTCCATACACCATAACTCCAACAGGTACAGATCCTAATAAGCCCCCTGGGGCTAATCTGTCACTACCCTTGAATATTTATTGTCGATCCATCTCCTGTAACTGGTACACGCCAGGTGACACAGCGTGTGAACCGTGGCCTTGGTGTTAAACGTTTTAGGACGTTAGCGGCCACTCAGTACCGTTTCTATGCTGCCGGACTCTATTTTTATACGGATTTCAGCCTTTAGCACGTTTGGGGTTTTTTTCCTGTTCAAAGAACCATAAATAATAATAATAATAATAATAATAATAATAATAATAATAATAATAATAAAATAACAATAATAATAATATTAAAAAGGGTGGGAGGGATGCGAGATTCTACACAAACTGTGTGTGTTGGTCTGTGATTTGGATCTCGCCACTCCACGCTGCAAGATCCAAAATCACAGATCAGCATACGTGAAGATCTATCTCTGTCTTCTCCTTCCCCCACCCCCCCCACCCCCAATCCCAGCCCTCCCCCCCCCACCCCTCAATCCCAGCCGCCCCCCCAACCCCCAACCCCCTAACCCCCACCCCTTCGCGCGCGGCAGGCCTGCAGAGTGTCAGCAGCCTAGGGCCTTGAGCATCACTGCAACAAGACGTCTGCTTAGTGTCTTCACAACTGATTTCTCCCGCCAACGCCAAGAAACACTCCTCCTTTCAAGTTCTCAAAAAAAAAAAAAAAAAAAAAAAAAAGCAACACCCCTTCCCACTGTAAAAGCCATAGATCCAAATCAGCCCTGTGCAGCCTACATCAGCATATGACGACGTACGTACAGATTAAGCCGTGGAAGAAAGAAACTGGCATAAAAAGACGGCTACAACACAATTTATTAATATTTCGAGTAAAACATTTCGAGTAAAAACTTTTTTCTTCAAAACAGACGAACAGCTCGCTACTTATCTTGCCAGTAACAGAGTGAAGAAGCCAAGTGGTCTGGATTTTATGTGAGGATGTACGTATATGTCCCTCTGTTGCTGCTGGCGAGGGTGGAACTACAGTCACTTCGCTTACCACAAGGGCAGATACAACAACAGTCGGATAATTATAACGAGTTTTTCAGGTCTCAAAACACTGTTATATAAAAGGCACTTTGCTTATACAATCTACTTCTTTATAACAAGTCGGATTTGACAAAAATGGGACATAACGAAAGGCGCTTATAACAACGTTTTTTTTTCAGAAGGTCGCGACAGCACTCTCTGTGTGTAAATTACTTCGCTTCAATAGCAAACTTTGAATATACCCAACAAGAAAAAAAAAAAAAAAAAAAACTGTGTGCGGCATTGGCGATTTGTTACACCCGCAGTTGACTGTGACAAAGTCCGGATACAGCAGGCGATTTGTTACACCCGCAGTTGACTGTGACAAAGTCCGGATACAGCAGGCGATTTATTACACACGCAGTTGACTGTGACAAAGTCCGGATACAGCAGGCGATTTGTTACACACGCAGTTGACTGTGACAAAGTCCGGATACAGCAGGCGATTTGTTACACACGCAGTTGACTGTGACAAAGTCCGGATACAGCAGGCGATTTGTTACACCCGCAGTTGACTGTGACAAAGTCCGGATACAGCAGGCGATTTGTTACACCCGCAGTTGACTGTGACAAAGTCCGGATACAGCAGGCGATTTGTTACACCCGCAGCTGACTGTGACAAAAGTCCGGATACAGCAGGCGATTTGTTACACCCGCAGTTGACTGTGACAAAGTCCGGATACAGCAGGCGATTTGTTACACCCGCAGTTGACTGTGACAAAGTCCGGATACAGCAGGCGATTTGTTACACCCGCAGCTGACTGTGACAAAGTCCGGATACAGCAGGCGATTTGTTACACCCGCAGTTGACTGTGACAAAGTCTGGATACAGCAGGCGATTTGTTACACACGCAGTTGACTGTGACAAAGTCCGGATACAGCAGGCGATTTGTTACACCCGCAGTTGACTGTGACAAAGTCCGGATACAGCAGGCGATTTGTTACACCCGCAGTTGACTGTGACAAAGTCCGGATACAGCAGGCGATTTGTTACACCCGCAGCTGACTGTGACAAAAGTCCGGATACAGCAGGCGATTTGTTACACCCGCAGTTGACTGTGACAAAGTCCGGATACAGCAGGCGATTTGTTACACCCGCAGTTGACTGTGACAAAGTCCGGATACAGCAGGCGATTTGTTACACCCGCAGTTGACTGTGACAAAGTCCGGATACAGCAGGCGATTTGTTACACACGCAGTTGACTGTGACAAAGTCCGGATACAGCAGGCGATTTGTTACACACGCAGTTGACTGTGACAAAGTCCGGATACAGCAGGCGATTTGTTACACACGCAGTTGACTGTGACAAAGTCCGGATACAGCAGGCGATTTGTTACACACGCAGTTGACTGTGACAAAGTCCGGATACAGCAGGCGATTTGTTACACCCGCAGTTGACTGTGTGTCATTTTATTTTGTGTTTCTCAGGCGTAGTTAGGTTATTGTAACACTTCACCCCATGTCCTCTGTTCTTCTCTGTCCAATACACAGGAGGCTACTTAAACTTCCCCGGGCCGGGCCGGGCCGACGACATCGACACGGCCCAGGCAATTGTTGCCCACTGGGGAAGAAGATACTTGGCGCCTCCACTGAAGAAGCCTTTGCAGGCTCACCGGCAAGTACCTGCACAGGCCTGTTAGTCAGTTCTGGAGAGCATCAGCTCCATTTCAAACCTATTGCTACTCGACTTGAGTTGGGTTTCCGCATACGGCTGTCTTCTTTCTCTTTCTTCTTCTCCTCGTGCTGAGGTTTACGTCCAATTTACCTTCATTCAGTTCCCGTGTACAAGAGTCGGGTCAGCTGCTGACGCGATGAAACACCGGTCTAGTCATGGCCACGTGTGGCGCTGAAGACACCCCGGCCATGCACGTACGCAACACATACACGGCGCACGGGCATATAGGCGGGTCTGACGTGAATATAGGGCAGTGGGCTGCTGTCTCCAACTCCGATATAATGTTCAGTTTGGTCTTCATCAGAATGGAGTCAAACAATGCGTGCTCTCGGGACCTGTGCCGCTACGTGCGTCATGTTATTTTGATTCTTCGAAACCCGTCGCAGTCACATTTTTTCAGTTTCACCCGGCACTGGCAATACAAATAGACGATAAAGCTAAACTTAGCCTGCAACATATTTATTATTATTATTATTATTATTATTATTATTATTATTATTATTATTATTATTATTATTATATTATTATTATATTATTATTATTATTATTATTATTATTAAAATAAAACGGAACAGGATTTGTCCGAACATCTTTAGTTGGTTCTAAAATGGAGCACACTGACTTCCCACACTTCCTCAGTTCCCACACATCCCAACCACTTCTGGCCCAGTCGGGTAGTCAGGTAGACGTTGTAACATGTGACAGAGATAATTTATGTACCAGTGGACAAACTGATTTGACTGCGTCCATTGACCAGAAGTTGATTATTTTTCACCGTGACTGGTAAGGTGTGTGTATGTATAATATATATATATATATATATATATATATATATATATATATATATATATATATATATATATATATATATATATATATATATATATAGAAAGAAGTACCCAACGGAGAAGAAACACGCTTAGAAAAGACGGGTACAACACAATTTATTAATATTTCGGGTAAATACCCTTTGTCAAAATAGACAAACAAACAAACGTTGGGTACTTCTTTGCATATTACACGCTTGGCAGTCACCTTTTTGGTCTGGATATATATATATATATATATATATATATATATATATATATATATATATAATATATATATATATATATATATATATATATATATATATATATATATATATATATATATATATATATATATATATATATATACGCCCCGCCCAATGCAGATCTTCGTGACACTGTGTGGTTTCATTTCTGTAATCAAGCCCTCCAGCATGCATGGAGGCGTCATATTATTTATGGCACCGCCATTAGCCGGACTTTCATAGTCAATCTGTCACCTGAACTGCTGTGTTGTATTCAGAGGACAAGCCCAGAGTTGCCGGGAGTTTTATCTGCCTCGGGGGCGACATGAGAAAATTAAAATGAAAACCCAGCTCATGAGCACAGTGGTTTGACTCCTTCTCAGGCCGGCCCCCAGACACACCACAGCAAGATATGGATCGACCAAGATAGTTTAAGGGTGATGCCAGAATAGCTTGGCGCCTATGGGCGCCAAGCTATTCTGGCATCACCCTTAAACTATCATGATCGATCTGTGTCCTACACTGCTCTGTAATCTTCAGAGGACAAGGGCAACATTTGGGGGTTTCGGTCGTGGGGTACGGCAGTGAGTTGAGCCTCATTATATCTCGGCAGCTCTACTGCTTTTTCATCACGTAACTGTGGCCTTGGTGACCCCACGTGGTATGAATCACGCCCACTGAGCCAGGGTGGCCCACAGCCACCAGATGAAAAAGTCCGCCTTGCAAGTCAACTGCTCCTGCTTCCGTCCATGTTCCAAAAGCATGGAGTCTCATCAGCGGCCCTGCAGCCTACAGACAGCCTACAGACTGCAGGGGCTCCTGAAAATCCTTGCTTCAGGCACACGAAAGTCACTTCTTGCTGGGAAAGATCTACCCACTTACATCTTCATGGAAAATGATTGAGACTGATCCAAGCCTTTACTGCGGCTGTTGCGTAATGTTCACACTGCTCAGCCCTGAGTTTTTCCACACGCAGCGACACGTGTCAAACATGGCTGCCATCACCTCAGGTTCATTAACCAATCAGCGCCTTTCAGACATCTTGATAAGGCTGCTGCCAACTGTCGCCTACGTGACATCCGCAAAGACCTATCCCGTGAGGTCGCACAAGAAAAGACTCGAGGTGAGTCACGTAAGCACGGTAGTGTTTAGACGGATGAAATAAAATTTGAAGAGAGCGCTTGCTTTGCGTCGCCCTGAATGATTGTTTTGACTCTGCAGTGTTACTTAATAATAATAAAAAATACATGGTATTTATATGGCGCATTTCTCATATTTATAATAAGAGAAGAAGTACCCAACGGAGAAAGAAATACGTTTAGAAAAGACGGGTACAACACAATTTATTAATATTTCGGGTAAATACCCTTTGTCAAAATAGACCAACAACCAGAGAGATCAGTCGCTACTTATCTTCTTTCGCAGAAGGAATGTGGTAACTGAACCTTCTTCAGTTGCCCGCACAATCCTTCTAGTTCTGCGAATGAAGATAAGTAGCGACTGGTCTCTCTGTTTGTCTATTGTGACAAAGGGTATTTACCCGAAATATTAATAAATTGTGTTGTAACCGTCTTTTCTAGGCGTGTTTCTTTCTCCGTTGGGTACTTCTTTGCATTTTGCACGCTTGGCAGTCACCTTTTTGGTCTGGATTTCATATTTATAATATAACTCAATGCGCAGGCGAAAACCACACACACACACACACACACACACACACACACACACACACACACACACACACACACACACACACACACACACACACACAGAGTCTGCAGGGGGTGTACAGCAATACCGTAGATATTACACGAAAGTCTGCGAGAAAAGGTAAGTTTTTAACTTTGCTTTGAACTGCGTAAGGGGGGAGGCATTTCTCAGCTCAGTCGGTAAGGAATTGCAAATTAAAGGAGCGGTACATCTGAAAGAGCGTTCACCGGCAGATTTGAGATGGTACTTTGGAACTTTGAGAAATTTCTCTCCCGATGAACGCAGTGAGCGAGAGGGCTGATAAGTGATCAGACTGGAGGAAAGGTATGACGGAAGACTGCCATCAAAGTGGCGGTATGCAAGGGTCGCTATCTTAAACTTTATGCGGGATTGGATTGGAAGCCAGTGAAGGTCTTTCAGTATAGGGGTTACGTGGTCTCGTTTTCGCCTGCGCTTCACAAGCCTTGCGGCACTACTTTGAGCTGGCTTGTTGGGTTAACCCTTCTGGGAGCCAAATAAATTGATAACGCCCAGACAGCTTCGGCTGCTGTTGATCTGCTTAACGATATTAACCCTTTGTACTCTAAGGCCTACTTCCCCAAAGCCTGGAGTTGTTCTATGAATACTGTTACAATCCGGGAGACCGATCGACCGTGATAGTTCAAGGGTGGTGCCAGAATATCTTGGCGCCCATAGGCGCCAAGCTATTCTGGCATCACCCTTGAACTATCATGGTGGACCCATAGCTAGCTACGGCGTGTCACGGTCAAAGCAGTTAACTCATTCTACACCATCACCGAAATCCCCAAATTTTGCCGTTGTCCTCTGAAGACTGCATCGCAGTGCAGGACACAGATCGACCATGATAGTTCAAGGGTGATGCCAGAATAGCTTGGCGCCCTTAGGCGCCAAGCTATTCTGGCATCACCCTTGAACTATCATGGTCGATCTTTATCTTGCTGTGGTGTGTCTGGGGTAGAATGAGTTAAGGTTCTCCAATTAGCAGAAGTATACCGCACCTGGCAAAAAGTGATTCTACAGATAAATGTCGATTTGCTGAAATAGTGATCGAACCTAAAACGGCAACAAACTAGTGCGCCCTTTGCGTCAGTTTGTCCGATTGCCCTACTGTCGGAGAGTCTTCTCCTTCGTTCCAGGATTTTGGCGACCCTGGTCCCTATGTGTAGGTCCATTGAGGTTGTCAGAGAAAGTCGGAGAATATAAATCACCGGGTATTTTTTAATCATTATGGTCATCATAACGACTGCTTCCTTCACTGCCTCGTCTTTGCATTTGCTTGCTTTTGTAGCCCGGCTCACAAGATCCACAAGTTTGAAGTTTCATTTGCCTCTACTAGTACGCACGCAGGGTCCTACATTTCACTCGTTTTCAATCACTACATAAAATTGATACAGATTCTATCAAAGCGAACGCTATCACTGGATAGTTTAACATGTCTGGGATGGTCCACAACTGATCACCTAAGTGCTGAGTGGTTTCCGACTTGCATGAACATTCTCAATAAAAACCTACACTCTAGGCTACACTTGCATGAACATTCTCAATAAAAACCTACACTCAGACCTAGGCTACATTGGACGAAAATTCTGGAACAGCATGCAACGGGACGCAATACATAAAGAATTGTGGAAGTCACAGCTATGGAACTTCGTGTTAGGGGGTTGGGGAGGGGGGGATTTTTCAGGGTTATACTAAGAAAATGCACAGCATGCAAAACGCTTGTATAGGCTGCTCTATCGAGTGAATCCAACCGTCAAACCGGCATGACGTGAAACAGGGATAATACATGTACGAGAGTTGGATAAATACGTTAAACCATGGATGGTGATAGTTTACGAGCCGAGACTTGTTTTTGACACACACGTCCTGGCAGAGCCTCGGAGCCAGTACTTGCGTGGCAGAGCCTCGGAGCCAGTACTTGCGTGGCAGAGCCTCGAAGCCAGTACTTGCGTGGCAGAGCCTCGGAGCCAGTACTTGAGTGGCAGAGCCTCGGAGCCAGTACTTGCGTGGCAGAGCCTCGGAGCCAGTACTTGCGTGGCAGAGCCTCGGAGCCAGTACTTGCGTGGCAGAGCCTCGGAGCCAGTATTTGCGTGGCAGAGCCTCGGAGCCAGTACTTGCGTGGCAGAGCCTCGGAGCCAGTACTTGCGTGGCAGAGCCTCTGAGCCAGTACTTGCGTGGCAAAAGCAAGTCTCGGCTCTTAAATCAGCAGTACTATGGTTGAACATAATTACTGTCTCACAGAGACATCATGCGTCCGGAGCTCGATAAATTTGCACTAATGAACTTGAGGTGCAACTTTTCCAGCTTGAATTAGGCATATTTAACTTCCTAGACCGGCTGGCGACATACGTTCATATGTTATGTTATGTTATGTTATGTTATGTTATGAAGTTATGTTATGTTATGTTATGTTATGAAGTTATGTTATGTTATGTTATGAAGTTATGTTATGTTATGTTACGTTATGTTATGGGTATGTTATGTTATGTTATGCTATGTTTTCGTTTTCTACAATTCAGCGTGGGCGGCACGTCCTGAAAAAGTCGTTGCTGCTGTCGAGGCGTTAAGCAAAAGACAAACACTAAAAATGTCTGGAACCTGCTCACGTGGCAATGGCAGGGTGTTCCCCTCATCTCTGAAGAAGCCTCGTCACGCCACAAAAGCCCACCCAACCTAATCGACTTAATCCCTAATGCCTCCAGAAATTGTACATTTGAAAGTCTACTTTAAAGAGTTTTTGCCGCTCTTTTAAGCATCCTTTTGTTTGGATGCGATTCGTAATGAGCATTCATCACTTTCTGCGATGCCTGCATTCTGCCACCGCCACTATCAGCCGACACCATCCTTGTTCAGCGGACAGATTCTGGTGGTCGCGAGTTCATCTGCAAGAGGCACAGATCCTCATGAGCCCCCGCATTCTGCGGTGACTCATGAGGATCTGTGTCTCTTGCTGTGAATTAGATGCTAGGGTGTCAGGCTGTATGATGGTTACATTACGTCGTGCAGTAGTTGAGAGCGAACGCCATTCGCGACCAGGAGACAGACTGTCATTAGAGGAGAGACCAAGAGATAGGTACTCTCTACCCAGGCCCGTGAGGATCTACGTTTCTTGGTGGGGCGTAGGTGTTGGGGCAATCACCCTGCACACATGACAGTTACATTAAGTTGTGCAGCTGAGAGTTGGGTACCTGAGAATACACTCCGCAGGCCCCTTCCCTTAAAGCACCGGGACCCTAATCCCTGATTTCATGCGTCACATCTAATGGGCCCGCATCATTTACAACGCCGGTGATTATTTCTCATCGCATCGCTCTCGGGGTTTATTTCTGAGGCCCGAATATAAACAGCGGGTAAGAAGTACGTGCTCGGCCCTCTTCAGCGTCAAGATGTTCTTTAGATGTGCTGACGCTGACGAACGACGCGCGGCGTTTGATGCTGGAAGAGAGTCGTCCGCACCACCCCGACGACTGATAGATGAACCAGAGCCATCTCATCTGCCTGGGCTGCCAGACACGGCGCTTAAAGCAAAACGACGTTCTACGACCGCAGGGGCAAATGTGGCCGATCCAGCTTGGCAAATATGCTGTGGCAGTGTTGCTGACAAATACATTATCATTTTAGATCCATGGAAGTATGAGGTATACGCACACTGGTTGTCTCCCTCCATTCGCTACCGCTAAAGCGGTAGCGAATGCCGAGTGGAAGGAGACGACCATTGTGGGATTAGGTTTTCACGAGACCTTGTAGTCAGAGCTATTCAGGTACCAGCCTTGGCCTGTACTGATTGATCTGTCACCTCAAAACTGACGCAGTTTTCAGAGGGCAAATCGCAATCTTGGGACTGTATTTTGCCTACAGAACATGGCTTTAACTGTCTCCTCATTTTTCGTTTGTTTGTTTCTCCCGGTAACAACAATCTCTAACTATGAATAGATCAGTTACAGATCATACACAGAGATACAGCGAAGGCAGCAGGGTGTGAATGCTAAATAATCGCCGATATCACCGGTTATCAATGGTTAAGACTTTTATATCGTTTTTTGCAGATTCCACGTGAGAAGACACACGTCCCAAACGTTCTCCACTGCATTAAATTGAGCATGACAAAAGAAGAAGAACAGCAGGAGAGTCTTTCATTCTACAACATTCAAACCGTTTATAATTAAAGTTCGCCCTTTTGTCCTGCATTCTTGTGGGACATTCTAAAAACGTGTATGTTAGAGATACGGCGAAATATGAACCCATTACTGTCTGGAATTGGTCGCTTTAATGTTCATGAGATAGTGCTCTCGGAACTGATGCCTTCACGATGCAAGGCTTCAACGGGCATCTCGCATATGAGTGTCTATGATTACACCGCCACAGTGTGGCCACATTTTCAAACAAACAAGAGCAGCGGTGAAGATTTACAACCTTAAACACTCGCTAAGTGGCACTTAAAACGTCTGGGGATATAATCTCTCTCATCGAGATATGATATATGTTACCTCGGCCCTTTGAATTCCCAGTAATTTGTATGAAACTCATATCAAGACAATAAAGTATACGCCCGCTGATATTTTTTATTTTATTTTTATTTGTTTTTTTCTGAGATTTGCGTATATAGTAAACAGGATACACAAGGCGCAAAGATCATCAGGCAAGAGGCATAGATCCTCATGAGTACGCGGGGGCTCATGAGGATCTATGCCTCTTACAGATAAATTAACAGCCTTTGCTGATTCTTGCAGCAAGAACGAGAGGAATGCAATGACGAGTGCATGACGCATGCAAGCCAAACTGTATCAGTTACAAATGACGCAGCGTGCAAATTGTTTAAATGTGAAACACACGGTGTCGGCTACTGACACGCGTACTAGGTGGTTTATTTTCTACATAAATTTATAAATAAATAATTTTTGTCAAACCAGGTCTTGTGACGTAGACAAATAAAGACGAGGGGCGTGACGTGACGTCATCGGCCGGTCATCGGGTAGGCTTGATCTATTTAGGTGACGCAGAGACCGATAATAACACACGAAATTTAACACACACACACACATACACACACACACACACACACACACACACACACACACACACACACACACACACACGCACGAATTCATACCAACAAACATATGGATCGACTGATAGTGGGGGGTCCCAGAATAGCTTGGCGCCTCAGTAAAGGCGCCAAGCTATTCTGGCACCACCCTTGAACTATCACGGTCTATTTGTCTCCTGAACTGCGATTGCAGTCTTCTGAGGACAACCCCCAATGAAATTTCGAAATCTTAGGACTCAGTCAGGTCAACATAGGCCTGCCTACCTGCGCGTCCGTGAGTCCCAGCATGGCGGCCAGCTGCCGTCTGTCCGGCTTGGTGACGTACTTCTGCACGGCGAAGCGCCGCTCCAAACCCTTCCGCTGCAAGTTGGAGAAGACGGCTCGTGACCACGACCGCTTCCGCTTGGACTGCACTCCACTTCCGGTGTCCGCGTTTAATATCGAGTAGGGACCTGAATAGGATAAATGGGATTAAATCTGACGCAGAACTAACTGAAAAGAGAGAATAACTCAGCAAAGAAGGAAACACTTAGAAACACACACAGTTACAAATGTCTCTGTTTCCTTCTTCGTTAGGTTACCATTCTCTGCACCAATTTACACGCTTGGCAGTCACCTTTCGGGATGGACTGATTTCATAGGACGAAAAGAGACTGCATGAGTAGGGACCTGAACAGCCGCACAAATGGAAGTAAAAAAAAAACAAAAAAAAAACATCGTTCAGCCTTGACACTGCAACAATATGGCCGATCCGCGACCGTGACAGTTCAAGGATATGTTACTAGAACACTCATTAACTGAAAATGACCCACAGCATATGACTTTCACCGACGACCGCATTATTAACCCCTTGGCTGCCAGTGATCACGGATTTCGCGTCACTGAGAAACCACTGCACGCTGATCGACCACGATAATTCAAGGGTAGTGCCAGGTTAGCTTGGCGCCTTCAGGCGCCAAGCTAATCTGGCACTACCCTTGAATTATCATGGTCGACCAATCTCCTGCTGTAGTGCCGTCAGGGCTGAATGGGTTCATTATGTGAAGATCAGATGGGCCATTTATAACACAAACGAAATGGGCCCAGAAATAGGCATAAAGAAAACAGGACCAACAAGGCACACTGAGAAATCCTCATGGGCCCCCGCGACAGCGGTAAGTTATTGCGAATGCGGTAAGTTGGTGCGACTGCGGTAAGTTGGTGCGACTGCGGTAAGTTAGTGCAACAGCGGTAAGTTGGTGCGACTGCGGTAAGTTGGTGCGACTGCGATAAGTTAGTGCGACAGCGGTAAGTTGGTGCGACTGCGGTAAGTTGGTGCGACTGCGGTAAGTTGGTGCGACTGCGGTAAGTTGGTGCGACTGCGGTCAGTTAGTGCAACAGCGGTAAGTTGGTGCGACTGCGGTAAGTTGGTGCGACAGCGGTAAGTTGGTGCGACTGCGGTAAGTTGGTGCGACTGCGGTAAGTTGGTGCGACTGCGGTAAGTTGGTGCGACTGCGGTCAGTTAGTGCAACAGCGGTAAGTTGGTGCGACTGCGGTAAGTTAGTGTGACTGCGGTAAGTTGGTGCGACTGCAGTAAGTTAGTGCGACTGCGGTAAGTTGGTGCGACTGCGGTAAGTTGGTGCGACTGCGGTAAGTTGGTGCGACTGCAGTAAGTTGGTGCGACTGTGGTAAGTTGGTGCGACTGCGGTAAGTTGGTGCGACTGCAGTAAGTTGGTGCGACTGTGGTAAGTTAGTGCGACTCAGTGCGGCAAGTTAGTGCGACTGCGGCAAGTCAAGTGCGAATGCGGTAAGTTAGTGCGACTGCGGCAAGTCAAGTGCGAATGCGGCAAGTCAAGTGCGACTGCGGCAAGTCAAGTGCGAATGCGGTAAGTTAGTGCGACTGCGGCAAGTCAAGTGCGAATGCGGTAAGTTAGTGCGACTGCGGCAAGTCAAGTGCGACTGCGGCAAGTCAAGTGCGAATGCGGCAAGTCTAGTGCGACTGCGGCAAGTCTAGTGCGACTGCGGCAAGTCAAGTGCGAATGCGGTAAGTTGGTGCGACTCAGTGCGGCAAGTCAAGTGCGACTGCGGCAAGTCAAGTGCGACTGCGGCAAGTCAAGTGCAACTGCGGCAAGTCAAGTGCGACTGCGGCAAGTCAAGTGCGACTGCGGCAAGTCAAGTGCGACTGCGGCAAGTCAAGTGCGACTGCGGCAAGTCAAGTGCGACTGCGGCAAGTCAAGTGCGACTGCGGCAAGTCAAGTGCGACTGCGGCAAGTCAAGTGCGACAGCGGGGGGCTCGTGAGGATTTATGTCTCTTGCAGCTGGGTGGTGTCACCTTGCCCCAGCAGTTAAGGAGGTTAAAGATAAGATTAGTACAAATGTCCACATCAAACGATCAACTCCGACAGGTGAGGGTCAGATTCACGGGGAAATGTATTACTGGTTATCATATTGCCATCTGATCACACAATTAACCCATTCAGCCCTGACGCACTACAGCAGGAGATGGGTCGACCATGATAATTCAAGTGTAGTGCCCTGTCGGCGCCAATCTAATCTGGCACTACCCTTGAATTATCATGGTCGATCCATCTCCTGCAACAGGTGCATAGTCGTTACTAGAGACGACGCCTCCAAAATTTGGGAAATACGGCCGTCGGGCTGAACGAGCCTGGTTAAAGCTCGGACAGGATGAGTACCCAACTTGACTGGTGAAAAAACTGAACCAATAAAACCCGGTAGGTACAGCCGGCTTTACAAATGGTAGCCAGGACCGTGTGTGTGTTCTGGAGATTACCGGCGACCAGAAGAAGTTTACTGCAGCAATTATGGCCGCGAAGTGTGGCCGCGAACAATGGGGGCCTGTGAAACAGTGAAGGTAATAACGGTGAACTGAGAACCGCGCCGACAGATAGCAGCCATCTTGCCTGCCAGCGCCACCTATCGCAGCGAGAAGGGCGATAACCGCTAGCCTGTAGCAAGCCGGCGTATAAACTGTGGGGTGACACCGCGCACGTGAGGGTGTCGGAGTTCAGAGGTCAGCTCGTGTCACGACCTGCGCTGTGCCTGCACCTGGGTGGGTGTCCCGACCACCGACATCTCACAGCTGGTGCAGTGTGGGAGAAAACGGCACGGAGTAAACACACCTCCTCTCACCTGCGCCAGAGGCAAGTCTTCATGGCCGGCTTTCAATACTGACGGAGGGAGTTTGAGATTAACCAGTCTGTCGTGTCACTGGATGCAGGAATGTAAACAATAACACGTTTTGTGCTTGTATTTCCTCAAAGTGTTTCTTGTTTGTTGGTTAGTTATTTGTGTTTTACTGACGCGCTTAAAAGTCATCTTCCTTGTCTGCATTTGTCAAGTATTAACCCAACCCCGCAGAATTGTGTCTCACGACTATGTACAGTTGCAGGAGAGATGGATCGACCATGCTAATTCAAGAGTAGTGCCAGATCAGCTTGGCGCCATCAGGCCTTGAATTAGCATGGTCGATCCATCTCCTGTAGGGCGTTGGGGTTAAATGGTTTAATGACGTACCTGGCAGTCCGTCCGAAGATGGTGGCGGGTACTGCGGCGGTTGTAGGGCGTGGACAGCGCTGAGCGCCGCGGGGTGCGGGAAGGCGGAGGGCGCCGTGCATGTGGGGGAGTGACAAGGACACAGGGGGAAGTTGCGACTGGCCTCGGGCACGCTGCTCAGGCGGAAGTTGTTCTCTGCAACGACACAGAACGAAAATCATACGTGAGAATAATAATTAGCTGTTACAGTAAGGAGGAGAACGTCGGCGGGCACCGATCGTTCGCCGCCATGCGCGGGCCCATCAGTTGCGGCCGACGAAGCATTACTCACTGGATAGCCAGTCCATTAGGCCGCCGGACTTGCAGTGTAAGCCAATTGTAAAAGCGATAAATTGAACAAAGAAACTACACGGCTGCCGACAGCTAAGGGGTAATACAAATAGAAGGGAAAAACTGTAACACGCGTCCCCTGAACTAATGTAACTATATTATGTACTCTCCAAACGGAAAATTCCCAAAATTGCAAGTTTCGGTTTCGTGTGCATCTGTGACGGAGGCCGGAGGGGAGGGGGAGGTGCCCTCAAATCGTGATCTGTAAATGGCGTTTTTCGGTTCGCGAAATTCGTGATAAAATATTTTTTATAAATCTTCGTGATCCGCGGGGGAAAAAAAGCATTCGTCGTGAAACGTGAACTAAGCCAAAATCAAAACATGATCAGAGTTTCGTGATTCGTGAAAACATCCTGGTTATTTTGTGAAACGGGAAAAGTCTGTTGGCACACTATTAACTTCACTCTGCCCCCCTCCCCCCCCCCCTCCTCGCCCACCCTTGAAAACGCTGTGAAAGCTGACCCTGTACCATCCAGTCCCGGCGTTCTCTAACCGCCCCTCCCTCCCCCCCCCCCAACCCCCTAGTCCCCATTTGAGTGTCGGCCAGTAATGACAGCGGTATCTTCTCTATCAACCGTCTCTTTCCATCGTGAAACGTAAATGCTATTACCTTTTAATTCGTGAATCACAAAATAAATCGTCGTGAATCTCAGTCTCACGGCAATGGTACCCCCATGGCCGCCCCCCCCCCCGCCCCACCCCTCCCCCCACCCCGCGCCATTAATGCGTTAATTCAGACTCTGAGTATTCAACGATTCATCCTAAGCCATCCATGTTTAAATCGGGACGATACTTTCTCCGCAAGACCGGACTGACAAGCCATGAGGTAAGTTGAATCACCACACGTAACGCCCCAAAGTGGAGACTTAAAGCTGGATTTACACAAGCCACGGATCTTTCATCTGGCTAATTAATCATCACCTCCAAGCCGTGATGACCCGCGCGTGCGCACCAGCCTACTTCCGGCGGCCACACACAGCGCGTCCACGTGCACGATATCAAGGCAGAGCACATCTTGTACAGTCAGAAGCTTTCAAGACTCTTTTGCCAGATACACTATAATAGTACATGGGTCCCTACTGACGATCAAGAGCCATAGATTCTCATAAGCCCCTGCGGCTGAAGCCGCGGGGGCCTATGAGAATCTATGGCTCCTGTGTTTTGCGGAAGTACGAGCGTCGAGTACCTTCGCCTCATAGTCCGTTGTATGTGATGACAGACTTGAGTACACAGCCATCACGTCATCATTGCGGCGGAGATACTACTCAGACCTAGCTTGAGAGGTGGCGTGGCCAGTGTTTGTATGGCTACGATGGAGAACAAAAACCCCTGCATGTTCAATATAATTCAAGGGTAGTGCCAGATTAGCTTGGCGCCTTCAGGCGCCAAGCTAATCTGGCACTACCCTTGAATTAAGAGAGGATTAAAAAAAAAAAAAAAGTACAGTTAGTTCAACCACATAATTTTAATTTCAGATCATAAGTTGTCCTCCATATAAATTTGCCCGTCGTATGTTAATCAAAGTAAGTTTAATAATAATAATAATAATAATAATAATAATAATAATAATAATATTACTATTATTATTATACAGCGCCGGATCAATCAGTTTTCAAGGGGGGTGGGGTGGTGGTGGTGGTGCTCAACTTTTATTTTTTTCTATTGCCAGGGTCTAGTATATATCAAAACACCACAACCGAAACTGTTCTTCTGACGTTTTTGAAAGTTTCTAACTGGTGTTACGTACGGCACTGAAACACAAGCGTTACAACTCAATTTTAAACACACGTATTTATAGTTTGATGCCAGTACTGAAACACAAGCGTTACAACTCAATTTTAAACACACTTATTTATAGTTTGATGCCAGCCGAAGGAAGGGGGGGGGGGGTTACTGTAGTACCAAAGCACCCCCTCCCCCTGGATCCGGCCCTGTTATATCCTCCTCCTCCTCCTCCTCATCATCATCATCATCATCATCATCACGTGGGTTGTTTCCCTTGCGCATACAAGAACACATATCCCTGTTTGAACCGTGGACATTGATCTGTATCTGTTTTCACCAACACTAACAGGCGACTAGACCGGCATTGCCGCACACGGCTAAGCGAAAGAACGTAAATTGCCATGTTAGATGAAACTAAACACATCACAAAAAGCCAAGCAACGTTTCCAAAAAATGCGTATAACTCAGGAAAGACCTAACCATACTGCCGGTTTGAGATCAGTCATACTGCCGGTTTGACATCAGTCATACTGCCGGTTTGACATCAGTCATACTGCCGGTTTGACATCAGTCATACTGCCGCTTTGACGTCGGTCATTCTGCCGGTTTGACATCAGTCGTACTGCCGGTTTGACATCAGTCATACTGCCGGTTTGACATCAGTCATACTGCCGGTTTGACATCGGCCATACTGCCGGTTTGACATCAGTCGTACTGCCGGTTTGATATCAGTCATACTGCCGGTTTGACATCAGTCATACTGCCGGTTTGACATCAGTCATACTGCCGGTTTGACATCAGTCATACTGCCGGTTTGACATCAGTCATACTGCCGGTTTGACATCAGTCATACTGCCGCTTTGACGTCGGTCATTCTGCCGGTTTGACATCAGTCGTACTGCCGGTTTGACATCAGTCATACTGCCGGTTTGACATCAGTCATACTGCCGGTTTGACATCGGCCATACTGCCGGTTTGACATCAGTCGTACTGCCGGTTTGATATCAGTCATACTGCCGGTTTGACATCAGTCATACTGCCGGTTTGACATCAGCCATACTGCCGGTTTGACATCAGTCATACTGCCGGTTTGACATCAGTCATACTGCCGGTTTGACATCCGTTGCAAAATACTGATATGAGTTATTGTACCATGCAAACAATTTACTCAAGGGATGCTCTTTTTCTTTTCCTAAACAAGTTTTAACTCATTCAGACCCGACACACCACAGCAAGACATGGATCGAGCATGATAGTTCAAGTGTGGTGCCGGAATAGCTTGGCGCCCATAGGCGCCAAGCTATTCCGGCACCACCCGTGAACTATCATGCTTGATCGTCTCTAGAATTGTAAAACAGTCCTTAAAGGGCACATTAAAAATTTGGGGATTTCGGTCCTGGGGTAGAATGTGTTAAAAACATGGTCATATAAACTGATGCAAGTTCTATTGAAATGGCCAAAGCAATGCCAGGAGTGGCTGGGTACTACAGATGTGATGGTTCACACCTGTTTACCAGTTTGTTCACCTCGTCCTCGGGATCGTCTGTCACTCCTGAAGAAACTGCCAGATCATGGTATGAGACGGTGAAAGGTTATGATATTACGAAAAAAGAAAAATCAGTTAATTCCCCTATACATTCCCCCCACCCCCCCCCCACCCCCACCCAATCCTTATTAGCCTACCCCCTTGACACCCGAGCATTGTCCACCCTCTATCTCATTATCGCTTAGCATAGTGTCCGGATCACTAATTATACCGAGTAACTACCCCTCCATACCCCCCCCCCCTGCCCCCGCCCCCCCCCCCCCCCCCCCGTTGACCTGCCTATCATCCTCGCTCCCTAATCACAACCTCACGTTGAACTTGTCCCTTTGACATCGATCCCCATGTATTCCACAGATATTGTTCACCTGTCCTCTCTGCCGTTGACCTTGATATTGACAAAATGACCTTTCCGTCATTGACCTTGGCCAATTGATCTTCTGTCATTGATTACCTTCACCAAGGAAAGACCTTTCTGAACATTTATCCTCCTGAAACGATCCGTCCTCCGAAAATCTTTTTTTTTTTCTCTCTTCAAAATTAGGGCGCCAGGGGAAGTTGGGGGGGGGGGGGGATGAGGGGCACATTTTACCGCCTCACCTACAATTTCTGAGGGAGGGAGGACAGGCCCCTACCCCCCCCCCCCACCCCCACCCCGCTCCTGCGGTACTGGTGGGGGGGGGGGGGACGAAAATAAAAAAGAGTTTCCAGTTTTACTGATGCCCACACATGACCGGGGGTGTGTCAAAAGCTATTTATCCCCGCGGAAAACCCGCCTCTTTGGCTGGTACGCTAACAGGCCTTGCGTGTTGTGAGGGTAACGATTAGGCAAATCTACGCCAGCTTATCCGCCTCTCTGTATACACACACCATGCAAACACTGCACATGTTTGACAGCTCACTCACGTGCATACTGCAACGTCTAAACGCTGGGCCAAGATAAAAGATTTTCCGACAGATTCTGCCGTATGCCCAAACCACACAACCTCCTACGAAAACACAGAGGTAGATATCATCCGGCAAAAACAACAGCTGTTTGCAAGAGACACCGAGTTTCCGGTGAGGCCCTGCGTATGCACAGCCTTACGAGAGTCGGTGCCTCTTGCTCGCGGAAGGAGACATCATTATTGCCGCGCGTCGGCCATGTTTAAATGCGACCAAATGTGTTTTCTAAAAGAGGAGTCGGGTTGAAAATGAAGTAGCCACTTCCGCGATTCGCGCAGCTGATATTGTCTGGATTGACGAGTGATTTAATGTGATTTATTTTCGGTCTGTTTTGATTGCGCTCAGATTAATTTCTTTTCAGGTAGTAAAAAGAGTTTCAGTAAAAAAAAACAAAAAAACAACCAAAAAACTAATTTACCATATTATTATGGCAAAAGAGGGCGTGGTTTGGTACTGCACCCCGTAGCATGACCCCACTCTTTTGACACTGTGCGGCTTTTAATCCACTGTTTACGTGGAAACACGTGCAAGTTTGACTGACTGACCTACTTCTGATTTTTTTTTGGAAATCGTCCATTTGCCGCAAAGTGAGACAACGCTTGCGGGCCCCCGACGGAGTTCCAGACGGCACTGATTGAGGTTCCGACGATGGCGGGCAGTTGGAAGGTGTATTGCTGCCGCCAGTATTAGTCCTTGACCTTGTCCGTATTTCGAGATCAAGATTGAAAAGGCGAGAGATGGTTCAGTTTACGGTTTAACCTTTTCCCTGCTGCTGGGACGCGGCGTATTTTGTAGTTTCTGAAATCTGTGGTCATTCAACGACCGAAAGCCACGACCGTCTAAGGAACATTGACACCAATTGATCTCAGCAAGATGTATAGATCCTCATGAGCCCCCCGCAGTCGCGGGGGCTCATGAGGATCTATACATCTTGCAGCTGGGTCGTGTTGAGTTTTTCTCGACAGGGAAGGAGTAACACAGTAAATACACAGTGTGAGCCCGTGTGATCAACAAGAAGACACACTTCCTGCAACCAATGGAAGACGTCAACCCAGTTATCAAAATGTCGCTTCTGCAGCCCGCCAATTGGTTTCATCAGGGTTGTTTTTATTTCAGCAAATGAACAAACAGGCAGGAAAGTGGTATCTATTTCAAAGCACGAAAGAACCGGTTTTATGACGAAAAAAAAAAACAACTTATCTGTTTTAATGCCGGCAGATAAAGCCTGATTCACTGAATCCCCCGCCCCCCCCCCCCCCACCCCCCACACCCTTCCTCCCCCCCCCCCCCCCACCAACCCCACCCCCTCCCCTGAACGGCTAGTGCCGTCAGTGAGTGACCGTATTTTCCTTCGTTTGGCAAACGCCAGGATTTTGAGAAAAGCGTGATTTTTCGTCGTACGAAAAATAAATAAAGAAATAAGAAACACATGGAAGACAGTCTTCAGTCCTGGAGACGGATTCTGCTTTTTCAAAGTTCCTGAAAGTTGAGTTTTAGCTTCATGGTTCAGACAGAACAGTCCTTTAACCAACCTGATCCAGGGGCTGATGGGACTATGTCTTTTGCTGGCCATGGGTCATGGGCATAGTTAGTCCGTGGGTCAGGGGCATAGTTCAGTAGTCCGTGGATCAGGGGCATAGTTCAGTAGTCCGTGGGTCAGGGACATAGTTCAGTAGTCCGTGGGTCAGGGGCATAGTTCAGTATTCCGTGGGTCAGCGGCATAATTCAGTAGTCCGTGGGTCATGGGCATAGTTAGTCCGTGGGTCATGGGCATAGTTCAGTAGTCCGTGGGTCAGGGGCATACTTCAGTAGTCCGTGCGTCAGGGGCATAGCCGTTTCAGTAGTCCGTGGGTCAGGGGCATAGTTCAGTAGTCCGTGGAGCGTTTATAGGCATTTTTACATTTTCTCACTGTCACCCATGTCAGTGAAATTCTCGTTTTTCATCAAACATTGGCATTCTGGCTTTAGCGCCCAGTGCGTGCAGAGGTTGTCTAACTCTTGATATAGTTTACCTGATGAATCTACATATTTCCCTTTAAAAAAAAATAAAATTAAAAAAAAAACCTGTTTTGGATGTTTGCATTTCCTTTACTGCGTAAATAAAATGAAATTTTAAGAAAATGAAAATAAAAAGTTGTGAAGACGAAGCGAGGACGGCAACTGTCTGGTCAGATTGATGTCAAATGGGTTAACTCATTCAGCCCGGCGCACGTATTTCCCAAATTTTGGAGGCGTCATCTAACTACTATGCACCTGTTGCAGGAGATGGATCGATCATGATAATTCAAGGACAGTGCCAGATTAGCTTGGCACCGACAGGCGCCAAGCTAATCTGGCACTGCCCTTGAATTATCATGGTCGAGCCATCTCTTGCTGCAGTGCGTCAGGGCTGAATGAGTTAAGTGGACGAGCGATGACGCCCTCTCTCCGGCTGAAAAACACAAGTGTAAGTTTGATTCGTAAGAAGCACAGACTTTCTTGTCACTTATGTCCACTAATGGAGGACTTTTCCAGGGATGAGAGGAGGAGCCCCCCCCCCCCTCTCCCTCAGAGAAAATGTAAGGGGAGTAGGGGGTGGGGGGCGAAAATGTCCCCTTCTGCTAAACTTAATTATTTTGGAAAAAAAACAATTGTGGGGACAAAAAAAAATCATAAAATTGTGTTTCTTTGCAATATTATTTGAAGAAAACATTCATAAGATGTTGATTTGTATGACTGATTTTTCAGAGGCTGTCTTGTTGCGGGCCGTGGCTCTCTCTCTCTCTCTCTCTCTCTCTCTCTCTCTCTCTCTCTCTCTCTCTCTCTCTCTCTCTCTCTCTCTCTCTCCGTCAGCCAGCCTGTTCAGTTAGCAGGAGGAATACATTATCATGAGTCCCTGCGGATGAAGGAGCTCGTGACAATGTATGTCTCTTGTTGGAAATGGATTATGGACATAATTAGTTCGCGGACCGTCTTCAATCATTTCAACTTTTGTCACCGTCACCCGTCATTATGTGACCCTTTATCGCATTTTCGCCCAGCTTTATTTTACCTATTTTGGACGGACCCATTGACTCCTGATAGTGCGAGGTCGGCGCCCAATAGCGTGGTGCCTAAAGTGCCAGGCTATTCTTAAGCTGTCACGGTTTATATGTTTCCTTTAATGTGATATGGTCCGTAGATCATAACTACTGTTCTTGGGTATTTTAGCAATGAGTCAATCAACGTGGTGAAATACTATTCCTGATTTTGTGGTGAGATAATATTTTTTATGTGGTAGTTGCTACACATGTAGCCAGTTTAAGCTTGTGCATTACGTTATTTTGTTTGCAGACAACGGACTGTACTCTTCCTTATTATGAAGTTTGTGTCTTATTATTATAGTTTTGTGGATTTCTGCATCATCTCAGTGACAATCCAACGCCGGATAACTGTGCCTGAGTGTGTTGCGAAATGCTTTCTCTGACCAGCACTTTAGTGAAACCTGGACAGTTGTATTTTCATATCAGTTGATGCTTCATAATTAAGCCGCACGCTGTGTGGACCGCGATCGTGTGGACTGTGGGAGGGACTTGTACTAAGCTATAAAAGTACTATACAGACAGCCTCAGCAACCACACGCAATATTCTCTTTCTGCGCATAAAAGGTGTTTACTCTCATTTTGAAAACTTTTTCGCCGACTGAATACTGGTTCTACTTCTTCTGCTACTGCAACATCATAATTTTTGTTCTTCTTAAAATTATAGTTCTTCTTCAGTACTTCTAAGCCTAATCCTTGTTTGCTTTGATTCAATATTATTGTCGCTTTCATTGTTTGGTTTTATTATTATTTGTGTTTGTGTACTGATTACTATATTATCGATAGCTGTATTACGTTAAGTGTACTTATTGTTACTCTCATCAGTTTCGCCACCTTCGTTTCTTTCTCATCTGTCACGATGAATCAAGCAGACGTGAAAGTAAAAAATCTCCGCATTGGGCATTTAAATGTATACCATCTATATGCCAAACTTGCTGATATTTCCGTTTACCTGAATGACTCAAACCCATTTCATATTTTTGGATTTTCTGAGACACGTCTTGGTTCTAATGTATCTGATGAATCAATTCAGATTCCTGGCTTTTCTGTCCTGAGACGTGATCCAACGGCCCATGGACAAACAGGATTAGCTGCTTATATTCACACGTCTGTTCAAGCTCTTACACGTAGACGACATGACTTAGAAACTGAGCAAGTTGAGTGTATGTGGCTTGAGCTGAAAGCCCCCCAATCACCATCATTTCTTATCGGTTTTCTGTACCGCAACCCTGCTGCAAACTTTGAGTGGTACGATAATTTTCTTAGTATGTTTGATAAAGCCTGTAAACCTAATTCTAATGTCATACTTATGGGAGATTTTAATATAGACATGTTAAGGTCTCATCATGCATGGGACTCTACGATGACGTTGCTGGGTCTTAAACAGTTAGTCACTTCGCCGACACGAATAACACCAACAACATCTACACTCATAGACCACATCTATGCCACAAAGCCGGAGTCTGTTCATAATGTGTCTGTCGGTAACCTTGGCATCAGTGATCACTTTCCCATCAGCTGTACGTGGTCCACCAAGTTCCCAAAAGCAAAGAAAGGATGTCATACGTATATCACCTATCGTTCTTTTAAAAAATTTAGTGAGAGCGACTTTTTATCTGACCTTAATAACGCACCTTTTGAGGAAGTGCTTAGTGAAACTGACCCTGACAGCGCTCTGTCTGTCTGGTATAGCATTTTTCTTACTATTTTAAATAAACACGCGCCTGTGCGGCGAAGGCGAGTCAAACACGCTTCACTCCCGCCGTGGCTGACTCAAGACATCATTCAGGCCATGAGGGTGAGAGATGATCTGAGAAAACAGAAGTGTTTTGTTGAATTTAAACGTGAGCGCAATCGTGTCAAATGTTTAGTGCGGCAGGCTAAAAAATCTTTTATTGATCGTTTGATTAAACAAGACAAAGATATGTCCATGCTCTGGCGCGCTATGGCCGTAGTGACTGGAGGCAAGAGTAGGAAATCCCCTGTAATCCCGACTACTCTGACTGCCGATAATTTTAACGATCATTTCCTTTCAATTGCCGAGTCCCTGGTCCCCTCTAAAACAAATTCTCGGCCTTATACCTGTCCTGACACCCTGATTGATTTCTGTAGAACGCGAACTGCGAGATTTCATCCATTTGCTATTCCACCTCTGGCAGTTCACGAGGTTGGTAAGACAATAAGTTCCATGAAGAATAAAAAATCTTCCGGGCCAGATGAAATAAGCCCCAAAATACTGAAACTATCACTTCCCTATGTTGTAGAAACAATAACTTATGTCTACAATTTATGCATACAGAAAAATGTTTTCCCAAAAGAACTAAAAAAAGCTAAAGTTATTCCCCTACCTAAAACAAAAGATCTGTCCGATGTTAACAATTATCGCCCCATTTCACTTTTGTCTGTCTTAAGTAAACCCCTTGAACGACACATTCATAAGCATCTGTTAGAATACCTGGAAAAACGCAAATTAATCCACCCCCTCCAGTCAGGTTTTCGCCCGAAGCATAGTTGTCATACAGCCTTATCGCGACTTACTGACACGTGGCTAAGTTCAATGAACAAAGGCGAATTCACAGGTGCTGTTTTCATAGACCTTCGGAAAGCTTTCGACATGGTAGATCATGAAATTCTCCTTTCCAAGCTCAGTATATATCTGGATGGTTCATTTTCAAGTAACTGTTTTCATACATCAGACGGCAGTTCTCAGGCATCTATTCATTCCTTTAAAACAACCTCGTTTTTCGCTTCCTATCTTACAGACAGACAGCAGCGCGTGATAGCCAATGGATCTTACTCTTCAAGTGGTTTAGTAACAAGAGGAGTGCCCCAGGGCTCTGTCCTGGGACCTCTTCTCTTTTGCATATTTATCAATGATCTGCCACTACACTTCACGAATGACAGAATTGAATGTGACTTGTTTGCCGATGACGCAACAATCCACACCCCCGATAAGTGTCTGGAGTCTTTAAATGATCGTTTGCAACAGGGACTGAGTGAAATTTCCAAATGGTGTGAAAATAATGCAATGATCCTTAATCCCACCAAAACCGAATGTATGACGATAGCAACCCGTCAGAAGCATCAGCTCAAGCCACTTTCGCTTAGCCTGGAAATCCAAGACCACACCATTACACAAGTAACTGAACATCGCCTACTTGGAGTTATTGTTGATAACCAGATGAAATGGCAATCTCACATCAATGTTGTTTGTAAAACTGTGTCCAGAAATGTGTTTATGCTGTCTAAGCTAAAATATCTTATTGATGTCGACACTTGCAAACTATTTTACAATGCCCATGTCAAATCCCACATCGATTATGCCTCCACGACATGGGACGGCAGTGGTGACATACACATGAAGAGGCTTAACTCCTTGCATCGCAGGGCAGTGAAGCAGATCCTGCCTGATCCAGCTCTTTCTACTGACCAAAAATTTGAAAAACTAAAAATGCTTCCTCTTGACAAGCACCATCTCTTTAACAAAGGGGTAGTCATGTATAAAATCTGGAATGAAATCCACCCAGAATACTTGTGTAATCTCTTCACCAAGGTAGCTTCAGGCTATTCAACATCAAGGCGAAACTTCATCACACCACGCCCGAGGATAGATTTATTTAAAACCGCCCTTGCTTTCTCGGGCGCCTCGTTTTGGAATAAACTGCCAGCGCACATAACACACACTGGTTCACTCCCCTCTTTCAAGGAAAGCCTCTTCAAGTACCTGCTATCTAACAGCTCATTCACTGGTTCGGGTATCTCCATCGCCTAAAGCCTTGATATTAACCTCCGCGCGCACGTGCGTGTATATGGGTGTGTGCGCGCGCGCGCGTGCGTGTGTGTGTGTGTGTGTGTGTGTGTGTATGTGTGTGAGAGCATGCGGCGCGAGCGTGCGCGCGTGTTTGATTTCAGTGAAAGAAGGAATTTTAAAGACTATCTCTTTTTTTTTTTTTTTTTTTTTTTTTTTTTTCCCCGTTCACATTGTTAGTAATCATAATTGGTGCCCTCCATTTTGCCTTATCCATCTCTTTTTGCACGACTTGTTATATTATGTGCACTTTCATGTTATCTTAGTAGCTTTGTACCTTTAGCAGATTTGTACCTTTGTAGATTAGCAACGGCAAGCGTGAAAAATGGCACATGTGCTAACTGCTTCTTCCGTTCAGAAATAAAGTTTCATTTCATTTCATTTCTCTCTCTCTCTCTCTCTCTCTCTCCCCCCCCCCCCCCTCGCCAACCCCTCCTTCACTCGCTCGGTTGTTTATCAGATTTTTTTAACATTAGGCACAATCTTCCTACGCCACTGTTTTGGTGTGCAGTCGTACAGTTTACTTCGGATACAGCGTGCAGCTGAGAGAGCAAAAACTGTCACGCCTTGTCACAAGGAGAGTGTCACGCCTTGTCACAAGGAGATTTAGATTCTCATATCAGGAACCTCAGCGGCTGCACGGAGTGATGAGGAGTTAC
This sequence comes from Semisulcospira habei, assembly GCA_036245525.1. Lineage (NCBI taxonomy): Eukaryota > Metazoa > Mollusca > Gastropoda > Semisulcospiridae > Semisulcospira > Semisulcospira habei. The sequence goes on from BTPG01000004.1 coordinate 149,252,397, forward strand.
GCCCCTTGCAGGTGGAGCGGTGTGCCGAGTGAAAGCGGCGACACTGTGTAGCCCATAATCACCTGAGTGTGTTTTATACACAGAATGAACAGCCTCGGCACGAGCGGATCGGGAGGGGGGAGCGTGGGGGTGGGGGGGGGGTGGCAGGGTGAGGGGATTGAGTTTCCAGTGATTCCTGACTTTTTAAAAATGGTTGATGAAAGATTACAATAACCGTAAATGTGGCTGACGTGTCAAAACATCTTCAACTTTGTCTATTTCTTTATCTTCATGGGTTTTTCTTTTTAATCTATTTTATTTTATTTTATGGGGAGGCTGTCTCTTCAGCCCCTGGAACACTTCCTCCTCCCCGCCCCCCCCCCCCCCCTCCACAGATCTGCCCAGTAAGTAAAGGTCCTCAGGACCACGGATGTGCGCGGGGCCACTGAGGCCGTCCTGGGCCCGAAGACGTTTTACTACAAGGGTACGCTCTGGGTTGCCTCCCTGGAGAATAGCGCAATAAAAGTACGGGCCAGTAAACCCATCGCGCTAAAGAGGATGACAAATACGATGGGCGGAACAGCAGACGTAAACACACTGTCTCTACGGCCGGGTGTTTATCTACCCAACTTTAAACTATGGCCTCACTCAAAGAAAACGCAAGTCTCCGGCTCCTTCTTTCACCCCCTCGCGCCTGCAGCCACCGGTACAGTTTACAGCATGGTGGCTGCAGCTGCGAGGGGGGGTTAAAACCGAGACGCGTTTCCTTCCATCGAATTAGCGGTTTGATGCGCTCCCCTCTGATTTACTGGTTTGTTGATCCAATTTGGCTTTTAATTTTATTGCCTGTCGCCCACTCCTTCGGCCACCAGAAACCCATTTCCATCTGCAGATTGTGCATCGTCTGACCTCCTCCGTCTGCGCTTCACATATTTAAATAGTACAGACGTAAGTGGGAGATACTCACAAGCTCACATAATCTACGAAGTCTTCTCTTGGTCTGGTTTTTGTATCTATATGTGTTGTTTTCCTGCCTCCCGTGTTCGCGGTACGGATGAAATTTTCGAGGAACATAGACATAAATATAGTACGGTGCCCGCAAGAGGCATAGATCCTCATGAGCCCCCGCATTTGCGGGGGCTCATGAGGATCTATGCCTCTTGCAGACGGATAACGTTTATAAGAGAAGTGATTTCTCCCATTTTGTACCTCCTTACTGCATCGTCTGGGTGAATTTAGCTGGAAAACGAGCGGTTGGTGGATACATGGTGTTTATGTAGAGCTGAAGTGGGCTGTTCTGCCAACACACTGTTTACCGGATGAAGGCAATACTACGATCTGATTACGGGCTGTATGAGAGACACTGGTCGCCGGATGGTTCCTCTCTCAATTTAACGTAGCAAAAAAAATGGGTGCTTGGATGGACGCAAACGCCGGCAGGTGGACGGGTGGGACAGGGGGTTGGGGGGGGGGGGAAGGGGTGTGAAAGATGTAAAAATGGATGAATTGGTAAGTGGTTGGATCGACGGATGAACTACTAAGTAGTTGTGAGAGTACACAGTTTTAACCCCTTCCCTGCTACAGGACGCAGTTCAGGGCGAAAAGCCGTCCCACCAACATGGACACAAATTGGTTTCAGCAAAGAGGCATAGATGTCCATGAGCCCCCGCAGTGCCTGGACTCGTGAAGATGTACACCTCTTGCAGATGGATTGCGTGGACTTTTTCCCGGCCATGTAAGAGTTAATGGAGGGAGGCAGTTGATGAACTGGTAGTCAGATGCCGGGCTGGATCACAGGACCAGGTCACGTGTACCATCAGACCAATAACTGGTGATAAATGGTTTTGTAAGAATCATGTAATAAAGTGGTTTCTGTAAGGCGCAATGTACCCTTCCAAGCCACCCCACTCAAATCATTAAATAATAACTAATAAATAAATGTATAAGTGCATAAATACATAAATAAATACATAAATAAACAAACAAACAAACAAAGAAAAATAAATAAATGAAAATAATAAATAATTATAATTAAAATAATAATAAATAAATAAAATAAATAATAAAATAAAATAAAATTAAATGAAACAAACAACAAAACAAAACAAAACAAAAGAAAACAAAACAAAAGAAAATAAAATAAAATAAAATAAAATAAAATAAACAAAACAAAACAAAACAAAACAAAACAAAACAAAACAAAATATTGTAGTTTAAGGCACATTCACAATAATTATGTTCTACCTCTAGCGGACTGGTCAGAAAAAAGTGTTCAGACTAATTAAACATAAGATGACTTGTACACTATAATTATGCAAATCAGTTTTCACAGCAAAGACAAGAGCTGTGCATGTTAATCATTATCTACTGCATATATTATAACACACGTGCCCGCAGACTAATTCACTGACGAGACTCCGAAAGCAATATGACATCATTCAAATCAGCATCGGAAACACTTTAGTGCAGTTTCAGATGACTATTTGACTGATTTCGCATTCCTTTCGCTCGTCAGTCAGTATACAACAAACCTACGCATCTCAGTGCAAGAGTCATAGATCCTAATGAGCTCCCCGCAGCTGCGGGGGGCTCATTAGGATCTATGACTCTTGAAAATCTGTTGTACGTCGGTAATATTTCGAAGAAGTTCTAAAGTTTCGTGGAGGAGCAAAGCGATGGTAGGTGTGTATCCTGTAAATCAATTTATGCGATTGTAGGTGTGTATTCCTGTAGCCACAAGTAAATCAATTTATACGATTGTAGGTGTCGTAGCCACAAGTAAATCAATTTATACGATTGTAGGTGTGTATTCCTGTAGCCACAAGTAAATCAATTTATGCGATTGTAGGTGTGTATTCCTGTAGCCACAAGTAAATCAATTTATGCGATTGTAGGTGTGTATTCCTGTAGCCACAAGTAAATCAATTTATGCGATTGTAGGTGTGTATTCCTGTAGCCACAAGTAAATCAATTTATACGATTGTAGGTGTGTATTCCTGTAGCCACAAGTAAATCAATTTATACGATTATAGGTGTGTATTCCTGTAGCCACAAGTAAATCGATTAATACGATTGTAGGTGTGTATTCCTGTAGCCACAAGTAAATCAATTTATACGATTGTAGGTGTGTATTCCTGTAGCCACAAGTAAATCAATTTATGCGATTATAGGTGTGTATTCCTGTAGCCACAAGTAAATCGATTAATACGATTGTAGGTGTGTATTCCTGTAGCCACATGTAAATCAATTTATACGATTGTAGGTGTGTATTCCTGTAGCCACAAGTAAATCAATTTATACGATTGTAGGTGTGTATTCCTGTAGCCACAAGTAAATCAATTTATACGATTGTAGGTGTGTATTCCTGTAGCCACAAGTAAATCGATGTATACGATTGTAGGTGTGTATTCCTGTAGCCACAAGTAAATCGATGTATACGATTGTAGGTGTGTAGCCTGTAGCAACAAGTAAATCAATTTATACGTCTAAAGTCTACTTAACTCATTCTACCCCATCACCGAAATCCCCCAATTTTGCCGTTGTCCTCTGAAGACTGCATTGCAGTGCAGGACACAGATCGACCATGATAGTTCAAGGGTGATGCCAGAATTGCTTGGCGCCCATAGGCGCCAAGCTATTCTGGCATCACCCTTGAACTATCATGGTCGATCCATATCTTGCTGTGGTGTGTCTGGGGTAGAATGAGTTAAACCCCGGATCCCTACAGCAGGAGATGGCTTGACCATGATAATTCAAGGGTAGTGCCAGATTAGCTTGGCGCCTTCAGGCAGGCGCCAAGCTAATCTGGCACTACCCTTGAATTATCATGGTCAAGCCATCTCCTGCAACTGGTAGGCCTACATAATCGTTAGGTAACACCTCCAAAATTGGAGAAATGGGACCTTGGGGCTTACAGGATTATGAAGTGACTTGTTTCATGGCAGGGCTTGGATTGCTAAAATCTGCCGATGCAACTTGTTATTCAACGTCGTCTTGCCGCAACTAAGATCTTTCTAGCCTCCTTTTCACAGTCCCTGCGAGTAGGTAGGTATTCACGTAACAGAGGTCTTCTACTGACTGCCCCTTTTGTGTAACGGAACAAATCTTCCAAGGACACAGGAGAAAAAGATCACAAAAGTCGTTCATTTTACCACATTAAAAAAAAAAACAACCCAGTTAAGTCAGCCATTTTGTGCAGCGTTATTGTAAAACTAGGATCAGACCACAAAGGAGACTGCTAAGCGTGTAAAATGTAAGGAGCACGCTTAGAAAAGACAGTTACAACACAATTTGTGAATATTTCAAAGCAGACAAACAAACAAGTTTTACTCTTACACTGACAAGACAAGCAGCGAATTAAATACTTTTTTTTCTATTTAAAAAAATAATAATAATTTGTGTTGTAAGTGTCTTTTCTAAGCGTGTTTTGTTGATTGATTGATTGTACATTGCTTAACGTCCCGACAGCAACAAGGCTTTCTCAGGACGTGCCAGCACTGCCGCTTGTGAAAAAAAACAACAACAGAATATTGAATGTATGTCGCCAGCCGGTCCACTACGTTAAATAAACCTACAACATGGGGCCTAAATAAAGCTTCTTCGTTGGGTTACTCTCAGCATCTTTTTAAGACAATACTACTGCGTCCATTTTTATTAAGGGTATATTGCAAACCAGTAACCCGTTATTACATAGAGTAGGTCCCCACAAACCAGATACTGAGGTGAGGCCAGCGCTGGCAGAATTGTGTACAACAAACCAAGGGGAATCACTCAGCGCTGGACAGACGAACAGTTAGATCCCCTGCCCCCTCCTATCAGGCACCCAATCGCCAGCCCACAGAGAAACACGCAGGCATAGATCGTCTTATTCTATGCCTGCGTGTTTCTCTGTGGACTGGCGATTGGGTGCCTGATAGGAGGGGGCAGGGGATCTAACTGTTCGTCTGTCCAGCGCTGAGTGATTCCCCTTGGTTTGTTGTACAATAGAGTAGGTCGCTTTACGACCGTCATAAAGCCCTTGGCACAGATGGGCAAAGATGGTCTTTGTCAGCAAGAGGCATAGATCCTCATGAGCCCCTGCGACCGCAGGGGCTCATGAGAATCTATGGCTCTTGCAGATGGACGGAGTGTGTATGGGAGTGAACGGCGACACAGCGGCACTGACACGGCCCTGGGTATGGGAGTGAACGGCGACACAGCGACACACGGCCCTGGGTATGGGAGTGAACGGCGACACAGCGGCACACGGCCCTGGGTATGGGAGTGAACGGCGACACAGCGGCACACGGCCTTGGGTATGGGAGTGAACGGCGACACAGCGGTACACGGCCCTGGGTATGGGAGTGAACGGCGACACAGCGGTACACGGCCCTGGGTATGGGAGTGAACGGCGACACAGCGGCACACGGCCCTGGCCGGTATGGGAGTGAACGGCGACACAGCGGTACACGGCCCTGGGTATGGGAGTGAACGGCGACACAGCGGTACACGGCCCTGGTCTAATATTGCAAGGTATCACACTGAATACACTCTAAATATTCATGTTCTGTCCCTATTACCAAAGATCCTATCTATGTAGGATCTTTGCTATTACTATCAACATCACACAAGCCGGATCGACAACAAATTACCTTGTTTGCCTGAGAAACATAGATATAATTGGCAGAGCAAGTTGTATGCGTATCAGTAATGATGATGATGATGCTACTTGTCTTTCACCCTAAAACTGTCGATATAAATTAACCACCAACCAACATAGATCCTCATAATAAAAATAATAATAATACATAGTATTTATATGGCGCATTTCTCATATTTATAATATAACTCAATGCGCAGGACATAGCCGCGAACTGAACCCAACAAGCACGCTCACGTGAATCACGCGCATTCCCTCACACACTGTACATAAACACAGAACATTCACGTGGTGCCAAAGGCAAGCTTAAGTTAGCTACTGAATTCATTTGGGGAAATTTAAATCGTTTTTCTTATATTTTGAAAATTTGACTAAGTGGACTGAAATTAATACCAAATTCGTGGGGGAGGAAAGAGCCGGAGTACCTGGAGAAAGAACCCCCGACGGTCCGCCCGTAACGGTGACACTTACTAGAGGAGAAAAGTCCGACGCCGGAACCGGGTATCGAACCTCGCATCTCTGGCATTGGTGGCAGGCGCTTTTACCGCTGCGCCACGGACCGTCCCGCAGTTGCGGGGGCTCATGAGGATCTATACCTCCTGCCTATATCACGTTGTGCCCCAGGTCCACTGGACTGTTCTGGCTTTTGGTCGTTACATCAACCGGGCAAAGATTTCAGAACCAAAACATGCGGCCAGTGACAGACTGAAATGGTTAAATACCCCCCTTCAGCTTTTGAAGACACGCGACGATCTATGACTAACAGCCAGTTATACAGATATGTAAATATACATACCATATTAACCCTTTCAGCCACGACAGACCACTGCAAGACATGGATCGAGCATGATAGTTCAATTGTGGTGCCAGAATAGCTTGGCGCCTATAGGCGCCAAGCTATTCTGGCTCCACCCTTGAACTATCATGCTCGATCTGTCTCACGAATTGTAATACCGGGGGCAACTTCAAAATTTGGGGATTTCGGTCCTGTGGGAGAATGTGTTAATGCAAGGCTTTTGATCTGCGAAAATCCAGCCTTAGGCCGTGTATTATTAATTGCCTTGTATTCACTTTCTTCTACTGAAAACGCTTGCCAGCCAGACAGCCGACAAAAGCCCCACGGCGCGCGATGTGACGTTCCGCGGAAAAACCCCGGCAACAGCCATAACATTTAGATTCAAAAGCTTTATCGAAATCTCTGATCTTGTAAGACTCTGCGCGAATAATAATATGTGGTGGTGTGAGGTTTTTGACCTTACGGGCTCTATCATCATCCTTGTATTTTATTATGTGAATTAAAACATTTGAAACAAACCCCCGGGAGCCATCACATTTATGTGAATTAAAACATTTGAAACAAAGCCCCGGGAGCCATCACATTTTCTAAAATTATTGATCAAATCTTTCATCGTTTAAAGCGATCTTCTCGTGGCAGGCTTTGATTGCTAACATTCGCCGGAATACAACACAATACAATACAATACAACACAATACAATACAATACAATACAATACAATACAATACAATACAATACAATACAACACAATACAATAATACTTTAGTATTAATCCCTCATGGCGAAATTCACTGTCTGACCACACAAAACATAGGCGACATACATCACTCATAGAAATAATTAAATAACCCATAACTCTCAATTAAAGAAATGAACTGTGACAGACGTATGTTACCTTTGTAACACTCTTGGCATCAGAAAAAGAAAAAAACAAAACTTTTGGTGGATTCCCCCTGTGCGTCTGGTGTCAGCACAATGTTGCAGTGAACTACTGAAAGAGCCAGTGTTAAACAACTGAAGAGTGTTGACAGACACTATCTACTGATATTGATAACTAGTTATCAATGTTGTTCTGCCTCAACTAAGACATTCCTACCCTTCTTTTCACAGTTCATGCGAGTAGACACACGCACCAGAGGCTTTCCACCGCCTTTTGAGCGTAACGGAAGTAACTCTCTTGTGTACAAAGGAGGAGAAGAGCAGAAACTTCTTTCAGTTACGGCATTCAGACTTCATACCACAAGTTGGCCGTGTTAATCCAGTGGTATTGCAAGACGTACTAAGCATATTTCTGTACCACTCTTACAACGAACGTCATTCAGTGTCGGTTCACTTAACTCCTTCTACCCCAGGCACACCACATGGGCCTATGGGCGCCAAGCTATTCTGGCATCACCCTTGAACTATCATGGTCGATCTGTGTCCTGCACTGCAATGCAGTCTTCAGAGGACAACGGCCAAATTTGGGGATTTCGGTGATGGGGTAGAATGAGTTAAGGAGTACCAGTACGCGTAAACTAGACTAAAGACACATTTCAGCACCATTTGTCTTTGTTACGCCTTGTCGACACATCTAATGAACTTTAACAGCAGTTGGGACACTCAGCAAAAGGACACGCGTAATCGGACTTATTTATTCTGTGCAGCCGTTAGCGTGTCAATCTATTTTTAGCTGTTTCTCGTACTGATAGCGTTGTATTTCTAGAACGGAGTGGAGTCATTGTCAGGTTACTTGATATACAGACGACGTGCGCTGAACTAGATTGTCCTGTGTCTAAATGAACCAGAGCTAGACCTGTGTGTAGCGTCAATAATAATAATAATAATAATAATAATAATAATAATAATAATAATAATAATAATAATAATAATAATAATGCATAGTATTTATATGGCGCATTTCTCATATTTATAATATAACTCAATGCGCAGGACATAGCCGCGAACTGAACCCAACAAGCACGCTCACGTGAATCACGCGCATTCCCTCACACACTGTACATAAACACAAAACATTCACGTGGTGCTAAAGGCAAGCTCAAGCGAGCTACTGAAATTTTTGGAAATTTACTGAAATCGTTTTTTTATATTTTTGAAATATGGTAAAGTGGACTGAAATTCAGTAATACCAAAATTCGTGGGGGAGAAAAGAGCCGGAGTACCCGGAGAAAGAACCCCGACGGTCCGCCCGAATTAACGGTGACACTTCAGTACTAGAGGAGAAAAGTCCGACGCCGGAACCGGGTATCGAACCTCGCACTTCTTGCATTGGTGGCAGGAGATTTTACCGTTATCAGTTATGGTGGTAGTGGGCCTTTAATACAATTTACTTTTTAGAAAATCATAAAATTTGCCAGTTCTGCTGTACAGTAATAGCACTTCGAAATTTTGTCATTTATTGGCCAGTTTTACTGCATTTAATATGCATCAAATATATTCATCGCAGTCAATTTCTGTTGACCAAGTTTTTCAAACTTGAAAGAGCTCATGCATACACGCTTACTTGATCTTGATTTTGAAATCTGACCATTTTCCACAGGGGCTCCTTCAGGGTATTTGAAAAACTGGCTTATTTTTGGCTTTTGACCAAACGTATGCGACAGTACAGAAAATCAGCGAATAGTAGAAGTACAAATGACTCATATGACGTCAGCCGACACTGCGTAATATTTGTTCTTAGAGTGGTTCTTAGAGTGGTATAGGAAAATGTTATTTGCAGACGTATTAATTCGCACTAAACAAACAACGTACGCACTGATGTCAAACTCATTGTGTAAAATTCTAGCTTTAATTTGATTTCCGCTGTAACGCGGCTGTTTAAATCACCGTTAATCCTTCTAACATATGTCATCAGGCGGGAAAAATATGAAATATATGTGGGTTTTTTCTGGACTTACAAATAAGACTCCAAGAATTTTTTTTTCTTTTTTGTGTGTGTGTGTCCCAAGGCGTTGCTACTAATATGCCTATCAAAACCAAAAACAAAATAGGATTAACCCTTTTAGACCCGGATCCCTACAGCAGGAGATGGCTTGACCATGATAATTCAAGGGTAGTGCCAGATTAGCTTGGCGCCTGAAGGCGCCAAGCTAATCTGGCACTACCCTTGAATTATCATGGTCAAGCCATCTCCTGCAACTGGTACATAGTCGTTAGGCAAAACCTCCAACATTTGATAAATGGGACCTTGGGGCTAAAAGGGTTAAATTTAGAAAGACAGGATGTCACGTAATTACACAAATCGTCAGTGTTGGAGGTAGAATTTGTAATAGCGGTATTTTCTTTCATTAGTATCAGGCCAATGTTGCACCCAGCGTCAAAACAGCTCCTTCCGAGACACACTCGGTTCTGGACCTTATGATATATTTCACATTTTGATTTTGTGTCGATTCTAAATCTGTCCTATATAGTCTAAAAAGCTGGGATTGTAACACTAGAAAAGACTTAGTATATGAAATAAAACATATTATGAGCTGTATTATGTCCAGAGGAATAGGGATCGATTTTCTTTGGATACCCTCACACTGCGGAATTTATTGGAATGAAATTTGTGACAAACAAGCAAAAAAGGGAGCTATAAATAGAGAAAACTTAGCAGTTTGTAATAATATGCAATTATCTCTACATGAAATGTACTCTGTGCTAAACAGCTTTTTTCACAAAGATGATATGAAATATACTTATCATGTTCCACCTTGTTCAAGAAAAACAACTTCATTGATATACAGGTTAAGACTAAATTCTTGGAAAACAAAATTCGCAAAAGACATCAAATGCGAGTGCTTAAGCCCCATCTCTGTTAAACATATAATCTGTGAGTGTCCTATTACAATGAATCTGTTGAAAAAAAAAATAACATAACAGTTGGTCACTTAGCAGAAAATTTGTATGACATCTTACATAGAAATATTGCCATTCCAATAGTTAATATAATATTTCATAGTCTGGTGGGTAAACTATTATAATATGTAATTTGTGTGTGTGGTTGGATGTTAATTATTGCTATTCTTTGATATTCACAAGTTGTGTGTTTGGTTGATTTTGTGTGTGTGTGTGTGTGTGTGTGTGTGTGTGTGTGTGTGTGTGTGTGTGTGTGTGTGTGTGTGTGTGTGTGTGTGTGTGTGTGTGTGTGTGTGTGTAATATCACCAATGTGTGAAAAGACGTTAAATAAATTCCTGATCCTGATCCTGATCGGTTCTGGGCTCGAAAATACAAACGACAAAGAGGGGGGAGGGGGGGGGGAGGGGGAGGTGGGGGGGGGGGGGGGGGGGTAGTCAAATCAGTCAGGCCGCAACATACACGCAACGTAACTCCTTTACAAAGGCCATCAGGCAAACGGCGGGCGACGTGGGTCTGATGGGCCTTTGCTTATAAACTGCGGTCATTGACAAGGATAATTCATTCCACAGTGGGTATTTCTCCGTTCTACTCGGTGTCATCTGCCCGTTGCTACTTCCCTGTCCGCTACTTACCGGTAAAACACCCACAGTTACTTCTAGAAAATTACCACTTGCCGTGACACACACCGGTAAAACACCCACAGTTACTTCTAGAAAATTACCACTTGCCGTGACACACACCGGTAAAACACCCACAGTTACTTCTAGAAAATTACCACTTGCCGTGACACACACCGGTAAAACACCCACAGTTACTTCTAGAAAATTACCACTTGCCGTGACACACACCGGTAAAACACCCACAGTTACTTCTAGAAAATTACCACTTGCCGTGACACACACCTGTAAAACACCCACAGTTACTTCTAGAAAATTACCACTTGCCGTGACAGACCTGTAAAACACCCACAGTTACTTCTAGAACATTACTGAAAGTCATACTGCAATTACTGGAAGTCGTAAAAAACATAATCTTATTACAAAAATTATAAGATTATTAGCTAACTGTTGACTGACTGCCTTTTATTCTGATTCTAGAGGGAAGTGGATGTAAGGTGTTGGAAAGGGATGGGGCGGGTTAAAGTAGTATATAATTGTGCGTGTGTCTGAGAGAGAGGGTGTGCTGTGGTGCATGCGCAGTGAGTCCAGTGTTTTCCTGGAGAACAGCGCTATACAAGAAATATTTATTATTATTATTATTATTATTATTATTATTATTATTATTATTATTATTATTATTATATTATAAATAAAATATTTGAAGTAATCAGAAAAAAATATGACGAATCATGTTGTTATTTCTGTACACCTGCGCGCTATTGTCACACTGAATTAAACTAAATTAAACTGAGCGGGACTTATTCATGTATTCAACTTTCTGATATAATTAATAATCAAACTATACAATACAAATAAAATAAATGCTGCATATCCATGTTGGTTTTGCGCAACGTGTACTGAGAAAGTGAAGACGACTGCTCAGTATTAGCCTTTCCCAGTAAGCAACCATTCTCGGGCCGGCGTCTGAAGCAGTGGGCACTCGCACGAATCGTAGATTCCCGCGAGAGCCCCTGCAGCCACTGTTCGCGCGGACGTCGGCCCACAGATCTGTTGCTTACTGGGAAAGGCTAACAACAGTCGTCTTCAGTTTCCACACGTTGCGCAAAACCGACATGTGTATACAGCATTTATTTTATTTTGTACTTTATAGTTGGTTGGTGAGGGTGAGGTGAGGTGAGCCGGGTGAGGATGTATCAATGAGGCGTCTCTGCAGATATTGCAAGTGGTTCGGTTTTTATATCAGTGCACCCTCAAAGACAATGCGCGCAAAAGGGCTGTCGTCAATTTTACATTCGCACGGAAAACAGCCATCGTGGAAAATTTATACACGCACTCGTGAGCTGTTAGATTCGCAATGAAGTTTACAATAACAACTCTTCTTCTCCTCACCCTCTCTCTCTCTCTCTCTCTCTCTCTCTCTCTCTCTCTCTCTCTCTCTCTCTCTCTCTCTCTCTCTCTCTCTCTCTCTCTCTCTCTCTCCCTCTCTTTCCCTCTCTCTCCCTCTCCGCTACCCGCGTCCCCACCACCACCACCCACCACCCCAAACAACAACGGCGGTGATCACATTAAAGATAAATTAATTAGAGAGCAAGTTCACCAAAAAGTAGCACGCGTTCGTTCATTAATGTTCAAATCGACAACATTTCATCGTCGTCTTTTGTTTTAGAATGCAATATTAATAATTATGTTTTGTGTAAAAATCACTGAGAACCATACTGACATTACGTCCCCACCCCAAAACTCCAGTGAAGGCGAAACACCACCCCCGCCGGAAGCTAAACATAATGAACGCTTGGTAGAACACACACAGGAAACCGGTCTCTTTGTTTTAATTTGCACGGTCTTCGCGACCGCAAGAAACTCCAGTCTAGTGAATCATATGTAAATCGGCGGGAAAATAATTATGTGTGGATTTACTCCACTCAGTCGTAACACTAGAGCAAGCTATGGATCGACCATGATAGTTCAAGGATGGTGCCAGAATAGCTTGGCGCCTTGAGGCGCCAAGCTATTCTGGCACCACCCTTGAATTATGCATCCCCCCACCCGGGTCTGCCCTGGGGGACTTGGGTGGGGTTAACTACTTTTTAGTTCCCAGGGTCACCCTGGTCAGCCCCACAGGGTGGGTTTTCCCTTCTATTCTGGGGCATGTGTTTCTGTCTACCCTTGGTCCATTCACCTGTATTTTCCTTTTTAAAAACTCTCTCTACTGTCTGCGCTGCCTGTAGCTCTTGATATTGGATGTGTGTTGCTAAATGATCTTAGCTTTATTTAGGCCCCATGTCGAAGGTTTATTTAACGTATTGGACCGGCTGGCGACATACATTCAATATTCTGTTTATTTTTTGTTGTTGTTGTTGTTGTTTTTCACAAGCAGTTGCACGTCCTGAGAAAGTCTTGTTGCTGTCGGGACATTCAGCAATGTACAATCAATTGAATTATGCATCATTGTTGATTTACATTTCGCCCGGACTATGCTGTGTAGACTGCAAAATGCCTTGGTGCTCAGCGCCGTTGATTTTTCTCTCGTGATTTTTTGGGTTGTATATTTCATTATTTTGACTTCAGGCTGTACTTCATTAAGAAAATGTGTCGGCCAGACTGACACAACAAAGTTTTTGAATTAAATTGAATTGAACTGAATTGAATTGAATTATTGAAAGACGGTTCAACTGAGTTTGCACAAACAAGTCACTCGAATAAACAAATGCACACTGCATATTAATAAACAAGCCAACGTCCTCGTGGGACAAATTCAATTCTGTCAGCCAACAACTCCCTTTCAATAGTACACCAGACGTGACTGAAAACAATGTGAATAACCCGCTGCATCAAGATTAAATCTTTAAGTCATTGATGTTCTATTTTTGCTTGCGGCAAAACGATTCAGCGGCGATTAAATTGTATTACACCGTGCTACAAAGAGAAACATACGAACATACAAAGCGAAAAATTAATGACGTGATTTAAATATGTACTTAACGAAATTTCAGGCATAAATGTATAAAGATTTCAACCACAAAGATCTTCGCAAAGTGTCGCAGTGGTACTATGAAACGAACGCACAAATACAGTGTAGCACAGTCATTAGGTCAAATCCCCCCAAAATTTGAAAATTTCATTCTGAAGCGGAAAAATTGATTTTTTTCGGGAGAGAGATCGATTTGTTCAGGAGAGAGATTGACTATGATAGTTCAGGGGTGGTGCCAGAACAGCTTGGCGCCTGAAGGCGCCAAGCTGTTCTTGCATCACCCTTGAACTATCATGGTCGATCTATCTGCTGCTGCAGTTTGACAGCGCTGATAAAGTGTGTACTTGGTCACGGATGAAAAGAAATTGGTGTTTGTGTCTGCGTTCTGTCAGGCTTTGTGCTATGATGGGATTTCAGAATATGTAGTAGAACTGAATACGTGTTATAAAATTATACAAGGCGCGTATTTCACGTGAGTGTGCGTGTTAGATTCAACTCGCGGCGAAAGTGCTTCTAGCCCTCTCATTTCCATTGAAATAAATAGCCTATGTAATGTACTATTACTATTATTACTATTATTATTATTGTCATTATTATTATTATTATTATTATTATTGTCATTATTATTATTATTATTATTATTATTATTGTCATTATCATTATTATTATTATTATTATTATCATTATTACCATTATTATTATTATTTTTGAACATTATTATATTGGAATGCAACTGATATTTTTAACAGTATTTTGTTAAGTTCCAAGTGAAAATGATATAAGATTTATTTTTGTATAACACGGTGACTGTTTATTTACAGCTGACGGGCGTTATAATGTGTGTGTCGTGTTTATCTGTCTTCTGTTCACCAGTTTGTGTTTTTAGTCTATTGAAAATGTTGCAAAATAAAATGTCACTATTCGGCACTAAGCTTTTGGAGAGGTGTCCTGAAAATAACGAAAGGTGAAATGAATAGATTTCAGAAAATGAGTCCACCATGACAGTTCACGGATATATACTGACGAGCAAAAGAATAGCGACATTTTCAGTTTTATCCAAAAATTAATTATTCCAAAAATCTCGCATTTCTTTTGCTGGTCAGTATACACGAACCTCCGACAGAACGTTACTATACATGAACCTCCGACAGAACGTTACTATGCATGAACCTCCGACAGAACGTTACTATACATGAACCTCCGACAGAACGTTAATATGCATGAACCTCCGACAGAACGTTACTATACATGAACCTCCGACAGAACGTTAATATGCATGAACCTCCGACAGAACGTTACTATACATGAACCTCCGACAGAACGTTAATATGCATGAACCTCCGACAGAACGTTACTATACATGAACCTCCGACAGAACGTTAATATGCATGAACCTCCTACAGAACGTTACTATGCATGAACCTCCGACAGAACGTTACTATGCATGAACCTCCTACAGAACGTTACTATGCATGAACTTCCGACAGAACGTTACTATGCATGAACCTCCGACAGAACGTTAATATGCATGAACCTCCGACAGAACGTTACTATACATGAACCTCCGACAGAACGTTAATATGCATGAACCTCCTACAGAACGTTACTATGCATGAACCTCCGACAGAACGTTACTATGCATGAACCTCCTACAGAACGTTACTATGCATGAACTTCCGACAGAACGTTACTATGCATGAACCTCCTACAGAACGTTACTATGCATGAACCTCCTACAGAACGTTACTATGCATGAACCTCCGACAGAACGTTACTATGCCGAATAATTATCCTGCGGCAGAAAGAAAGTGACTTACAAGGAAGTGTATCACAATAAGACAGCGAGCTCCATCATACATGACGAGCACCATCCTGCACATAGCCTGTTCTAGCCCTTGCCATCTGGCTCACGCTTTAGATCCATCAAGGCCAAAACCACTCGTTTTCAGAAGAGCTTTTATCCCTTGGCTGTTCAGGCCCTGTCTAATGTGGCTGTGATATGATATAACTCAGCAGATTGACTCAAAGTCCCTTTAGAATTACCTACAGCCCATCTTAGTTGTTTATAGTTCTTTATATGTTCTATTAAACCTCTTCTTTAACAGGATATACAGTTTTATATGAATTTAGCTAATCTGTTTTCCTTTGCGGCTCACTTGGCGGTTTTTTGTTTGTTGTCATAATAATTATGGTTACTATGCTATAGATTTATCTTATTTTACTTACTTAGATGTGTGTGCATACTTAGTAGAATGACTGCTATACATATGTGTGGTTTGGCGTTCAAGAGTCTGCTTGATTGTGATGTATGTATGTTTTATGTGTTGATCTTAACATGGACACTCGTCAGTTATGCCGAAAAAATTCCTAATGTTTATGCATATGGCAATAAAGTTTATCTTATCTTATCTTATCTTATCTTATAAATCTGGAGACAGTATTAACAGCCACAACACGAAACCACGGTCAATGTCCAAAGACAGTTAACGGGGATACAATGTTTCTGGGCAAAAATGCCTCGCCGGAACTGATATTATAACCCAACGAAGAAGGAAACACGCTTAGAAAAGACAATTACACTGAACACAATTGTGTTGTAAATGATTTTTCAAAGCGTGTTTCTCTGCACTTTACACGTTTGGCAGTCACCTTTTGGGTCTGGATTTCATTGAATATTGTATAAAAAATAAAAATAAATAAAAAAAAAAAATGCACAGAATGGACTCACAAAAAGAATACGTGTGAAATAAAAAGAATTTGTGATAATAATGGTTATCGGTACCGTTATACCTAAAACATCAAAACCAAAAACAGTCAGCACGTTCAAAGCACACAGGTCTTACCGCATTTTTCACTGTATTACAATAATCTGTATGACAACGGCCTCAGTTAAACATTAAATCTGGAACAGTAACACTAAGCTCACAGACCCGACTGAAAATAACTTAACTTATATATTTATAATCCCCAAAATAAATGGATGACTTCCATTTGGAAGTCATTTAGTACTGGCAGTTAAATACTAAAATTATGACCATCGTGAAACAATACTTCTCCTTTCATTTTCAATAGGTACTGGATCATACTTTTGCAGACCAAACTTTGCCACAGTGGTGTCGCTAGGATCGCGCGACAGTGGAGGCTCGTGACAATGTAAACAGTGGAGGCTCGTGACAATGTAAACAGTGGAGGCTCGTGACAATGTAAACCATTGTGCGACATTTGGTCCGGTCAGAACATCTACTTCTGTCCATTGTCGTCCCGACTTTGTCTTCCGGTGACTGCAAGACTGACGCTGGCACAATCAAACGAGGCGGAAAAAATTTCATATCTGAAGGTCTTCTGTGGGAAATAGTTCTCAAATGGTACTACCACCCTGGTTGTCTCCCGCGATTCGCTGCGGAGCAGCGAATCGCGGGAGACAGCCAGTGTGATAGTACCTATTTCCCACAGAGGAGCCTGTACCGGTGGACGATATTTTTCGCCGTTGAATTTCTGCAGCCGCGATGGTAGTTACTGTATGAGTTAGTAAAAGTCTTACCTTTAGTCTCGCTCTTGTTCTTGCCGAAGTCGTCGTCCAGGATCCTGCTGATGCCGAACTTGAGCGCCTTGGAGCCCGACTCTGGGGACGATCCATCCCGACCGCCCTCCCCTCGGGATTTGAACGCCAAACTGTCGGAGGCGCAGAGCTTCTGAAGGGGCGCCAGGCCCGACCCTGAGGCCGCTGAGGGTGGGGAGAAGGGCCGGTGTCCGTGGGCGTGGGCGTAAGACAAGACGTACCCGTAAGAGCTGTGCGGGGTGAGGTGAGTCGGGTACCCTCTGGACGTGGGAACCCCGAGCGCTGCGGAACTCTGCGCCTGTCTGTGGAGAAGGCTCAGCAGCTCGTAAGCGTTGCCCGGGGCCTTGACCTTCCCCGCAGACGTGGCCAGTTGGGCCTGGGTACCCAAGAGAGGGTCGGGCTGCCCGGGGGTCAGGGCGGACCAGTACCCGGCAAGCCCATGGGTGACGGGAGGCAGCCAGCTGACACACCCGTTCACAAACATGATGCACTCACTTTTTGGTCAGTCAGTCTTGTATGATCTTCGGCATCCACGTTGACTGAGGTGGTACTGGTGTGACGAGGTCACTGCGGGTCAGCGCGCGACTGCACTGAGACCCCGCGCAGTTTTCTTTTAATTTTAGAATACGCCGGATCCGCCAACACGTGATGCTGTCAGTTGACAAGACCGTGAAGGAATCGGTCGGCACTGCGCAGTATTACGGGCTGATTATCAGTGGTTCACAACATGACACATCTCCAGGCGTCGACTGATCAGTTTTTTTTACGATCACTCAGTCATTGTCCGTTCCGACCCGGCCAACACTGACTCAGTTTTCAAACACTTTAGTTTCACGGAAGGCACTATGACGTAGGATTTTTCATGTTTGTCTCACGTACTTCGGCCGGTATATATCGTGGCTTCCCGCTGCGGTACAAATCGATTCCGCCGTTTGTCTGAAAAGTCGTCCGTTCGCCGCCGGCAGTTCCGTCCTAGGTCCAACACCGCGTAGTCACTGCCTCCCCAGCGCCACCTCTCACTGATCTCACAACTTCCAAACCTGGCACCGTCCCCACTATCAAACTTTCCGGAGAAAACTCTTTCTACACACCCATTTAAAACTGGTCTGATTACCCCCGCACACGCTTTAGGCCGCGCCCCCTCTGCACGCGCAGTTGCGTATTTGGGTAAGAGCGGGCCGCGATTGGCTGACAAGTGTGCCGGTAATGAGGGGGACGTGCGCGGGCGGTGAAAAGTAATGACAGAGGGTGCTTAGCGGAGGGGCGAATCGTCGGCTGGCTCCGTGTGTGGCGCGATGGGGCACGCGGGAAAATTCACTCATCGTGTCGTCTGCTATTAATCGCCCGTCTGTATTCGAAGCGAGTTGCCACGTACGAAGAGGCTCGCAAAGAACGACTTGGAGAAGTGTTTGGGGAGGAAAAGGGGGAGGGCCGGGGGTGATTATCAAGATAGGAGACAGGCGTACAGGTACCGTAGATTACTCGTACAGCCCGGATACTGAGTCAGTCGAGTCCTGCGCCATAGCGGAGCACCTTGCTTAGTGGCTGGCGCAGGACTAAAAGCTCCTCATGTCACCGGCCCCTGACCGCCACTGACTTTTGCCCTGACGGTTCACTACACTGAACAACATTTTACCTAGATAGTTGAGTGGTGGTGCCACACGGGTTGACTGACAACTAGTATAGGGGGGGGGGGGGGGGTGGTGCTAGAAGATATTCTGACACTCAGCCTTGCACTAGCAGGCGCGGATCAGTTACCTCCCGGGAGTGGGGGGGGGGGGCGGTTCCAAACCAAAAACAAAAAATACTTTGATATAGCATTTTAAAGTAATTTTGGCCTGAGTGGACTTTATCGAAAATGAACTCTGAGACGACCGTCTCTGATGGGTCGGATGGAGCGCGTATGGGCCTTTCTGAGCGCAGAGAGGCCTGTCTTGAACGAACTGGACTGAACTCAACTGAAATCTCAGGCTACCCTGTCACAATGTAATTGTTCACACACTCCCAACTATTCGAAACGTCGGCCGTTTGTGGCTCAATTCAGTGACAATGAACCGGGGCAAATAATGATGTCAGCATGCAGCCGCCTAGATTAACCCATTTAATCACAACGCTCTACAGCAGGAGATGGATCGACTATGATAATTCAAAGGTAGTGCCAGATTAGCGTGGCGCCACTGATCAGGCGCAAAGCGAATCTGGCACTAACCGGCCTTGAATTATCATTGTCGCCGGATCCCATCTGCAATAGCTGCTCAGTGGTACAAAGTCGTTAGTTGAGACATCCGCGGGGTTAAATGGGTTAATACCAACACTGCGGCTCTTGAGAATCTTTTGGCGGATGGAAGGGGTTGACTGTGGACTGAATACGTGTCTCGTGTTTTCATGTAAACCAAAATAGCGATAGAAAACTGATCAAGCAGACGACAGTTTCTGACCAGTCAAGTGTCGCTCCGAGAGGAAGAATCGAAGACTTAGTGAAGGAAAGTGCCCGGATCGCCGATAAGCGAGCATATCTTGTTTCCTCCTCAGAAAATAAATTATGAGCTTGTACTGACCTAATGCGCACACAAAGTCTTAGAGCCGTCAAATCGGCCCGGCGACCTTTCGCTTACCGGCGGTGAACGTAAAAAGCCAGCGGCCCGGCATCTGAAAGAAATATAGTGCCTGATGACGTGTCCCGGCGAGAATTTATGCCGGGGTGGTTGAATTTTTACATCTATGTTCCAAGCAGCAGGCAGCAAAAGGTCCTTGGGCTGACATCAGAGTCTGACGTCAGCCCAAGAACTTTTTGCGCCCTACGGTATAAGCATTTGTCTAGGAGGTCTCGGCTAATAATAATTAACATAATTATGGTTCCGCTTACCCTTCTCACCGCACTGGCCTACATTTGACACGGCAGACCGAGCAGTCAACCCCCATCACCTCGCCGCCCTGAGGAACGTAGACTTAAATCAATCAGCTTCGGATTGAACTCCCGCAGTCCGTAGAAGCACATGTGGTCCTGCGATTCTTGCAGACTGGGTGGCAAGCGCTGGTGGACTCTCTGTGCCTGGTGTGAGTTAGTTCTTGCCGACCGTCTTTTTATCCGGACAACAAGGCCTACGTGTCCTTGGTACTCTGAAAATACATCACGCACGTGATAATCGGCGACATCTACACCCTCAGTATCCGGCCGTCAGCCTATAGATATCCCAGTGAGTAAAATAGCATCGAGCCCATGTCAGTCAGTCGTCCGCCTCCGGGGCCCGCAGCAGCGGTGTCCGAGGCCGGAGACCGGCCTTTTGCTCAGTTACGGCCGAGATATCCCATGACGCAACGCATCAATAGGCCGCGCTGTTTATGAATGAAATTAATGAATGACAGTAATTAGTCCACATGAGAGTGCAATCAAAGTGCGTATTATTAACCAGGCAATCTTGAGCGCAGGGCACGTTGTCGTCTATTATTACTAGTCACAGGTCGACTGAACCCCTAATGCTATACTAGTCTCAGTCAAGATGTACGTTTCCACATCTCTGAGAGCAACAGGCCTAGAGTCTCCTGAGCCACTGCGACCGGAGAGGCGCATGAGAATTTAGATCTGTTGAAAATGTAAGGAGCTGGCCCGAGGAGTTGTACAATAACATTACAGTGATGCGTCGTCCATTGCGGTTAAAGTTGACAAATAGAACAGTTAGGGAGTCAAGGCCGGCTACACACTAACAACTCATTAGCCTGGTGCGAGTTAAATGCATAGATACAATATATATATATATATATATATATATATATATATATATATATATATATATATATATATATATATATATATATATATATATATATATATATATATATATATATATATATATGTAAAATAGTTCAAGGGTGGTGCCAGAATAGCTTGGCGCCCATAGGCGCCAAGCTATTCTGGCACCACCCTTGAACTAGCATGGTCGAGCCATATATGTGATGTTGCGTATTTCCGTCAAGACAACGCAATTGAGATTAATTATATTAATTATGATAATGCTGCTGCTGACGAAATCAACAAAGCAAATGAGGAGGTGGGTGGTATGCGTACATGTATGAAGTTTGGCTATTCCCATCAAGAGTCACAACGGAACTTTCAGATTAACTCATTCAGCCTCGACACACCACAGCAAGACAAAGACCGAGCATGATAGTTCAAGGGTGGTGGATCGAGCATAATAGTTCAAACTTGAATGTGGTGCCAGAATAGCTTGGCGCCCAATCAGATGGTGCCAAGCTATTCTGGCACCAACCTTGAATTATCATGTTCCATCTGTCTCTAGAATTGTAATACAGTCCTTCAGAGGGCAACTATAAAATTTGGGGCGGATTTAGGTCCTGAGGTAGAATGAGTCAATTGCATTAATTATGATAATGTTTCTGATGATCAAGACAATGCCCCAAATGAGAGTGTTGGAGGAGGTGGGTGGTATAATAATAATTAATAATTAATAATAATTACGGTATTTATAATGCGCTTATCTTATAATAATTATAACTCTAAGCGCGCACTCACAACTCGCACACGCATGCGCACGCTTTAGACAATGACTCACGTAACACAAATAGTGAAGATACATTAGGACGGTCAGCTTGGGCTGGGGAGTGTGGTGATATAGTGCTAGAACTGTTGAAAGAGATGAGATGGTATGTGTAGAAACAGACGCAAATGCTGACTGCTGTCGGAACACAGTTTTCAAACGGACAGTCGAATATGTAAAAGAGTGTAAAAGTAAACAAACGTTTGAGCAAACCGCCTTTGTTGCAAGAAAAAGTCTTGAAAGACAAGCGCTGTCTCAGAAGAAGACTTAAACGGCAAAACTTGAAGTGTCAACCGTCATGAAAGACAGGCCATTTAACTCATTCTGCCCGAGGTACGAAACACCCACATTTTGGAGTTGTCCTCTGAGGACTGCGTTAAAATTCAGGAAGACGGATCGACCATGATAGTTCAAGGGTGGTGCCAGAATAGCTTGGCGCCTATAGGCGCCAAGCTATTCTGGCACCACCCTTGAACTATCATGGTCGAGCCCTATGGTGCTGTGGTGTGTCGAAACTGACTGGGTTGATTGTCTACAGCCACCTAAATAATGGTTTTTAATGATAGGTGATCTCTCATAGTATGGTAGCTGAAATAAATAACAAATTAATGGAACCACATACCACGTACCATTTAAAGAAACGTGCTATGTGTATTGGATTGTATAAATCTGTGTGTTGGTCTATTATTCTGAACCTTACGGCCTGTTGATACTATGGCTCGGTGAGCACCCCCCCCCCACCCCACCCCACCCCTCACAGCCCGTGCACACAGATTTAACCCCTTCACATCCCGTGTACGGAGATTCATGTTGCCGGTTGAACGCCAAAGAACACCAACCCTCCACGAGAAGTGGACACAAAAGAGGTGTCAGCAAGAAACATAGATCCTCATGAGCCCCCGCAGTCGCGGGGGCTCATGAGGATCTATGTCTCTTGCACGGGTTGTCTTCAGTTTTTCTCGGCATTGAAGACTGAGGAGAATATTAAACAGTGCAGCTCGCGTCTTTTTTCAGTTTCAGAAATCAAAACAATATCATGTGCCATCCTTGTTGTACCAACTTCACTGGCTTCCCATCAAAGCTAGGATTGAGTACAAGGTAGCTACTTTCGCCTTCCGTCATTTCGATGGTACACTGCCTCCATACCTTTCCAGTATGTTAACTACTTATCGAGCTTCCCGCGCCTTACGTTCTAGCAGTGAAAAACTTTTGAAAGTACCGAAAATAAATACATAGTCCTTTGGTCAAATGTCCTTTTGTTTCCAGGCCCCAGTCATTTGGAATTCGCTTCCGAAGCACATTCGTGATGCCCCGACAGTAATTTCTTTCAAAAGTCAACTTAAAACACATCGATTCTAGTCTCACTACTCTGTCTTACCAAATTCCAGTCTCTTTTCTGTTTGACAGTAACATCATGATGATCCTGTGCCAGTTCTTGTTGCGATGGTTGTTTGTGCTTTGGGTGTGTTTATGTGCTGTTAATTTTAGAATTTGTATTGTAATATTTGTATTTTGTGTTGTTGCTGTCTATTGATTTGTGTTTAGGTTTTAACTTTGATTTGCATTGTACAGCACTTAGAGCCTGCACTGCAGGGAGTTTGCGCTTTATAAATATAATAATAATTATTATTATTATTAATTTTACGGGAAAATCTGGAAAAGCGTTGGGACGACACGCTCCTTTAACCCATTCTACCCCAGACACACCACAGCAAGATAAGGATCGACCATGATAGTTCAAGGGTGATGACAGAATAGCTTGGCGCCTGTGGGCGCCAAGCTATTCTGGCATCACCCTTGAACTATCATGGTCGATCTGTGTCCTGCACTGCAATGCAGACTTCAGAGGACAAGGGCAAAATTTGGGGATTTCGGTGTTGGGGTAGAACGAGTTAACTCATTCTACCCCAACACCGAAATCCTTACATTTTGCTGTTGTCCTCTGAAGACTGCATTGCAGTGCAGGACACAGATCGACCATGATAGTTCAAGGGTGATGCCAGAATAGCTTGGCGCCTATGGTCGATCCTTATCATCCTGTGGCCGTGTATCTGGGGTAGAATGAATTAATGTTCTAACAAACCGGTATTTACGACGAACGGTTTTTTTTTTTTTTTTTTTTTTTTTTTTGGTGTGTGTGTGTGTGGACTGAAGTAATCGCCTCCACTGAACTCATTAGAAATAGGAGGAAGAAAAAGTGTAAAGGTTTAGTGGCCACAGCCAGCTGCGCCCCCTATCGCCAACCCCGCACTAAAGGACGATAATCTTATTGAGCGCAACTCACATCCAGCAACCACGAGTACACGCCTATGCCGGGCGTACGCAGTACTTCTGTGCTGATTGCGTGGTTGTCCGCCGCTTCTGCTGTTGTTGTTGTTCTTGCTTTGGCGATGCTTGTTTTGACGTTGTTGTTTTTGATTTGTTTTGTTTGTTGTGGTCTTGCTTCGTTTCGTTTTGTTAGTCATTCGTGACTGATTTTCCGCACTGCTCAGTTACCCGTCTCGCCGTGACTCAGTGGTGACTGACGGCGGGCCGTAGTTGCTGCGGCTCGGCGTTAAACCCCGTTTACGAATTAACTCAGCCGCGACGCACTACAGCAGGTGTGGAGCATTCGTGATAGTTC